>JANBXA010000729.1:28770000-29300000 GCA_030556225.1 Cricetiscus sungorus
AGGGAGGTGGATCTCTGTGTAGTCTACTCATTGAGTTCTAGGACAGCCAGAGCTGCACAGAGAAACCCTGTCAAGAAAGAAAGAAAAACAAAAACATTATTTATGTGTTAGTGTTTTTTTCAAGCATGTCTATGTACCGCATTTATGCCTGGTACCAGTAGAGGTCAAAAGAGGGCACTGGATTCTGTGGAACTGTAGTTACAAATGCTTGTGAGACACCATGTGGGGTACTAACCACCAATCCTAGGTCCTTTGCCAAAGCAAACAAGTGTTCTTAGCCATTGAGCCCCCCACCCCCAGATGAGAACTTCTGATAGATGTATTTTGTTTTTCTCAATTCTGAGCCCCGAGCATCAAGCACGTTAGGCAAGTGCTGTACTGCTCAGGTATCTATCTCATCAGGTATCTCACCTGTAGCAGCAACAGTCACTCTGCTAGAACATTTGATGCATCTTAAGGAACAACTCCTTTTGTGTAAAATACACATTTATAGAGCAGCTGGCTACTGGGAATACTGAAACTGTTTATGCCTCAAGATATTTTCTTTCTCCTTCCTTCTTTCTTTTCTTTCTTTTTCTTCTTCTTCTTTTTTTTTTTCTTTTTCTTTTTTCTTTTTTCTTTTTTTTGGTTTTTGGTTTTTTGAGACAGGGTTTCTCTGTTTAGCTCTGGAACTTGCTCTGTAGACCAGGCTGGCTTGGAAATCACAGAGATCCACCTGCCTCTGCCTCCCGAGTGCTGGGATTAAAAGACAGTTGCCATCACCACACAGCCATTTTTTTTTATTCTAGTAGATGAAGATAAATAATAAATAGGTAATCAGCATGGTATAAGTGGTAAGAAGGGAACTGGGCTGACAGGAGGCACCAAGTTCCTCTCAAGACCTGGGGATGGAGGAGGGGCCTCTAAAGCTTCTGTAAATAGATAAAGAGGCCCAGACAAGGAGGGCTGTGTGCTTAAGGAGGCAGAGAAGACTCACGCTGCTCTCAGTTATCTAGAAAGGGATTAGCAGATAGTGAGAAGTGGCAGCCCGACCTTTCTTATCATTTACAAATGACTCAGTAGGTCCTTGCCAAATAATGCACACTCTGCAAAGGAACCACACAGAGAAACATCCTTCAGGAACCAGGGTAATGTGTGCCAGACAATGACACTGTCGCTTTACTAGCCTAAAATTGCTGCTGATGAGAAAAGTTTTGACATTCGGCTAAAGGGAAAAAATGTATTACAAATTTGATATTCAGAGAATTTTGTCTAATCCCTTAGTCGTCTATCCTCTTGCCAACCATCACCTGAAAATAGGCTGTTAGTGTGCAGGACTATGGAATACATGCTAGCAAGTGTTGGGAGTATATTTCAGTGGAAGAACAGGTACAAGACCCTGGTACCAATTTTCAGCACTGAAGAAGGGGGAAAAAAAAAATAAAGTAGACTCCAGATTGTCAGTAAGGAAAACTGTCCCTAGACATTTGGTTCTCTGATATACATTTTCCTGCCAACCCCCACTCCCACCCCAATATGCATGCGTGTGCGTGTGCGTGTGCGTGTGCGTGTGCGTGTGCGTGTGTGTGTGTGTGTGTGTGTGTGTGTGTGTGTGTGTGTGTTTATGTGGTGTTCTCCTGTATCCTAGGCTGGTTCAAATTCCTGCCCTAAATTTCCAAGTGTTAGGATTATAGCAGGCACATGTCATCACTGCCCAGTTTATTTAATGCTGGGGAGTCTAACTTAGGGCTTCATGAATGCTAAGTAAAAACTCTGCCATCCAAGTGATATCACCAGCCCTCTCTTTCTTTCTGGTGTGTGTGTGTGTGTGTGTGTGTGTGTGTATACCTTTCTGTCTCTGTCTCTCTGGTGAAAGTGATTTTGGTAGTAGACCCAAATAGGGTTTCATGTAGATGTAGCTCAGACTGGCCCTTAATTTGCTATGTTAATAAGACTGATTGTGGACTTCCGATCCTCTCACCTCTACCTCCAAATGCTGAGGTTACAACTGTGCCCACCATATCCTGCAACATCTTAGCCAAGTTAGACTCACTTAATCTGCCCCGCTCTTGAAAAATCCTGAAAGGATACCTAGGAAACTTTTTGTTGTTTCCTATTTTTTTTTTAAAAAAAAAAACATTTAAATAATTTATTTTTATTTTATGTGCATTGGTGTTTTGCTTACATGTATGTTTGTGTGAGGGTGTCAGATCTTGGAGTTTCAGACAGTTGTGAGCTTCCATATGGATGTTGGGAATTGAACCCAGGTCCTCTGGAAGAACAGTCAGTCCTCTTAACCTCTGAACCATCTCTCCAGCCCTTGTTGCTTTCTTAAAAAGTTTGAATTTTATTTTATGTATGTCTTGCTTGCATATATGTTGTGTACCACTTGTGTACTTGGTGTCTACAGAGACAAAAGAAGACATCAGATCTAGTGGATGGGAGCCACAGGCAATTGTGAGGCACCATATGGGTGCTGGGAATTTAACTCAAGTCCTTTGGAAGAGCAGCTCTTAACCACTGAACCATCTCTCCAGCCCCCAAAGGAACATTTCTGTCCTGCCTGTCCTGCCTGTCCTTCCTTCCTTTTTCTGTTTTTGAGAGACAGAGTATTTATTGTTCTGTAGGTCAGACTGGCCTCAAAGTCACCAAAACATCCTCCCAGTTCAGTCTCCTGAATGCCAAGATTACAGTAGGACACCAGGTCCCCAAAGTTCAAGAGCAATAATTATATAATATCCAAATTACCTGGGTTATGGTGATGATGACATGATTATACATGTATATTCAAATCACCAGGTTGTCACTGTGTTTATTTTTTAACATATTGGTTATATCTAAATACAGTTGGAGGAAAAATGAATATAATTAAAAATTGTTTTTCATTTTAAATTTGTAAATATACTAAATAAAAGACAAAATAAGTAATTATGAGACAGGAGAAAGATAGATGCCTTTAATCCCAGCACCTGGGAAGCAGAGGCAAGAGGATCTCTGTGAGTTAGAGGCCAGCCTGATTTACATAGCAAGTTTCTAGAAAGCCAGAACTATATAGAGAGACCCTTTCTTAACTTCAGCCAAACAGTATTGACCCTATAATCTAAAAAGGGGGTAAAGGGTAGGTATGATATGGTCATTGTTAGAGAAAGGAACTTGGGTTTTTTGTACCCATGAGAATCCAACCCACATCCTAGACAAATAATGTCTCTCTGACCCACCCTCCCAGCCCTTGTGTTTTATGATTAGCTAATATAAATGAGTTTGGGGAGTTTTTCCTAAAACTAGACAAAATCTAAGTAGTGGTTCCATGGAAAATAGTGACTGAATTGTCAACCTTCTAGCCCCACCCCACCCCCCAAAAAAGAAGTGAAAGAGAGAGGGAGGGTCTTCTAGTTCTATTTCCCCTTGTTTTAAGAGGACAGGGTAAGATGTGACTCAGTTGGTAGAATGCTTGCCTAGATTACATCCCTAATACTCCATAAAACTGGGCACAGTAGCACATGTCTGCCATCACAACACGCTTGAGACATAGCCAGGAGAATCAGAAGTTCAAGGCCGTCCTTGGCTATATGATGAATTTGAACACAACTTGGGAGAGGTGAGACAGACCCTGTCACAATAATAAACAAACCAACTTGGGATAGGTTTTTGTTTTTGTTTTGTTTTTTGTTTTTGTTTTTTTTTTTTTTCTCCTAAAAGTAAGATGACTATAATACAAAGGAACTGATTAGAAAATTACATTAGTGGGCGGGAGAGATGGCTCAGCAGTTAAGAGCACTGACTGCTCTTCCAGAGGACCAGGGTTCACTTCCTAGCACCTACATGGCAGCTCACAACTCTGTAATTCCAAGATTTGACACCTTCATATAGACATACATGCAGACAAAACACCACTTCACATAAAGTACAAATAAATAAATTTTATTAAAAAAGAAAAATACATTGTTATAGTTTCCATAAGGTTTTTATTTTGTTTGTTTGAGACATCTTACTATGTATCTCTATCTGGCCTACCCAAAACTTATGTAGACCAGGCTGGGCTAAAACTCACAAGGATCCTGCTGCCTCAGTCTCCCAAGTACTGGGATTAAAAGCATGTGCCAAGATGCCCATCTCTATCAGTTTTGGACAGAGTGGTATGGATCACATATATACTTTTATACTACAGTACCTGTGAGTGAGGGCTATTGCCAAAATTAATTATCAAGGGTTAATGAGATGATATTTGCTTGCTTCATAAAATAATTTGCCATGAGGTCAGAGGATGGTGTCTATCATGTTAATTGTTATATTCCTGGCAATGAATATTCCTGTGTCTGACTTACCAACAGGTAAGTTTCAGCCTGATTTTAATGAATCCAAATTCCCCCCAAGCTAGACTCAGATCCAACTTTTCCAATAGGAAATATATGGCCCTAATAGTGTATATATGACCTCAATAGAAGCAAATGCATAGACAGGAAATCAGGTACTCAGGGGTAGCATTGTAAGACCCACGAGAGCATGGTCCCTCACGCTCACACTCAGGAAAGACGCCCTCCCCCAAATCATTCCCAAGAAGCGATCTTGATGCAAATGCATAAGGTCCTTTATATTCCAGTATACTGGGGCCATCAGCCATACGCCATGCAGGGTAGAGGGCTGAGTGACCTCTGGCACAGAATTGAGAAAGCTTTTATAGGGTTACACCAAAGCCCGTGCATCATGAACCAATCACCTCGTAGCATCCAGTGCAGACCAATTAATTTAAAGTATCCAGCCCCGCTCTTAGCCCAGGAAGTCTGCTTTTGCACAGGCTTCTGGGTGTTCATTCACTCACAGGCTGCTGTAAACATTAAAGTAGGTGACCGTCAGCTTGGGATTTAAGACTCCTAGCTTCCTGGGGTCACTGGAGAATTAGGCTATATTTTTCCATCTTAACAGCATCCAAACTTCTTTTTCCTGAAGATCTTCTAAAGCTATGACAAGCAGCTGTTTATAAAAGCTCACAGTGAGAGATCTGAATTGTCAAGCAGGAGGAGGCTTTGAATTATCTTCCTAGATAGGGGAAGGGGATAAACTAGATAAAGTATTCTAAGATCTGCCCCTAATCAAATGGGCCTAGGAGAAAGAACCCAAAAAAAGCATCTTCAAGGCTGGACAAGTCTTTTGGTGATTGTCATTATCTGCTGACACTAGATTGGGAAACAATGCTAACTAAGCATGTTTCAAAATTATGGGTAGTGTGTGCTCAATCTATACCTAAGAGTCTGTCTGCCCTCTACTAGCTTAAAAAAAAAGAGCCTAGAAAAGAAATCTAAAGAGCTTTCTAGTGATATTCTTCACTTCTATCTAAGAAAAGCCCCACGTTCCTCACTGAGTCAAGGCAATTTCACAACTCCCAGGGAGTTACTGGGAAATGAACATCTACTCACTGATGAATCAACCAGACCCCTTTTCAGATTCTTGCTCTGGAGTAGAATAGTTGAGTTGCTCAAGCTCCCGTCAGTATTACAGAGAGATAGATGTAACATTATTTCCTACAATATAATGGAATAATGTATTCAAGTTAGGAACTTATATAGAAAGTATAACTGTATACCATATTTAGGAAGCATGGTTGTAGCATTAACAAGTACTTGTTATTTTGTTATTGATGTGTAAAAAAGAACAATTTTTACCTTTTTTTTGTTTTTAGTTTTTCATTTTCTTAAGATTTATTTATTTTATGTGTATGAGTGCTTTTAGTGCCTGTAGAGGTCAGAAGGGAGTGTCAGATCTCCTAGAACTAGAGTTATGAAAGATTGTGAGCCACTTTGTGAGTACTGAGAATCAATCGAACCTTGGTCCCAGTTGGAAGGGCCACAAGTGCTTTAACTGCAGAGCTATCTCTCCAGCCCCTTGTTCGTTTTTTTTTTTTTTTTGTGGCAGGATTTCTGTCTGTAATCCAGTTTGTCATCAAACTAAGTGCAGTCTCCCTGCCGAAGCCTCCTGAGGGGTGGGGTTACAGGCTGCTATTAGTGAGCTAATCCTTGAACCATGTATCAGTAATTAATTCTCTTATAGCTGGATAGTAGGTTCTCCATACACACCACTGTTTGTACTTTTATCAGGTAATGGACAGTTGGATTAGTTATACTTTGAGATTATGAGAGTAAGTTCTACTGTGAACATTTGTGAACATGTTTTTTGTGAAGATAATTTCTTCTGTGTTGCTGTATCACGTGGTAACTGTGTTTGGCTTTGCAAAGACATGTTGCAGAACAGCTGCATCATTTTACATTTCTGCCAGCAATGTAAGCATCCTAGTTTCTCCAACTCTTCTTATTCTTTTTTTTTTTTTTTTTTTGGAGGGGGGTGGTGTTCCAGATAGGGCTTGTCTGTTTTGCTTTGGAGCCTGTCCTGGAACTCGCTCTGTAGAATAGGAAAACTTTTGTTTCTAAAGAAACCAATAGAAAGTGAAAAGAGGACCCCCAAAAGATGACTCAGCAAAAAAGGCACTTTGGGCTAGCTTGAAAATCTGAGTCTGGTCACTGAAACTCATGATAGAAGGACAGAACGAATTCCCTTGGGCTATCCTCTGACCTCTAACCTCTCCTCCCTACCACAATAAATAAATAAAATTTCTAAGACATTTGGGAAAAAAAGAAAAGAAGAGAAAAGAAAAAAAGAAAGTGCAAGGAGTACTGGAGATGTCGCTCAGTTGGTAAAGGTCTTGCCTAGCAAGTGCAAAGCCCAAGGGGCCAGCCTGGACAACCGGAGATCCTGTCTTAGCCAGAGAGAACACTGTGGGGGGTTGGGCACCATGGCTCACACTTGTAATCTCCATATTTAGGAAGGGTCAAGGTTTCAGTCATTCTCAGTTATTTAGTGAATTTAAAACAGAGAGAGGGAGAGAGAGAGAGAGAGAGAGAGAGAATAAATGGTGGGGATCAAGATGTCTTGCTTCTGTAAGCAAGTCTTCTAAAAAATTTCACTCTACGATTTTAGATCTGTCTTAGCTCTCTGTGCCTCTCATTCTTCCATGCCTTGGCAGAAAGGGATCTGTCCTTGTACTCTAGCACTGGGGCATTTGGGAATATATGGATATCGTTATTCAGGGTTTACTAAAATAAATTCTAATCCCAATTTTTTTAGTTTCATGCTTGAATGAATGTATTAGTTTACTCTCAAACAGTACTGAACGGAGGTACTAATGAAATCAGGTTTTTGGCTTTGTTTGTTTGTTTGTTTGTTTGTTTTTGTCACATTTGTGATATGAAGTACAAGAAACCAGTTCTCAGTTTTGGAGGTATATCTGGAGAATTACCATTTTCCAAAATTTGCAGAAAACGTTTACCAGTTTGCTTTGTGGGATATTGTTTTGGTCATCTAAATTGAAATGTCTTTTCAGGGAATTCTCCCTTCTAAGGTATCAAGTTATTTATCCCTTCAAAATAAAAGTTTTTATAAACATGGAATTGGAAATTCAAGCTTAAGGATGGATGCAGTATAATGGTTAAGAATTATAGTAGGTGTTGGTTGAGACCAGATAGTTCTGTGTTTAAATATTTCTGTCAGTCAATGGCTGTGTAACTAGGGCAAAATTCTGAACATTCTGTTGTACATAAAATGGGGAAAGGGATCCTTTCCTCACTGAGCAGTTGTAAAGACTGAAAAAAAAAAATAAAGGTAAAATGAAGTGACCACTATCAGCACAGTGGCTGGGGATGGTTACATTTCAGTAATTGACATCCATCGGCTGTAGGATGCTTTGTTAAGGGAGTGGAAAATAGCTGTGTCATTGCACAGGCTTTTCTAGTGATCTGGATCATTGTGTCCATGGGTGTGAGGCCTTTTTGCTTCGAGATACACTATAAGTAAGGAGCTGCTCTTTCTTTGGAGTGGCAAGGGGTCCCTGCCCCAGGTCCATTGTGGCTACCACTTGACTTTGAACATCCCATGGCCTGATAAGCATAGTCAGCAGGTGTTAGGTGTGGTTTTGTTCCCCCCCTCTCCCTTAATAATATAATTTTAAATTTTTACATGTGGATCCCTCCCTCCCTCTTTCCCCTGTGACATGCACCTTGGCCACCCTCCCCTTCCATTCCCCCCACCCCCATTCCACTTGTAGGGCTATGCTATCCAGGTGGGGTCATGTAAATCTGTCAAGTCATTTGAAGTAGGGACTAAAATTTCTCTCCTGTCTCTAGGTTAAGGGGGTATCCCTCCATGGGGGATGTGTCCTCAAGGTCCTTTTGTGCACCAGGAATAGATCCTGTTTCTACTATTTGAGGCCCCCAGACTGCTCAGTCCTTCTAGCTGAGACCCATATTCAGGGGGTCTAAGTCAGTCCCATGCTGGATTCCCAGCTATCAGTCTGGGGGGGGGGTTCATTAGCTCCTCCTTGCTCAGGTCAGCTGTCTTTGTGTGTTTCTGCAACCTGGTCTTGTCCCCTCTCTCTGCATCTGGATTCTAGTTTGACTCTGTGTTTGGTTATGGGTGTTTACTTCTGTTTCCAACAGGTACTAGATGAGGGCTCCATGATGGTGGATAATTTAGTTGATGATCTCACTATCAGGGAAGGGCATTTATGGTAGCCTTTTCATGGTTGCTCGAATTGTTAGTTGGAGTCAGTCTTGTAGTTCGCTAGACCTTTCTTTAGGTTCAGTTTTCTCTTCAAACCAATAATTATGTTCTCTCTCTCTCTCTCTCTCTCTCTCTCTCTCTCTCTCTCTCTCTCTCTCTCCCTGACTCAATCTATCTAGTCACACGTGCTGTGCTTTCCTCTCCTCCCCTTCTCTTTCTCCTAGTTCTCTCTCCATTCACGGCCCCCCATTTCCCATGTGCTCTGGGGGACTTGTCCCTTCCCTCTCTAGACACTGTTTCTCTATGTAGCCCTGGATGTCCTAGAACTCTCTGTAGACTAGGCTGGCCTCAAACTCTTAGAGATCCACCTGCTTCTGCCTCCCAAGTGCTGCTGGAATTTAAGGTGTGCACCACTATCACAACCCACTATGTTACTAGGTTTTGATGTTGTTCATGATATGTATTCTTCCTAATGTCAATTAAAGTGTAACATGGACCACATTGCTTCAGAATCATCCTCTGCTGATATTTTTGGGTGTTCACTTATCAAGAACTATCACTCAGAGAACCACCAGGATTTAATAGATAAGTTGGCCCCACTTGTGATCTCGGCGATTGGGAGACAAAGGTGAGGATGACGACAAATTCAAAGCTAGCCTAGGCTACATAGCAAAACCCTGTCTCAAGAAAACAGAACAAAACAGTGAAAACCAGCTACTCTATAGCCAAAAGAGGTATCATCATCATAGATGAGCCATATCAAAAATAAATTTCCCCAAACTTGATAGTTTATGGCCAGCAAGATGGTTCAGTTAGGTAAACATGATTTCTGGCAAGTCTGATGACATGATTTTGATCCCCAGAACCCAACTCCCTGGAGCTGTCCTGTGACTGCTACACATATGCTGTGGCAAGCCTGTGTATTCACACAATAAATACTTTGAACGAATTTTTAGATTTTTTTCTAACTTGAACTTTAATTTCACATATCATAAAAACACCAAAAAAAAAAAAAAAAGGTAAGAACTAAAAACAAGGAAGTTATTTGGTAGAACTACTGAGAAATGTAAATTTTATAGTAATGGAGACACAAAAAAGCCAGAGTAAGTTAAAAAAAATAAACCGTGCTGTGGAGGCTTTATTATAGGGATAGATTCTACACATATTTAAGGGCACTCACAGATTGTAATGGAGTACAGCAAAGGTGATAATTATTGATGCTCTTTAATCACTAACTTTATACATAATATCCAGAAAGCTCTGTTCAAAGGACCATGAGTTTCCCATCAGAGATGGGGAGGAAAGTTCTGTCAATTAGCCAAAAAGTTTTATCTATATGGAGTAACTTTTGCAATGCCGAATGGTACCGGCCTTAAATTAGTCTTACATTAATTTGCAAAATAGAACACTCTACAAATAAGCAGTGTTGGGAGTTCAAAGTTCTGAGAGCACGGTTGCCCATTGGATTTTGTTCAGTGTGGTTCTTGTTGTTACTAAGTATCCTTTAGGGGAAGCATAACTGAAACTGTAGCTTTTCTTTCTGGTACCTTTTCCTCTCAGATGTCAGGATCTAGGTTGGGAGAATCTACTCTGGAGGTCATGAGTATTCCCGCAACTAAAAAATGACTTAGGCAGAAGATGTGCTCTCTGTAGTGTGCTGATTAGCACATGGAAGGCCCTTAAACACTTGGCTTCAACGATGACTCAGCTGGCACAAGCTCTTGCTCCCAAGTGTGATGACCCTCGTTTGGCCATCAGACTTCTCATAGTGGAAGGACAGAACTAACTCCTGTCTTCTGACCATCAAATGCCACCCCATCCCCACAAATACGTGTCTAAAAACTTTTATTTTAAAAAAAATTAGTCATTTGACCATGTGCACCGCATCTTTCAGGTCAGGCACAAACCTGTTCTTGTATGGAGCCTCACTGTCAGCAGATTTTGGTCCACTAGAGGATGTATGCTAAGTCCCACCCACACTGTATTTGAAAACAATAAGCAGTTTTGAACAAGCATGGATAGGTTTACCGAAGTTGAAGCGTTCAGTTATTTTGTCTATCTTAAACCTAAATATGGGTTGAAAATTTTTAATTGGGTTATACAGTTAGCACTGGATTTGAAAGTAGAGACTGATAGAATTTTTGAGCTGGAAGGCTTTTAGTTAGAAGATGTGTTTAATCTCTTCGTTTTACAGAAGAGAAAACCAAGGCCCTGAGACATATTGAGACAATGTAGGTCACTCAATTAATTAGTGACAGAAGGAACTCCTGTGTCCCAGAGCCTTGAGAAGATAATGGTTTTCAAGTGCATGCTCAATTCCTCAACCCGTGTGGCACGCCTATCATTTATTTACGCAACCCCTCTTTCGTTTTCCTTCCCCTTTCTGGGACGTGAGTCCTGAACCAGGGGCAGCCCTCTCACTCGGGGCACGCTGCCGCGTGGATTGGGACTCGGTTCCGGTGCCCTTTTCGCAGCAGGTGCTCCGCACCTGGCTTTAATCGCTGCATCATCGGTGGCGGCCTTCACAGGGCTCCGGATTTTACCGCACACGCGTGTCCCTAGGGACTCGGCGCGGACGGAGGACGTGGTGGGTCGGAGCCCATGAGTCTCGGGAGGCTTTCCAGAGCCCGCGTGAGTGACCTCGGAGCCGACCCCGCAGGCCGCGGGCAGCCGGGGCGTGCCCGCGGGGCCTGACGTGGCGGGGCCTGACGTGGCGGCGGCGGGAGTCGGCTCTGCACTGCTCCACGCTCCGGCCAGAGGGCGCCCGGCCACAGCCTTTCCCCGCCCCGAGGCCGCCCAGGGCTGCGCGAGGAACGGCAAAGCGGGCCGGGCCGCCCTGGAGTAGAGGCGCCACCCCGCCTCCCGCTGCCCTTAGTCCGAGGTCGGGCCGGGCGCAGGGGCGCGGAGCTGCGTAGGTAGCCTCCCTTCCGAGTAGCCCTAGCTGGACCGAGAGGCGACCCGAGCTGCGCCGGTCACGGCCGCCCCTACGCGCCGGGGCCAATCAGCGGCGCGGGCACAGATATGCAAATGAGGCGCCGGTTGCTGCGGGAGTGCCGCTCGCAGGGGCTGGTGGGGTCGCGCCGGGGGAGTGAACCGGGCCAATCAGGCGGGTGCGTGGCGCGCGGGGGGGCGGCGCCCCTGCTCGCCTCCCTCCTTCGCTCCCGGCCGGGCGCTGACAGGGGGGCCTGGCCGCGCAGCCGGTAAGTGCCACCGCTCGCCGCTGCCTCCCTCCGCCTCCGGCGTGGGGAGGACACCCGGGGCGCCCCGGGACAGCGAACACCGCTCAACTGGTAGAGACTGGCGGGGGAGGGTCTGTTAGCCCGGTGGTCGCCCGAGGCCGCCCCCGCCCGGCTGGCCGCGCGTGTCAGTCTATCGAGGCGAGGCGGTGGGTGGTGGGGAGCCCTAGCTGCGGCGGTGAGTACGTGCGCCAGCCGCCCGCCCGGAGCCCGGGCTCCCCACGCTGAGGTGTGGACGGCCCGGGCTGGGCGCCGGGGAGGGGGCGCTGCCCGCACGTGCGGCGGGGCGCACCGGGGCCCGCCCGGCTGTCATGGCTGCGGTGCTGCCCTCGCCCCTGGTGGGAGACCCGGGGTCGGGACCCGGCGCCGCGCCTGTTGCGTGGGCCGGAGGTGAACCCCGATGGGCCGCGCGCTGGGCGGGCGCTGCTCATGGCCTTCCCCGGGGCCGGTCCCCGCCTAGGCTCGGGCTTGCCTCGTCCCGCAGGCAGCCTTGTCCCCCCACTAGCTGTCTCGCCTCGGTGACTCGTGACAGGGCATCGCGCGCGAACAGTGGGTGCCCCAGAGCACCGCATGCCCCTGGCACTCCCCAAGCTTGGCCTCTGGGTTCCCGACACTGCCTTCCCCTTGGTCAGGGGCCACCTCTAGGGCCTTTCAGCGTCTGCTGTGGGTCACCGCCAGCCAGGGCTGCTGCCTTGTTGGTGTCTGTCAGGGTGTGGGACGTGTTGGGTGGCTCCAAGGCTCACTCCTCACGGACATCCATCCTGAAGCCAAGCACGGACCCGGAAAGCCTGTGTGTCTTCCTGGCCTGTCACAGCTGCCAGCTCAGAGAGTGATTTGCTTGTTCCTTTTTTGGTTTTGTTTTGCCTGTTAAAAAGGGAAAGCAAAAACTTTTCAGGATAAAGTAGACACGAATTAAAGTTGTGACACAGTCGAGGTATTAACAGTGCTGTACTGTTACTTTCCTGGGAGTTTGGTCCTGATACTGATGTGACTTTTATCCATTTACTTGAACTTGCCCTGTGTAATAAAGTTTATTAATGAACACCACCATCACACTGGGTTGGAGAGATGGCTCAGTGTGTCCTGCTCTGTCACTTCCAGAGTTCAGATCCCAGCACATACATCAAGCAGCTCACAGACAAGTGTAACTCCAGCTCAAAGCTGACTTTTGTGGGCACCTGCACACGCATAAATAAAGAATTTTAAATCTTAAGAATTACTATCGGGATTTAGTTTTCCAGTTTTGTTGTGGCTTTTTCTGACTTCCAGTGCGCTAGTTCTTCGACTTAAGATCTGAACAAAAAATAAGGCTTATTTTATGTAATGCTACTCTTCTTAACTCTACCTAAACTGTTCATTCATTGTGTAAGAATCACAAAGTCTACAAACACGTGCATATCACAATACAAACTTGAGAGGATTTCACATTTCGGAATGGGGAAGTGTTAGTGTAAAGGATGATCACAGCCTTTCTCTTGAATTTACAAAACTTGAATTTAAATGCCCCTTTTTGTTAACAGCAGGCAGCACAGAGTCTTATGCTGGATGTTGGGTAAACGTTACATGGAATTCATCTGTTGCTCTGAGCAATTTAACCTGTGTTATACCTTCCCAGAAGACTTCTGTTTCCAAAGTGCCTTTAACAATTCGTACTAAATAGAGTGTACAGAACTTTTTTTCACTGGTTATAATAATTCACTGGTCCGTGAGTGGTGGTGTAAGACTATAATCCAAGTACAGGAGGACACCTGTAGTGCAGTAGGTTCCAACCTAACTAGGACTACATAGCAAAATCTTCTCTCAAAACAAGCTATGGTGGTGCATGCCTTTAATTGGAGCACTTGGGAGGCAGAGGCAAGCAGATCTCTGAGTTCAAGGCCAGCCTGGTCTACAGAGTGAGTTCCAGGACTGCCAGCGCTGCATAGAGAAACCCAGTCTTGGAAAACAAAAAGCAAAAAACAAAGACAACAAACAAAAGTTCACATTAAATGCAACAAAGTTTTGACATGTGTCAGCCCTTACAGTTTTTGAACTATATATAATAGGAACAAGAAATGCACTGGGGAACAAATTAGTTGTCACTCAAAGTTGGTTAAGAGTCACTTTATCCTCCTTGAATCATAAATATCCAGGGAAACAGATATTATAGTAAAAAGAAAACATCCTCACACACACACACACACTAGCTTGTGATTGATTGATGGTGTTTTAATGATACAGAAATACCATTAGAAAATAACTGGCTGCGGTGTAACATTAAAACCCACTTCTTGGAGTGCTTGGAGACAATGAGTCAAGACTGTTGTGTCTTAATTAGCTGTGTAACTATAGTCAGAAGCCTTGACTCCTGTTAGCCTTATATTACTTTTTTTTCAAAGATTTATTTATGTGTATTATAGGTACTTTTGTCTGCACGTACATCTACTCACCAGAAGGGAGCGTTGGAATTCATGAAACTACAGTTGTAGACAGTTGTAAGCCAGCATGTGGGTGTTAAGAATTGAACTCAGGACCTGTCAAAGAGCAGCCAGTGCTTTTAATCACTGAGCCATATTTCAGCCCCAGCCTTATATTTCTGTTTCATCTAATTTCTTGGATGTCAGAAGTGGTAGCACACACCTTTAGTCCCAGTACTTGTGTGGCAGAGGCATGTGAATCTCTTGAGTTTGAGGCCAACCTGGTCTACATAAGAGTTCTAGGTTATTGAGGGCTTATAAATGACTGTGAGCTACCATATGGGTCCTAGGAACTGAATCTAGGTTCTTGTAGAGGAAGCAAGTGATCTACTACAGAGCCATTTCTCTAGCCCTTTTGAAAGACCTATTTTTATTTTATGCATATGAGGATTTTGTCTGCATGTATGTTGGGGCACCATATATGACATAGTACCATAGGAGGCCAGGAGAGGGAGTCATATCCCCTGGTGTGCTGGGAACTGAGTTCAGATACTCTGGAAGAACAGCAAGTGCTATTAACTGCTAGCCCATCTCCATCCCGAAGATTTTTTTTTTTTTTCAAGAACATAAATGCCAGAAGTAACTGATATAGTGGGGGATTTTATCAGGTAATGGCTATAGGTAAGAATATAGAAGATTGATGCAGTTGGTCAGAGTGAATAGATGTTAATGGAGTGTTTGAAAAGGTTTAAAAGCCAAAAATTGGAGAAGAAATTTGTGAACATTTTACAGAAAGATTTTACTTTTAACCTTTTAAAGCTTTATAATTGTAGTCTCAACATGGGACATAGATTTTGTACATAATTTGCATTTTTACATTTACTTTGCCATTGAGAATTGCCCATTAACCAGCTTTATAACTATTTTTGAGAAATCAGTGCCTCTGTTTACTTTCAATTTGGGGGCTTCATGCTATAGCTTTCCATCTCTTGGAACTTTATTAGTCTGGAGTACTCAGGTTTGGATTTATCTTATAAATGAAACCATCTCTTGTTACCATGACCCTTGAGATTTCTCTTTCTTGTCTTATTTATTTGACATACTTCCCATGACTTCCCGACTTTGTATTACCTTTAAGTTTTCGAGAACATTTTTGTTAATTCCTTTTTAGAAACAAATGGAAAAGCTAACCAAATGGCACTGGGAGAAAGGGAGAAGGGGCAGCCACTTTTAGATGTAATTTATACTTTAGATGGCAATGGATTTGTGTCCATTCACTCATTAAGCAGATTTTGCTCCCTTAATGTACTTTATTAGATATGACACACTAAGTGGCAAGATGCACAGTGATTCTTGTCTTCATGAAATCTACAGTATGATAGTGAAGATAGAACAAGTAAATAATTGTAAAGTGACAATTTTTGATGAGTCCAGTGAAGAAAAAGGACATTGTCATGAGACATAGATGTGAAGGATTTTAGAGTCTGTGGTTAGAGAGTATCCCATGTGATGGTATGTGAGTTAAGACATTAAATAATAGGGAGTTGCTGAGCAGTGCCAGCCTGATCTATAGGGCAAGTTCCAGGACAGCCAAAGCTACACAGAGAAACCCTGTCTTAAAAAACTGTAAACAAACAAAGAAAGAAAAAGGAATCAGAAGGATAAAAGAAAAGGGAATTTTCTGTGTGTGAGAGAGGTATATTTGAAGACTGTAAGGAAAGCGCTTCATTTGTTTTATTCAATTCTGTCTTGGAGCAGGTGTGGTAGAATATCCCTGTAATCCCAGGGCTTGGAGGGTAGGGATAGAAAGACCAAGAGGTCTAGGCCAATCTTGACTCCACAGTAAGTTTGAGACCAGCCTGGGTTATATACGTGAGAACTTGTCTCTGCAAGCCACTTTGAAGATGGAACGGAGAAAGACAAGAGTGGAAGCAATGCCACTGTAGAACTGTGGTTGTCTAGGTAGGGCATCTTGGTAGCAGGTCCTAGGGTAGCAGCTGCTAAGATAAAGCTGTAAAGGAAAGTAAAAGGTTGTATGTTACACACCTTCTGGATGTTTTATAGATATCTATTACTGATGTATGTATTTGGGAGAGCCTGAACAGCTAATGTGCTTGGAGGTGGAATGGGGTGGGAAGCGATTGACAGCTTCTTGATGGATTAGATATTAGGAAAGGTGTCAACAATGATTTTATTGATGATTTCTGGGGAACAAGATGGATAATGTGTGATTTGCTGAGATGAAGATGATGAGTGGAAGAAAGGGTTCAGCCAGAAATAAATTTTGAACACCATCCCCAGATCAGTGCTTCAGAAGGTTGAGTCTGCCTTTATGTGAATGGTAGGTGCCTCAGGACAGGCTGTAGGAAGATATATTCATAGTGGCCCCCCCCCACACACTTTTGCTTGTTTTTGAAATCTGTTTTGTTTGTTTTAAGACAGTCTCACTTGACTGGTCTGGAAATACTGTTCTAGACCAGGCTGCCCAGACTCAGCTTGAATTTACTGCGGTCTTACTGTTCTTCCCTCTTGAATATTGAAGCTAGAGGTTTGCATGGCCACACCAGGCTTTTTCAGAGAGTACATGTTCATAAAAAAAAGCGGCAAATTTCCTATTTATATTAGAACTTGATAACTTGATAGGGGTTGGGGACATGGATTTGCAGTTGAGAGCACTTACTATTCTACCAGAGTTTGAATCTCAGAACTTATATCAGGTAGCTCACAAATGCTTGCAATTCCAATGTCAAAGGATCCTGTGCCCACTTCTGGCCTTCATGGACACCTGCATATACACATGTATGCACACATACACACACATGCAGTTAGATAAAACTTTAAACTTTTCAAAAAGTCATAACTAAGATGATCTCTTAACAATAATATATTTCATTTTTTGAAAATGTATTTATTTTTTATTTTGAGACAGGTTTCTCAGTGTCTTGGGACTCACTGTGTAGACCAGACTGGCCTAGAACTCAGTGGTCTACCTGCTTCTATCTGTCAAGTGCTGGGATTAAATGTGTGTGCCAACACCACTCAGTCAAAAATTCTTATAATTTTTAAATTACGTCATTATATTGGGTATGGAGAGATTATATTGGAGGCTCATTTGTTAAGAGCACTAGCTGCTCTTCGAGAGGACTTGGGTTCAATTCCCAGCCTCCATGTGTCAGGTCACAACTGTCTTTATCTGATACCCTCACACAGACATATATATGCCAGCCAAACACCAATGCATATAAAATTAAAATGAAAACTACTATACTAAATATGAAGTTTTGAGGGCTCATTGGTTAAAGATACTCACCACAAAACCTAACAGCTTGAGTTTAGTCCCCAGGTTATACATGGTGAAAGAGAGAACCACTTACAAGTTGTCTTTGCCTCTCCATTTGTGCCCCCCAATATAAATACAATTAAAAAGTAAGGTAAGCAATAGTGGAACACTCTAATTTTGACCTCTAGCCTCCATACACATGTATGTACATGTATGTGAACACACACACATGGATATATACATGTACATAAATGATAATTAAAATTAATATAGGAATGTTTAAAACAACCCTTAAAATTTTTATTAGTTGTATGTGTGTGTGCCTTGGTATGCATTTGGAGATTAGAGCACAAATTTGTCACATTAATTCCCTCCTTACTTCTTTATGTGGATTCTTGCCAACCCAAAGGGACTTCTAGATTTGACATTGCTGTTTAGTTTTACAACTGAAGCAATTAAGGTACACAAATATTAAATTGCTTGAGGTCCAGATATTAGGGAAGACTTTGAGAGATTCCCTAATTTGATGAATTCACTACTTATCTACATCTGTAACCCTATGCTTACTAGTTTTACTTTGGTGAAAGTACCTTTAAATCAGCACTATACTGACATTAGGAAGTCCTTTTGTAGACTGAGCTGTTTTCCCTTTTTTGTTGAGTGATGTCTACTTCTGTTATTTATAAATATCTCCTTATACTTCACTGTAGTATTTTGTTGTTGTTGTTTTGCTTTTTGAGACTGGATTTCCCTCCCTAGCCCAGACTGACTTGGAACTCACTTTGCAAACTAACTTGGCCTTAAACACATGCCCTTCTTTCTATCTCAGCCACCCATGAGCTACAGTTACAGACAAGAGCCACTCTTCCCAGTTTTTAAAAACTATTTTTTGTTCAACTATGACAGATGTGCGGAAAAGCATATAAATCACATGTATACAAGTCTGTGATTTATTACAAGATAAACACATCTCTGAAACTACCACCCAGGTTTAAAAAAATAGAACATTATCATTAGCAGTCCAGAAACTCCCCCCATAGGCCTTTCTAATTACCATTCCCTTTCTGTCTTTTCAGAGGGGACCATTATCCTGACTTCTGTAACTATAGATTAGTTTTTCCAGGTTTTGTACTTTATTAAGTAGAACGAGATACTTTATATTCCTTGCATAGCATTTCTGTGAATCAAATATGTCCATGTAAGGAAGAACACTCTATTCTCATTGTATTTATTCTCATAGACACAGTTTTAGTTTTTGACTGTAATTTGTAATACAGATGTGAACATTCATGATGTCTTGGTAAATGTGCACAAATGTGTATATATTTCTAAGAGTTGAAAATTTGGTTATAGATACATGTATGTGCAACTGGCAGTAATGCATTCTTGTCTTCCAAATTTGTTCCAGTTCACACATATTTTTAAAATGCATAAAAGTACTAGTTATCAATTCAGTTATGTTGTTTTATTAACGTACTAATTATTTGGTAAGTCTTCATTATTTTCCAAGATAAATATTGATGATACATACCCTAAGTTAAATGTAGTGCAAAGGAATATAAGATAAAAAATGTAAAGATTACTATAGGTTAAAAAATGAGACAAGGTAGATGTTAGCCTGGGCTAGGGAAGAGTTTGTCTAAAAAAGAAAAGAAAAACAGTTAAATAATAGTTCAGAATAACTATGCCTGCTCCACAACCCCTTGCACCCCCCCAAAGAAAAGGAAAGAGGAAAGGGAATCACTCTATCTTAGGAGAAAGGAGAGAATATATTAAAAATATAATATTGGCCAGACGTGGTGGTGTATATCTTTAATTTCAGTACATGGGAGGTAGAGACAGGCAGATCTCAGTGAGTTAGAGGCCTGGTCTCCTTAGTGAGTTTTAGACCAACCAGTACCACATGGACAATGTTTTTCTCTGTTAAAAGATGTGCCATTATGCCTAGCTTTGATTTGATTTTTGTTTTTTTAAGAGACAGGGTTTCTCTATGTAGCCCTGGCTGTCCTGGAACTCAGAGATCCACCTGCCTTGGCCTCCTGAGTGCTGGGATTAAAGGTTTTTGTACAAACTTTTATTTGAAAGCAAAATCTGTAAAATAAAATATATATGGAAAGTGAAATCATGTAGGGCTAAAGGGGGGAAGGGAAAGCCTAAAGTTGTCTCTTCCTTTCAATGGCTACAGATTACCAGCATTCCAAGAAGCTGTGCCACAGGGTCTTGTGTGGAACTGTCAATTGGAAGTGTTCTTTCAATAAGGGATATTTGTGAATTTAAATAAAGTCACTGGGCTATTTTTGTTAAATGTGACAAAATATCCATAGCTGTGTTTGCCATCTGTATTAGTCAGGCTTTTCTAGAGTAACAGAACTTAATAATATATATATGTTATATATATATATATATGTATATGAGATTTATTAGAATGATTTACAGGCTGAGGTCCAGTTAATCTGGACTACAGAAAGTCCAAGGAACCAGTAGTGGCTCAGGGCACAAGGCAGCATGTCTTAGCTGGTCTTCCACATATGCTGGAATCCCTAAGAATTAGACTCTAATGCTAGTGAAGAATTGATGTGTTAATGAAGTGAGGACAAGGAGGCAAAGAGCAAAAGCTTCCTTCTTCTGTGTCTTTATATAGGCCCCCAGCAGAAGGCATGGCCCAGATTGAAAGTGCACCTTCCTGCTTCAAGATCTGGTTTGGAAATGGATCTACTTACTTCAGATTAAACAAAATTCCCTCACACGTGTACCCTTCATCTTTAGATTTTAGTTAATTCCAGATGTACTCAAGTTGACAACCAAGAATAGCCATTACCCTACCTTAATAAATTATTTAGATTTGTATAGTTTTAAAGTACATTTTAAATTTTATGTGTATGAGTGTTTTGCCTGTGTGCATGGTTCAGCACCATGTACATGCCTGGTACCTGTGGAGGTCAGAGAGTGCAGCAAATCTGGAACTCTTAAGTCACAGATGGTTGTGAGGCTCCAAGTGGGTGCTATGTGACCAAACCTGGGACCTCTGCAAGAGCAACAAAAGCTCTTAGCCACTGAGCTACTACCTCTTCAGTCCAAGATCTTATTTATTTATTTATCTATCTATCTATCTATCTCTATCTATCTATCTATTTATTTATTTATATTTATCCTCAGTGTGTAGAGACCGGAGGACAACTCGAAGCAGTTGGTTCTGTAGCAACAAAAGCTCTTAGCCACTGAGCTACTACCTCTTCAGTCCAAGATCTTATTTATCTATCTATCTATCTATCTATCTATCTATCTATCTATCTATCTATCTATCTATATTTAGATTTATCCTCAGTGTGTAGAGACCGGAGGACAACTGGTAGCAGTTGGTTCTGTGTTCTACCGTCTGGGTCTGGATCCTAAGGATGACACTCAGACCCTCAAGCATAGCCAAGTGTGCCTTTACTTGTTCGATGTGTTTTGTTCTGTTTTTAAGAAGGCATGTCATGTAGCCCTGGGTGGCCTCTCTTGAATTTTTGATCTTCCGCCTCCCAAGTGCTAGGATTACCACAGCTGTTATTGTGGTGCAGGATAACAATTTTTAAATCTAGTGGAAAGCCAGGAGAGCCTTGTTTTATTGAAAAAATGGCAAAAAAGATGAAATATGTAAAAATATTATAAAAAACTAGTAGAAAGAAGATAATACAGTGTGTAAGTGTGTGTGTGTGTGTGTGTGTGTGTGTGTGTGTGTGTGTGTAAAACTTTGCAAAATACAGTACCCAAATTAAGTCTCAAAGATAGTTGAAATGCCAGGCCATGAGTGGTGATCAGACATACATGCTAGCAGAACACCCATACACATAACAACATATTTAAAAGTTGGTTGAATAAAAAGTATAATGTAGTCATGATACTATTTCAGGAGCTCACCAGAAAATTTTGATTTATGCTTCTAGTTCTACAGTCCAATGAGAGTCTATAATTACTGAGTTACTGTGTTTTAAGGCTTTGAATGTATTCTTTCTAAATTCTGTCACTTGTGACTTAGATAGTCAAGTTAGGAAAAAGACTTGAGAGATTCTAAGAACCTGTAGATACAGAGCTTGGCAGTAAGGATTTAAACCTGTGCCTCTTCTTACAATGCAGTGACTGATGTGTTTTTACCAGATATTTTTTCTGATTTCTCAGTAAAATCTGTTGTGGTTTTGAGACAGGGTTTCTCTGTATAGCCTGGGCTGTCCTGGAACTCACTATATAGACCAGATTGGCCTTAAACTTAGAGATCTGCCTGCCCCTGCCTCCCAAGTGCTGGGATTAAAGGCATGGGTCATTACTGCCTGGCAAATCTATTAATACACACACACACACACACACACACACACACACACAGACAGAGAGAGAGAGAGAGAGAGAGAGAGAGAGAGAGAGAGAGAGAGAGAGAGAGAGAGAGAGAGAGAGAGAGAGAGAGAAATGTGTGTCTTTATGTGTGCCTGAGAAGGCCAGAAGAGGGAGTCAGGTTCTTTGGAACAGATAGGAGCCACCCTGGCATGGTGTTAAGAACCAAACTCGAGTCCTCTGGAAAAGTAGGATGAACCATCACTGTGGCCCTGAATGGATCTTAAATTTAATGTTAATTCATTCATTTGTTTGCCAGTAACATGTGTTTTTGGATACAGTTTTACTAGTTAGCTCAGACTGGCTGGCTACTTACTGCCCTCTTCCCCTCCCAAGTGCTAATTTACTAATGCTATTATATTTAGTTTTTAATTTATTATTTTGTATTTTCATTGTGTGTGTGTGTGAGAGAGAGAGAGAGAGAGAGAGAGAGAGAGAGAGAGAGAGAGAGAGAGAGAGAGAGAGAGAGAGAGAGAGAGAGAGAGAGAGAGAGAGAGAGAGAGGGAGAGGGAGAGGGAGGGAGAGAGAGAGAGAGAGAGAGAGAGAGAGAGAGAGAGAGAGAGAGAGAGAGAGAGAGAGAGAGAGAGAGAACATTGGTGCCACATTGCACTTGTGAGGAAGTCAGAGGAGAGTTTTCTCCAGTCTGTTCTCCCCATCCATCAACAGGCTTAATGGAAGTGCCTTTTAACTTGATGAGCCATCTCATAGGACTATTTTTGAATTAAAGAGTTGAATTATAAGTAATGTAGATTATCATCAACATGTCAAGGATACATAGAGCAGTTATGTACTTCTAGAAAATTTTGAATTATGTTTTGAAGAGAAAAAAGTCACACCCATCCAAGGCCTAACACTTGTCCTTTATCATGGAGTTAACTTCATAGTAAATCTTTTTCTTTTTTTTTTTTTAATTTAAAGTAAAGGAGGTTTTTTACCTGCATATACATATATGCATAGGACATCAGATCCCTGGAACTGGAGTTACAGATAGTTGTGAATTATCATGCAGGTGCTGGGAATAGAACTCAAGTCCATGTGTTATGCTTCTGGACGACACCACACAGTTTACAACTGCTCCAGGGAATTCAGTGTCCTATTCTGGCCTCTGTGCACTCGCTGCACATATAGATGCACAGACTGCACACATACACACTTAAATACTCTTTTAAAAAAGTTCATGCCTTCCAGTTGATTTGGGGAGTTTTTAGCAATCTTCATTGTCAGCTTCCCTCTGCTCCAGGACCCCTCACTTTGGTGCTTGTCATTGTCACCAGTCTCAGTCTGTCCACTTCAATTCATTTTCTTTGTGTTTCCTGGACTGCATGGTTTCAATGGTCATATTTTCTGTTCTCCTTTGTTTGATTAAATCTCCCTCTAATGAATTTCAAGATTTCTTGTTCTTTTTCAGCTCTAGAATTCTTGATTGGTCTTTTTAATAAATTCTCCTTAAGTATTACTAGTTTTGTTTTGTTTATGTCATTTTCCTAGTTGATTTCACCCTTGAGCCATGACTTCCATTAGCTCTCTGAGCATATTTAACAGACTTTATTAATTTTTGTCTGCTAAATTCAGTAGCTTTCTTAGGGAACGAGTCTACATGACTTTCCTATTTTTTTTTAATGTATATTAAAGTGTGTGTGTGTGTGTGTATGTGTGTGTGTGTGTGTGTGTGTGTGTGTGTGTGTAAAACAGACATTCAGCATTTGATATTGCAAATCTGTAAATATGATTATTTTAAGTGTTGCTCTAGAATTTCCTGTTCCTGATGGTTGGAGGCTGGAGTCCATCCTATGAAGTCTCATCTTTATTTTGTGTTCAGACTCCCTTTCCCATTATATTAGTGCTGAAACTGAATCCAGGCTTTCTTCCTTCACCTTAGATAATTCTCACTTCTCTGCCAGGATTTTAATACAGATTTTTTTTTAATGATAGGGATTTGCTTTTTCTTACTTTTGTCTTTATTCTCTTAGTTATCGTATGGCTGTTTTGCAGGTTCCTGCTGAAGATGGTTTCTATGATCCTGCCTGTGTTTAGAAACACTGGAAAGAAGGGTGTTCAAAGCTGCCTACGGGGCTCTTTGGCTGACATCACACTCTCCTGCCATGTGGCTGAAGCAAGAGAGTGATGAGAGAGGAGGAGAGCAGGCTCTATGGGCAGAGAGCTGTTCAGGTGTGAGTGGAGAGTTATAGTCCAGTCAGATTGAAGAGCGCTGCTTTTATTATGGGTACAATACAGAGTCATTGAAGGTTTGTGAATGAGATGACCTGAAACAACTGGCAGCAGATCACACCTGCTTCTTACTGATATGAAATACAATCTAGTAAATATTAGGGTTAGTTTCATTTCCATCACACATGAGAAGAAGCCAAATATTTGTTAGATATATATGAGCTTGAAGTTGGGGCAGAGATATAATAGGTTTAAATTTAGAAATTACCAACATATGTGACATATAATGTTGTGAGACTACTTAAAATTATCCTGAGAGTTGGTATAGATAGAAACGAAAGAAGATTAGAGTACCCCCAGATTCCGTCAATACTCAAAGGCTAGGACACTGCCAAGTACCCTCAACATTTTGAGGTTATTGTGTCCCCAATACCTCAACAATTAGCAGTGGTTTTCATCCTTTCTGATTCTGTGACCCTTTAATACAGTTCCCTGTGTTATGGTGACCACCAACCATAAAATTTATTTTGCTACTTCATACCTGTAAATTTGCTCCTGTTAGGAATTATAATGTAAATATCTGATATGCAGGATATCTGATAAGTTACCCCAAAGGGCTTGATGCCTACAGGTTGAGAACTGCTAATTTACAGGTTAGAGTGTCCCCAAGTACTACTAACATTTATAGGTTACAGTCATTTACAGAGTCTGAAGTTGAATATTCAGAAAAAATAATTTGTTTTTCTAATAGTAAGCATTTCAAAGAGACCTCAGTGGTAATTGAACAAACACTGCTGATAGATAATTTAAGTAAACAGTGGTGCATGTCTTTGATCAGGAGACAGAGGCCAGTGGAAGTATGTGAGTTCCAGGACAGCCAGGCTACACTGTCTCAAAAACAAAAAAATGGAAAGAAAAAAAAAAATCAGTATACCTTTGGTTGAGTCAATTTAGGTGATAGGACTAAAACTGATTTTAAGAGATAAAGTGGCTCAAAATATAATCCTGACACTCAAGAGGCTGAAGTAGGATTGCCCTGAGTTCAAAGCCAGCCTGGGTAGTTTAGATTCTGTCTCAAAAGTAATAACAAGGATTAGGGATGTGGCTTGACTGACATATATACTAAGTCCCTGAGTTCATTCCCCATTAACACACACACAATACATTTTTTTCCTTTTTGAGACAGAATGTCCAGGGGGAAGGTGTGGGCCTCATTCTTAGTTCAGGTTATACACTGTACAACCCAAACTGGACTTGAAGCAATCTTGCCTGTCTTCTGAGCACTGGGGTTGCAGGTATGTGTTCTGCTTAGGGGAAGAAATATCAAAAACATTACCTTCCCATAGTGTCTCTAATGGTTTAGGTGGGGGTTCATTGGCATAGTTCAGTTTGTAGGCAAGAGACTGTTTTTCTGGAATGTATATATCTAGCCTAATAGGTAATATTCCCCAGGAAAGAAGACCAAATCAAAAAGTAAATAGAAATACCTGACCGGTTATTATGTATTTTAATCCTTAATTATATGCAGATTTTAGTAGTCTTTGTTGCCATTTTAAAAGTCTAAATAATGATTAGATAATATTGACTCTATTTGTAGATTTATACATTTTGATTGTATATTTGTTGTTGAAATAGATATTTGAGCTTCCTGTTTTAAAAATTGCATTGTAAGGGGCTAAGGAAATAATTCAGTGATGAAAAACACTGGCTGCTCTTCCAGAGAGCCTGGGTTTAATTCCTAGCACCCACATGGTGACTACCAACCATTTGTAATTCCAGTTCCAGGGGATCCATTGCCCTTCTTCCAGCTTCTGCAGGCACTGTATATATCTGGCACACAAACATATAAGCAGGACATTTTATGATATTTGAAATTAAAATTTCCATTTATACTAATGTTTCCAGGATTATTCTGCTGCATTCTAGCATGTAGTTTTTCTCAGTCACTCATTCTCAGTAATTATAGTAAAGGTGGCATCTTCCTTTGATATGGAAAACATTTTAGTAAGTAGTACATAATTAGTCATCATATCATGTACTTAGGATAGGTAGTGAGTTTTTTTGTTAATTTTTAAATTTTTATTTATTTTTACTAATAAGGAACATTTTAAATGACAGTACATTATCTCCTAGAGTTTTTCTTTTGTGTCAGAGTCAGTAAGGATCCTTGTTACTTACTTTTTTTTTTTTTTTTTTTTTTTTGTGGAACCAAATGCTGGTGTCTTTTTGTTTGTTGAGATAAAAGTCTATCTATGTATCCCTGACTAGCCTAGAACTTATAGAGCTCTACCTGCTTCTGATTCCAGAGTGCTGTGACAGTTTTTTTAAATGTAGTTTTTTGTTTTGTTGTTTCCCCATTTCTCCCCCAAGACAGGGTTTCTGTGAATAATCCTTGCTGTCCTGGAACTTGCTCTCTAGATCAGTGTGCCCACCTGCCTCTGCCTCCCGAGTTCTGGGATTAAAGGTTATACCACCACTACCACCTGGTGTCCTTTTTTAAAAATTAAAATATTAACTATTTGTATGTGTGTGTGTGTCAGAATGTAGATTTGTGCACATGAGATCCATTGCCCACTGAGGGTAGAAGAGGTTCTTTGGTCCCTTGGGACCAAAATTAAAGACAAGTGTGAGCCATCTGATGTGGGTGTTAGGAACCAAACCCAGGTCCTCTGTAAGAACAGTACATGGCTCTTAACAGCCAAGTCATCTCTCTAGTGCTCAAGTGTTGGTTAGTTGTCTCAGGGGAGCAGAACCAATTAAGTACACTTGAAGTCATTTAAAGACACAGACCCCTATTTGGGACTGGCATCAAGAGTCAAGCTTTCATGTTAGTGTGTGTGTCCTTCACTTTGTCCCCAAGTGAAAGAAGTTACATCATGTTTCCTCTTATGATGGAAGGGTCAGAATAGATTACTAAAAAAGTGGAATACTTAGGACTTTTCCAGCAAAATATGGTGTGTCCAAGAACTAATCATATCTGCCATACTACTTGATATGTGTGTGTGTGTTGTTGTTGTTGTGTAAATTGTACGCTGAGAAACAACAGCACTGTGAATAGTCGCAGTGCTGATGGGCAGGGAATTTACTTTGCTAGGAGAAGGTAATGAGACTGGTAAGATGCTAAGCTGGTGTGGCCCAGCTTGACTCCTCTTGCCTAGCATCTTTTTTCACACAGAAACTTACCATCTTGACATAAACAAGGCATTCTTAGTGCACATAGTAATCATGCAGGGTCAGGTACTTGGGTCAGGTACCAGGAACAGAAATTAAGGAAGACTACTAGGGGAGTGGAGAAATGAAAAATTGGCTAACAACACAGGAAATTTTTGTTTTGTATTTATTCCCCCTGGTTTTCTGAGACAGAATTTCTGTTTGTAGCCCAGGCAGCAGTACTCTGCTCAGACTCTCTGAGAACAAGAGTCATGGGTATGCACTACCTGGGTAGCTAATTTTTGAAGTTTAAAACTTTGAGTAAAATGATCAGAGTAGCTCAACCACAGCTTATTTTCAAAAGAATTTTTGCCTTGTGTCATTTTAAAACTTTTAAAAGTTTTTTTTTTCTCAAGTGTGTGTGTATTTTGTTAGAGCCCCCACCCCCAAAGAAACAGGGTTTCTTTGTGTAGCTCTGGCTGTCTTGGAACTCACTGTCGACCTGGCTGGCCTTGAACTCACAGAGATCCACCAGCCTCATTCCCTCACCTCCCATGCTGGGATTAAAGACACGTACCACCTCTGCCAGGCTAGAATCCTCTTACATATGTGTAGTTGTCCTAGAACTTGCTCATAGGCTGGCCTTGAGCTCACAAACGTTTGCCTGCCTCTCCCTTGTTCTAAGACGAAAGGCAAGTATCCCTACACCTGGCTCACAGTGGAATTTTTTTTTCTAGCCTAAAGAAGAATGAAGTTATATTGTTTTAGAAAAACAAGGAAGGAGGGTGCATGTGCACGGGGTGATATGCTTAAGTAAAGTTTATACTTTTATGACCTTCTGAAGCCTTGTATCATTTAAGATACTATTTAAAGTAATTTTAGTGATGTACTTTACATACTATATGATTTAATCTATTTAAGTGAACAATCAATGGCTTTTTTTATCCCCTCTTTTTAAGTTTTATTACTTATGTCTATCTGTCTAAACATGTGTATATAAATGTGGTGTGTGTGTGGTTTCACATGTGCCATACTTAACAGCAAGCAATTTTGTCTTCCAAGACATCTCACTGGCCTCATTCTTTCCACTCCTTTTTTTTTTTTAATTTTAAAAATTTATTTTTATGTGTATGTATCTATGCATATATGCCCATGTATATATTTGTCGTGTGCCCATGGAGACCAAAGGCAGGATCAGGTCATTCTCTGGAGCTGGAGTTAGAGGCTGTTGTGAGCCACCGAGACACAGATCCTCTGGAGGAGGATTGAGTATTCGTAGTTGCTGAGCCATCTTTCCAGGCCTTCTTCCTCCTTTCTAATGACAGTCTTTTTCTTTAGTCTAGGCTGGCTTCCAACTTAAGCTTCTTTAGATTTACAGGTGTGCATCACCACACCTGTAAGTGGTTTCTAGTAATCACAGAGTTGTTTGTTTGTTTGTTTTTTTGCTTTGTTTGTTTGTTTGAGACAGGGTTTCTCTGTAGCTTAGGTACCTGTCCTGGAGCTGACTCTGTAGAGCAGGCTGGGGTCTAACTCACAGAGATCCGCCTGCCCAACTTTTCCACTGATGCTACATCCTCATCACTCACACATGTGTAAGTTCAACTGTTCTCTCTTCCCCTCTTTTTTCTCATCTACTTTTGCATTCAATTATTTTCTTGGTGTTTTTACTTTTTCATTTTAAAGGGTAAACAGTGATCTTAATTTTATGGTTTTGGTTTATGGTTCTGTGGTAATTAATGAGGTTGGATAGTTTTTCATTCCTTTTTTATACCTTTGGAAAAGTATCCAGATTTCTTTCCAGTAACTTGTTGAAAATATTTTACATGTTTTAGATAGAAATTCTTATATGTTCTAGATATAAGGTGTTTTTTGTTATTTGTTTTTTAAGATGGGGTTTTTCTGTGTAGCCCTGGCTGTCCTGAAACTCAGTCTGAAGACCAGGCTGGCCTTGAACTCAGAGATCTACCTGCTTCTGCCTCCTGAGTCCTGGATTACAGAGGAGTGCCACAACCACCAGCACTGCCAGGCTAGATGTATGTTAGATACATGATTACAAACCACCCCCCCCATGGGTGGTTTGTCTTCTTAGTTTTTGTTTTTGTTTGTTTGACAAGGTTTCATGTAGCTTAGGTTGGCCTCCAGTTAATTATGTTGCTAAGAATGGCTTTAAATTTTTGATCCTCCTTCTCCCAAATGCTAGGATTGCAGGCCTGTGCCCCCACATCCAACACGTCATGCTTTTCTCTCTCCTCTCCCCACTCCTTCATTTCTTTCTAGTTTTTGAGATAGGGCTTTGTCTATCCCAGGCTGGGCCTGAACTCCCACTTGTCCTCACCTCTGAAGTGCTGTAATTCAGGTCTGTGCCCACAAGCCCAAGTATACCTTTAGTATACCACAGATGGTTTCTTTTTCTCCTAGAACTCAGCTGAGAGGCAGGGTCCTAAGGGTTGGAATTTACTCATTTGTAGCACAAAAAATAAAAGACCCAGAGACAGACATTGGGGTCCAAGCAAAGCAGCCAGCCACTAGCTCTTACCTCTACCTCAGCTCAGACCAAAGGAGCTATCCAAAAACTGTTCCCAACTTCACTGCTCCTCAGATTCACTCAGATTGCTGTGCTCTCCTTAACTTGGCTAGAGACTAATCCCAACTGCATGCCTCTCTCTCTACTTTTTATAAAAGTAGATTTTATATTTTATATAATCTCAAATCCTATGATTAAAGGTGTGAGCTCTGATTCACTCTCTGGTAACCTAGGGTAGTCTTGGACTCAGAGATTGATCTACCTCTTAATCCCGAGTCCTGGGATTAAAGATGTGTATCACCACTGCCTGATCTCTATAGTTTGTGGCTGGCATTGCTTTCTGAATCTTCAGGCAAGCTTTCCTAAATCATAAATAATATATTACCACACTCATTGGTGAGAATGTGACCTTTAGAAGGTAGTCTGACAGCTCTTTAAGGTAGTCTTTGAAGTACAAACATTTTTAGTTTTATTTATTTTTGAGACAGTCTCTCACTAGGTTACCACAGCTGGCCTTGAACTCACAATCCCTATCTCAGTATCTGAGTAGGTGGTGCTGTGTGTTTCAACATAACACTGGTTGTTTGTGGGATTTTGTTTTTATTTTTCGAGACCGATCTCACCAAGTAACTGTAGTTTTCCTGGACTCACTCTGCAGACCAGGCAGGTCTTGAAAGCACAGAGATTCTTATGCTTCTATATCCTGAGTACTGGGATTACAGGTGTGTCCCCCAACACTGTGTTTTTTATTTTAATGTGTATCTTATAAACTTTTCATATCAAAACTTTTAATTTTGCTGAAGTAAAAACTAGGTTTTCTTCTGACTAGTACTATAGGAGTATTTTGCAGCAAGTATTAGAGTATATTATAATGTATAATACAATAAAATTCTAAAGCTACACAATGACATGTTCTTTCTGTTTTTATTATGTTTGCTTTTCCTAAAATAAAGTTAAGGATGAGTAAATTGTTGTTAGCTATTCTTTCCATTTTTTCTTATTATTTATGGTTAGTGAATAATTTTCTATTCTGCAGTTAAAGGGACAACTTCAGTATCTCCTAAAACTTTTCTTTTACCACCCTTAATTTCATCCCATTTTTTGCAGTATAGTTTTCTCCAGTTAATGAAGATTATTGTGAAGTATTTTATATTCCAAATGCTTGTTTTTGTTTTGAGATAAGGTTTTACACTGTGGTGCAGGATGTCCTTGGAAACTCACTCTGTAGTCTAGGCTGTCTGAGCTGGATCTTCCTGCCTTAACCATCCATGTGCTGGGAGTGCAGGCATATACACTGCCAGGATGTAGCTACATGCTGTTTATCAAAGCCTAAGATACTGTTTTGATTGATGACATATTGATATCTAGGTATAATTTAGCCAAATTTTGTAGTTGTTACTTCTCAAAAATTAAAAAAAAATTCTATAGTTGAATAGTTTAGTAGTGATTTTATTTAGAAGATTTATTTTTTAATACTTATCCCCCAAAATAGAAGTTCTGAAAAAGTTTGTTACCACTTTAGTAATTTTTAAATAAACTAATATATATAGACGTAAGTACCTTTGTGTGTGTGTGTGTGTGTGTGTGTGTGTGTGTCTGTGTCTGTGTGTCTGTGTGTGTGCACTGGTGCGCAAAATAGCAACATTAGATCCATATTATTTAAAAAAAAAATTTGGGTATTATTCAAGCCTGGAACAATAATGATTACCATTTTAGTATTAGGAAGTAACCAGGCATTAGATCACTTTTACATATCACTGATATATATATATATATATATATATATATATATATATATATAGTGTGTGTGTGTGTGTGTGTGTGTGTGTGTGTTCATGAATACTTGGCCATTAGTATCCTAAGGTTTTTTATCACAGGAACCACCACATGCAAATTAAAAACATGTTGAAGAAACAATTTATACCTGCCAGTTCATTCTTGCTTTAATTCACCAAATGATATAATGTAATATCCATTTATTTTGTATTGTAGCTGTTATTTTAAGTTCCCTAGACTTGATGTATAACATCATGAGTTAAACAGAAATGTGTGCTAAGGTTATATGAAAAACAAGACAATTGATATAAGAGACTGGAACGTCCATGATCTTGTTTCTTTGGGAGTTTTAGAATCAGTCTTCCTCATGTACCCAGGAGCAACTGCGTATGCATACATTTAATTATCACTATCTACATTATAAGCTTTTATTTATTTGCTTTTTTGGAACAGAGTTTCTCTGTGTAACTCTGGCTATCCTGGAACTTGCTTTGTAAACCAGGCTTGCCTCAAACTAAGAGAGATCTTCCTGCCTCTTGCCTCCTAAATGCTGAGAATAAAGGAATAAGCCTGCCAGGCTTTAACTTTTTTTAAAGCTTGTCATAGGACCAGTTTATTGTTTATTTAGCTCAGGCTCTTGTTTGTTTTCTATTTTGCTTTTGAATTGCAGCATTTGCACACTTTGGTAAATAAAATAGGAAACATGTATATTCCTAATGATTCAGTAGTTTCTCTAGAGATGGAGTAATGAATACAACTGATTATAGGAAGATATTGGATTTAATTCACAGATTCCTAAGTCCCTTGCTGTTAGGATGATTTTCCATGGTAGATAAGCAAAGATACCGTGTGAACTATGTGAGGGTATGTTCCAGCACACTTCACAGCACATCCCAACCAAATTCATTTTATTCTGGATTACTTCATGGTATCTTGAAAATTGTGCTTCTGGTATTTCTGCATATACCCCATGGAACCTAGAACAGGTGATCATAGTCTACTTACTAACCCAAGGACATCTTCCACTAGCACTCTTGAACATATAACATTTAAGGGCAGTGCCTAGTTATTGCAATCATTTCTAAAAGTGCTGCAAGTTGTAGATATTTCATGCTGTAGTGTGACACACTATTATTGCTAGTGGTTACTTTACATTTCTTGTTATAATATATGTACTTCAGAGTAAAGTAATATGCATTTTTACTTTTAAATAAATAGTTTCCCCCCCCACAGGAGCCTGTTTTCCTCTGTATAGAATATTAATGACCTATTTGCAATGAATTATCTATAATACACAAAGTACTGTGTGTTTTATTTATGTGTTTAATGAATACCTACTACCAAATTTAAAATGCTTTTGTTTTTACTTTCCTAGGATTCTGACACTTCATGACATGTCATTACGTAGAGCAATAATGAACACTGGCCTGTTTTGGATTAGTTGATGACCCTCAGAAATGATACAGTCCTGTCTACCACAGAGGACCTGAACATAGTCTGTTTGGAGTGAATGACTCAAATTGTTTCAAAATGACAGACCCAATGATGGATTTTTTTGATGATACTAATCTTTTTGGTGAGACCTTAGAAGGTCTGTCAGATGATGCATTTGTCCAGCCAGGACCTGTTTCACTAGTGGATGAATTGAACTTGGGTGCAGAGTTTGAGCCTTTGCACATAGATTCACTAAACCATGTTCAAGGTACTCCAACACATCAGAAGATGACGGATTTTGATCAGTTAAATCAGTTTGACTCAATGAAATTTCATCACGTTAATCAGTCCTTTGGCAGCCCAGCTGAACATGTATTGTCTCCACACTCTCAATTTCATTGCTCTCCAGTCCATGCCCAAAACCAAGCCAATGGTTTGTTTCAAGATATAGCAGATGGCAGTCCAATGTGGGGTCATCAGACAGCCCCTGGCCTTTCTAATCAAAACGGATCTCCTTTTCATCAACAAGGACATTCGCACTCTGTACATCAGAATAAGAGTTTCGTGGTGCACCATGACTTTGCCTTATTTCAGGCCAGTGAGCATCAGACACAGTGTACTTCACTTCACTCACAACAAAACAGAAGTAATATTAACCCAGGGCAAAATTCTCTTGGCCAGTCTAAAAATTTTATAGACGTTAATGTTTCTGGTCCCCACAGAGTTAATGCTAACCACCCACCACACATAACTAACGCCTCCTCTTCCCAACAGTCTCTTTCAGTGCACTTTTCTCAAGCAGCAAATCCCCCAGTACACTTCCTCAAGTGTGGCAGTCATCAGGAAGGAAACTTTAACAGACCTTCTCCAAGTATGACTTCCTGTTCTGTCAGCAATGCACAGCAGTTTCCTGCACATTACTCCTTCTCCAGTGGTCATGTGTCACCAAGCAGTCTCCTTCAGTCATCTGCAGTTCTTGCACCTAGTCATACAAATCAGGCTTTATCTGATTTTGCTGGAAGTAACTCCTTTTCACCTCACAGAGGAATTAAGCAAGAATCTGCTCAGCATCTTCTAAATCCCACTCCATCATTAAATGCAAATAATTTTCAAATTTTACATTCGTCACATCCTCAGGGTAATTATAGCAATTCAAAATTATCTCCTGTGCACATGAACTTCCCAGATCCTGTTGACTCAGGACCTCCAATGGGTCATTTCAATGACCATGTGGAAACTAATGGTTTTTCATCTTTAGAAGAGAATTTACTTCATCAAGTGGAATCTCATACAGAACCATTTACAGGACTTGACCCAGAGGACCTTCTTCAAGAGGGTCTCCTCCCTCAATTTGATGAATCAACATTTGGACAAGATAATTCAAATCATGTTTTAGATCATGACCTTGATCGGCAGTTTACTTCACATCTTGTAGTGCGACCTTCTGACATGGCTCAAACTCAGCTGCAATATCAGGCTCGGAGTTGTTGGCCTTCCTCATTGTCTAATCATCAGCATTTACATCGCAGAAATCATCTATGTTTACAGCGACAGGTATGTAGCTTTCTTGTTTTTATTTGGCAATTTGAGGGTGAGTGGGCTTCTATTCGGTTAATTTTAAATGAGACTTATTCAGGATTTCTTAAAGTAGGAATTTTATTGAGTGGATAATTTGACAGGTTTATCTTGCTATTAAAATTATATTAGAAGCAATTCTTTGTATTTTGGAACTGTAAGCTTTAATATGTCTTGTTTCTTTTGTGTTTACTTTTAACAGTTTATTTTATCAAAATTAAACTATAATCATTAATATAAAACAACAGTCTGGAGATGTTTTAGTGTGAACATGATAGGCATAGTATTGGTATTCCTATACAGGCTCATACAGATTTATCAGCAAACCTTACATCTCTCTGATCACTGGGTAAAACAGAGAGGAGGAAACTTAGAAAACAGGCACTATGGAGTTCACCTCTGTGAGCTTAGCTTCCAGCTGGCTGAGGCAGAGTTGCAAGTTTAGGCTAGTTTGGGTACAGTAGGAAAACTGTGGAGAAAGAAAGCACACATTAAAAACCCAGGAAATAAAAAAATTGTAAAGCCAAGGTAATGTGGGATTTTAGTTAAAAGTCAGTGTGCTGAAAAAGTACTAAAATGTAGAACATTTGTTTCATTCATTAGAAACAATTTTTGAATGTTTATGCTTTCAAAAAATGCCTTTACATTTATCTATTTATTCTGTGAATGAATTTATGAGGGAGCATGCATGCCGAGGTGTGTGTAGAGGTTGGGACTCTGTATCTGGGTTCTGGGATCAAATTTGTATTACCATGCTTGTCAGCATGTACCCATACCTACTGAGCCATCTCACCAGTCTTAATGTTCACACTTAATGCTGGCATATTTGTGGGGAAGTTAGCAATGTGCATGGCTTTATTAACCGATAGAATCTTTTGAAAAACGTTTTGACACAAACATAGCAATAGTAATATAATCAAAAATATATTTGTAAAATGTATTATTTTATTTTATGTGTGTGAGTGTTTTGCTTGCATGCATGTCTATGTACCCTGTACTTGCCCAGTGCCCACAGAGGCCAGAAGAGGTTGTTGAATCCCCTTGGGCTGGAGTTACAGATGGTTGCGAGGTATCATGTAGGTGCTGGAAATTGAGAATGAGTCGCCTGGAAGAGCAGCCAATGTTTTTAACTGCTGAGCCATCTCTCTATCCTCCAAACATATCTCATGTAGAAACATCACATCTTATTATCACATATTAATTTAATATATTACTATCACCGAGAAAATGTTAATGATGCCCCAGGAATAAGATATAAGTTCAAATTATGATCACAGTAAAATAGTTCAGACTAGTGATACTGGTACCAGACTCTGCATTAGATTCTTAGTTCCTCATACTTCAGATGTGTGACTTTGAGCTAGTTATATAATTTCCATATTTCTCTTTTTTCTCATTTTTATATAGATTTATTTATAGCCAGGAGTGGTGGCCCACACTTTTAATCCCAATGTTCGGGAGGCAGAGGCAGGCAGATTTCTTGAGCCCAGCTTGGTCTACAGAGCAAGTTCCAGGACAGCCAAGACTACACAGAAAAATTCTTGTCTTGAAAAACAAAACAAGAACAAAAGGAGATTTATTTATGTGAGTGTGTGCTCTCAGAGGCCAGAGGGGCTTATATCAGTAAATGGCATCACAGACATTTAAAGCCACCTGAGATGGTTGCTGAGATCTGAATTTGGGTTTTTTGATAGAGCAACAAGTACTCTTAATCCCTGAGCTTAATCCAGCCTGTTTGCTGATCTTTAAAGTTAAAATAGTGAGCTGGGTTATAGTGGCTTTTGCCTTTAATCCCAGCCTTTAAGACACAGGCCCAGTCCACATAGAGTTTCAGGATAACCAGCTCTACACCTGCCTTTAAAACATATATGTATGTATAATATATAAAATAGCAATATCATCTATATAGTACATGTTGGAAAGATTAACAAAAGATTTGAAATTTTTTGGAACTCTTAGATTATAGTTAGGTACTTAATAAATGCCTTTCTAACTATACTTTTTATACTAGTATTCTAATATGCAAATGAAAATATAAATGCAAATGAAATAGGTTGTTTAAAGGTAATACATTTGTACTTTTTTCTACCTGTATTCTGTAATTTTTGTCATGTGAGAATATTGCTATTTTGACAAAAACATTAAATACAATATTTTATGAAATCTTACTAAATTATTTATGATTTTTTTTTGAGACAAGGCCTCATTCTTTATAGCCTGGTTTACCTAGAACTCACTATGTAAACCATGCTGGCCTTGAACTCATATATATCTGGCTCTGTCAAGTGAAATGTTCCAATATTTTTCCTATAAGAATGAGTATACAATGAAATACTATGGATTTTTTATTTGTTTGTTTGTTTTTGAGACCAAATCTCATGTTTTACAGACTGACCTCAACGTCAAACTCCCTGTAGATGGAACTTCTGATCTCCTTGCTTCTATATCTTGAGTGCTAGAATTACAAAATCTTAGCATCACACCTTGTTAATATGTCCTGGTTATTATATTGACTAATGTACCTGGTTAATGTTTAGAGTATCAACACAGGGCATGATAGGCAAGCAGTCTACCACTGTGCTTTATTTACCCTTAGCCCTCTTTTTAATTTTCATTTCAAGACAGATTTTTGTTTTGTTTTAAACAGGGTCTCTCTATATCATCTTGGCTAGCCTGTAACCTAGATGTCAGTGATCTGCCTCTGCCTTTCAAGTGCTAAGATTAAAGTAGTGAGCTACTACACCTAGCTTAGGTTGGTTTTGAACTAACTCTAGGCTAGGCAGGCTGTAAATTTACAATTCTTGTGCCTCAGCTTCCCAAGTATCTAGGATTACAAGCCTTTGCCACCAAGCCAAGCTTTGTTTTATTTTTAAAAAAACATTTCACTATACTGTTTTTTAAAAAATTTTATTAAGCATATCTTAATTACATATAACAGGAATCTTTGTTATGACCTTTTCCCGCATTACATATATATGTGTGTGTGTGCACGCGCATGCACGCACGCACTTGGATATATGTATATACATGTATATGTATATGTTATATTCATTGTTATGCATATCATGTATTTTGATTATATTAACACACTCTGTATTAACTATTCTTGTTTACCACTATTCCCCTTCCTTTTTCCAACCAGTCTCCCTTTTGTTTTCCTTTGTTCTGTGACCTAATGATTTTCATTAGCATTGCTTACAGGAGTATGGGTGAGAGACTATTTACCAATACTTGGACACCTGGCTAGTAGCTATAACAATGATAAAAATGTCTCTCCCCCCCCCTAGTAACTGCCCATAGATTCTCAGAGAGGAGCTGGACCTGTGAACCTCTCCAGCCTCTGTGACTGGATGTTTGTGATGGATCTAATCTTGTACAGGTTTTGAAGATATAATCACAGCTACAGTAGATGTCATGCCCAGGAGACATTCCACAACAGTCCCCTTCCCTCCACTGTGACAGTGTGTATGCTTCCTCTTGTAAAATGTTCTCTGAGCCTTGGAAGGGGCAATACAGAGGTCCCATTTAGGGTGGAATGTTCAGCATTCACTTTTTCTCAGCTCTTTGGCCAGTCGTTAATTAATTCCTGTCCCACAAAAATACTGCTTCTTTGACTTAGCACTGACAGCAGCTGTAATCTAATGGCATGAACACGATTACTTAGAAGGCATTTTGGTAGGCATATCATATCCACTTATGAAACGACAGCAGTAGCTTCCCCAGTGGGTCTATGGCCTTCCCAACTGTAGGCTCTTTGACTAGGCTTATGGTACCAGATGTGGGACATCTCCAATCTAATGAAACAGTGGTTGCTTATCCTCATGACAGACTTGTCACTGTTGCACGAGGGGCACAGCTTGCTTGGCCGATAAGGATAACATACAGCTATAAAAATCTGTTGATGACAGACAGTTCTTTCCCAGCAGTCTGCATGTCACTTTCCACTATGAGGGAAACTTTTCGGGTGTGTGTGTGTGGGTGGGTGGGGGGAGACTTCCAGATCAAATCTGGCTTGATGTTTCTATGTTCTGCAACCAGGATATCTACACACAGCTTTTGAAATGTCTACTTGGGTATACTTAAAAGGTACAAACTTATCTTCCATTCTACTTATTGAGTGTTAGGATTTTGCTCCCTCTACTGGAGGGAGGGTCAAGCATGTTAGTCAGAAGGACCCTGGAGAAATTCTCCAGTGGCAGAATTTAGGTTTATCTATTCAGTTTGTATATAGCATTTTACTATCTTTGTCTGATTGCTTTGTTCAATGTATAATTAAATTATGAACCATTAAATTTATTTCCTTTTTGCTTGCTTTTGTTTTCTTAGAGCTAATATGTTTTATTTTTGCTTTTGTGTTCAAATTCATGTTTTTCTAAAGATGTTTCTAGGTTTGAAAGTAGTAAAGATTTTCTTTTATGGATTTGCAAGGTCATAGATAAGTGACATAGCCTCCATTGCTAGCATATAAACATATAGACATTTAAGAGAAATTCTATTTTATTGTTATTTTTTGTTTGTTTGTTTGTTTGTTGTTTTTTCAAGACAGAGTTTCTCTATATAATAGCCCCAGCTGTCCTGGAACTCTGTAAACCAGGCTGGCCTGGAACTCACATAGATACACCTGTCTCTTGACTCCCAATTGCTGTGATTAAGGGTGTGCACTACTACTATCAGGAAAGATAAATTCTCTTAAAACTCCATTTGTAAATCATCTTAGGGCCTGGAGAGATGGCTCAGTGGTTAAGACAACATATTGTTCTTGCAGAGAACCCAAATTCTAGTCCTATCACTCATGTCACTCATGCCATGTCAGACAGTTCCAGTTCCAGGGGATCTACCACCCTCTGTCCCCCACACTCAAATGCAGATATATACACATACATACAAATTAATAATAATAAACAATTTTGTTTTGTTTTGTTTTATTTTAGCAGGGTTTCTTTGTGTAGCCCTAGCTCTTTAGGCCAGGGTTGCCTGAAAACTCAGAGAGAGATCCACCTGCCTCTGCCTCCTGAGTGCAGGGATTCGCTATCTCCTGGTTAAAGAAAAACATTTTTAAAAGTATTATTTTGACCTGTACTGATAAACTAATGAAGTTTAAAAGCTACTAACCTTTTTTTCTCTATGAAAATAATGTTCAAAACTTTGCAAAAGATAATCAATTTGGAACATGTTTTTATTTTTTAAAATGTATATATGTGGGTGTTGTACCTGTATATATGTTTGTGTACTATTTGTGTACTTGGTGCCTACGGAAACCAGAATTGGGCATCATTCCTTTGGAACATGGTTGTGAGCTCATATGTGGGTTCTGAGAATCAAACCTGAGTGCTCTGGAAGGAAACTAGTGTCCTTAACTCACTGAGCCATCTCCGTAGCTTTGTTAGTTTGTTTTTGGTTATTTATTTGTTTGGTTTTGGATTTTTATTTTTCTTAGGGTTTCTCTGTGTAACCTTGGCTATCCTGGAACTCATTCTGTAGACCAGACTAAACTTGTACTTCCTCTAATTCCCAAGTGCTGGGATTAAAGATATGTGCTCTCATCACCCAGTTTAAATCAAGTGTTTTTTTGTTTTGTTTGTTTTGTTTTTTTTTTTTTTGCTCTAGCTCTTGTAATAATTTTGTTTTAGACTAGACTACTAAGTATTACAGAAGTTTGGAGACTTAAAAAAAAATGAGTGCTTTTTTTTTCTAGTTTATCATAACTAATTCTGACATAATCCTGGTGAGATGGTGTAGTTTGTTCATCTGAGTTTGAAACAGACTCCCCAAAGTTGCTCTGCATGTATGTACTATGGTGCACAGTCATGCACCAATAAATAAAATAAATTCTAAAATTCTGAAATAAATCTTGTATCCTAGGTAACATATTGTTTGATCTACTTTCTGAAAAGTCATTGGTGGTACTTCATTCATTTCTGAAACATTGACAAGAATGTTGACTTTTTTCTTTTCTTTTTCTGTTTCCTTTTCCTTTCTTTTTTCTTTTTTTTTTCCTTTTTTCTTTTTTCTTTTTCTTTTTTTTTGAGATGGATTTTTTTTTCCTCTGTGTAGCACTAGCTGTCCTGTTTATAGACCAAGCTGGCCTTGAACACAGAGATCCACCTGTCTCTGCCTCCTGAGTGCTGGGACTAAAAAACATGTACCTCCACTGCTGAGCTGAGAAATAGTAAATGTTTCAAGATCATTTCTAAGCTTTGCCTTTGCTATTCCTTCAAGAGCAGTCTTGTAGACACATGTCAAATAGCTTAGCATACTTTGAGGTTTGTATACATTGTTAAAAAAAAACAGTGAAGATGGCTACACTTGACTCTAGGATTTTATTTAATTTGTTGTTGTTATAACAAGGTCTCATTATTATCATGACTGACCTGGAACTGTATGTGTACCAGGAGGTCTCAAATTTATGGTGTGACCTGCCTCTGTCTCCACAGTGCTGGGATTAAAGTTTTGTGTGCCACAACCTTATTTGCCATTTGAAACAGAGAAAAAAAGCAAGGGAAGATGTCTGAATATAGATTAGTGGGAGGAAAGGGCAGGAGAAAGCACAGCAAGTGTTTCCCAGTGACTGTTTACAACATTGTAAGCAGAGGATAATGCTGAAGTAATAACACTCTAAAGTTTTAAAAAACAAACCAACAGCCTCTTTTATGCTGTTTTGTTTTTGTCTTTGCAAAGTGAAAATGTATAAGCTCAGTGTTTGTAAATTAAATAAAGCATGTAAATTCTATAGCAATGAGACTGAGAGTGGATTACCTGCTACTCAAAACAAGAAATGCTGTTTTAGGTATGTGCATACATATGTATGTATATTCTAATCATTATATAACATATAATATAATACATATTATAAATATAATAAGTATAAACATGCTACATAGGATATATATTATGATAATATGATAATTTCTTAACTTTGCTTAATTCTTTGATTTTTTTTCCTCTTAAGCTACAGAGATACTACTTAAAAACTTTAAAAAGTTCTTAATAGATTGGGTTGCCCATGCAAGGCACATTTTTAACATAATATTTTCTTAATGATTTTTTTTTTTTTTTTTTTTTTTTTTGAGGCAGGGTTTCTTTGTGTAATAGCCCTGGAGTCCTGGATGTCCTGGAAATCAATTTGAAGACCTTGCTGGCCTTGAACTCCCAGAGATCCACCTTCCTTTGTCTCCTGGGATTAAAGGCATATGGTCACTAAACCTGGTTTTTCTGATAAATTTAATACAAGATTGTTACAATAGAGTTGGATTATATAGAAGACAAATATGTAAAAAAATATTGCCACATGTGATATGGAGTAGATATGGGGCAATGGGGTATTCCTCACACTCCAGAGATTAGGAATTCTGGGCAAATTTGGATTAGTGACAGACACTCTTCCTCAAAAAGGAAGAAAGAGGAGAAGGGAGGGTCAGGAAAAAAATGAAATAAGTACTTGTGAGGTGTTAGGAAAGATAACCACTAAGGACACTTTGTTATAAGTATCCAGTAAGGTCTGTTGGATGGACAATTTTGCAATTTTAAGAGACAAATTTAGAAGATAACCCTTTCTGTTGACACTTTGTTACATAAGTATCCAGCAAGACAGCAGCTCTCCTGTGCTGTGCATATTGGCCTGGAACTTAAGCTACAGATCTAGATGGCCTCTCCTTGCCTCTGCCTGTCTCCTAAATAGGGAGGCACCAGGGAATCTTGCTAAGAAAATGTAATAGCTAACAGAGCAGTAATGGGCAAGTAACATACATTAACACATTGGGCCATCACAATGAACAAATTTATTTGAATTTGATCATTTGCTCTAATTTACATGGGAGGAAACTGAAGTTTAGAAAAGGTAACAAATAACTAGGTACAAAGTAAGCAGTAAATGTTAATTCAACTCCACCTAATTTGACTTCATTATCACTTTATATTAATGCATTATACATTACAATGCTAAATTTTTTCCTCATCTTCCCATTCAAAGGCAACATTACTAGTGCTAGGGAGATGACTTAATGGGTATGAACACTTGCTGTGCAAGGCAGAGAGCCTAAGTTCAGATCCTCAGCACCCAAAAGCCAGGTGTACTGTTGCACTAACTCCTGAACTGTGCGGGGCAGAGATGGGAGGATTGCTGGGACTTTCTGGCCAGCCAGTGCAACCAAAAGATGCTGAGCCCCAAGGTTAGTGAGACACTGTCTGGAGAAAATAAGGTGGGGAATGGTAAAGTAGGTAATTCAGTGTGCTTTGGCTTCTACCAGTGGGTAGGCAGAAGGGCAGGAGGGCACATACATACCATATTGTTGAGAGCCTTCAATTATAGAAGGCCATGGATTTCTTCAGGTAGTGTTGGTAATATACTATCCATTAGCAGAAAGAGAAAATTCTCAAGAGAAGAAAACAAAAAAAAATTTAGGAGATTATGTGTAACATAACACCAAATGTGCCAAAGGTAAACACAGTAATTATCTTCAGATATATATTTAAAGGATTTTAGAATGTCAGAATGAGACCTAGCAAGCAGAACTGAGATCATGTTTGTAGTGTATGGGAGAAGTTTCTAATGAAGAAGAAGTGGAATAATAGCCCAGAATTTTCAAAGAAAGATCTCTGTAATATTCTGTAACTGTAATTTTAGGACATCTTATGGAATATATAATTTATAGTCTGTTTAGCTTCTCAGTCAATTACAATACTCTGATTCTTAGTTAAAGTAGGACATTTCAATCTAGAAGATTTGACAGAAATATCAAAATTAAGCATTAATCCTCTAACTGTAGGTAAATTCCCAGACAGTTTCTATTTTGGGCTTTGGCTTACTCAGACAATCAAGATTTTTTTTTTCACATGAGCACATAGCTGGTTTATATAGTGAGATATGGCTGACTAGGTTTGTCTAGTTGGGTCACTTATCTGAAAATATAAATCAAAGAAATATTTTACTCTGGTATGTTGGTATTGCTCTAGGAAGACATGTAAGGTGTGAGTCAGGAAGCATTTGTTACAGCTTTCAATTAAGTGCACCTTGGTTAATGCTGTAGACACACTGTAAGCACTGCAGTGGTTCGGATGGAATGGGATTCTGGCACTCAGGAGCTACAGAATACTGAGTTTTACAGCTCTGATGGAAAGGTATTCAGGTACTTGGTAGCCACAGGTCACAGTAACTGTAGCAGCTTACAGCCTTGCTCCAGGGAGAGGCTTCCACAGTGTTAACAGCTCTGCTCTGGCAGGAGAAGGCTTCTCTAGGGAAGTTGTTATAGTTTGGCTCAGGTCGCCAGGAGTGTAATAACTCCCCTTTGCTAGGGGAAGATTTACCTACCCAGTGAAAGTGTTAAGCCCTGCTCTGCTTTTGCACAGCTCTGTTCTGCTCTGGCTTTGATGAAAAGTTATTACTTCTCTCCTCCTCACCATTCTGGCAAAGGGAGGTCTCACCCAAACCTTATTCAAGAGATTTATTTGGAGGGAAGAATCCAGGAGAGTGGCAGAGGACAGCTGGGAAGCTGAACAGACCCAGAGGTTATATAGGGCTTCTTGGAGTAGAGTTTTTCCAGGATGGGGATTGGTCAGATTTCAATCCCTGAGCTCAGAATGAATGGCTAGATCTCCTGCTCAAAGATTGGTCGGCTTTCTGCACAGGTTTAGGGTCAGATTTGGCTCTGGTTTCAGGGCCAAAGTATGTTTCTTTCACTGGCCCTGATTCCAGGGCCAAAGTGTGGTTTTTTGTTTTTGTTTTTGTTTTTTTTTGGGGGGGGGGTGTGGGGGCACTGATTTCAGGATCAGGGTGTGTCTCTTGGGCTCTGCTCAGGATGTGTTTTATTTAGCTGGCCCTTTCCCCCTATAGACAGTATCTTATGCATTACTGCACAAAGAGTACTTTACACATCATGGAAAAAGGACAGTATTTGAACAGGTATTTACCCCCCACTTGAGTATGTATTTGTGTAGCCCCAAATTGACTTTTCCATGGGCTCATGGATTTTAGCACTAAACAAGATTTTTTTCTGTAATCTCACATACTAAAAGCAAAATCAGTTAGACTGATTTACTGTCATCATTTCCTTTTGTAGGAAAAGTTCTGTAATGTTTTTACAGGTGACCAGAAATGAAAGCAATAACCATCTATGATGAGATATTATATTTAAAACACTGTTACAGAGAACAGTTATAATTTATTACCTTTAGTATGCAAATATTTATATCATTGTTTAAATATAAGGCACTAAAATAGCTACAGATTTTGGTATTGGAGTTTTAGGAACCAGTCTTCCATAGATTGGGGGGAAAGGTTCTACTGTATCTTGTGCATCCCATACACACTTGATTTAACTCATATAGCTGTGCTTCTTCATGCAGGGATTAGCCTTAAATACAGGTAGTTAAATTTGTCATTAACCTTGTTATTTGTAAAGAAGAGGAATAAATACTTTCCTCTATTCTGTTTTGTTGTTGTTGGTTTCTCTGTATAATAACCCTGGCTCTCCTAGAACTCACTCTGTAGACCAGGCTGGTCTCCAATTCACAGAGATGTACCTGCCTCTGCCACCCGAGGGCTGCAACTAAAGCTGTGTGCCACCACACCTGGCATCCTCTATGATTAACAAGTCATTTGTTCTTAAATCTTTAAAAAAAATTATTGTGTGTGTGTGTGTGTGTGTGTGTGTGTGTGTGTGTGTGTGTGTGTGTGTGTGTGTGTGTACCCTTGGAGGCCAGACACATCAGATCCCTCTAGAGCTGCATGATGTGGGTGCTGGGAACTAAATTCTAGTCTTTTGCAAGAGCAGTATAGTCTTAAACACTGACCCATATCTCTAGCTGATTATTTGTTGTTTACAGAATGAAAAGTTGTTTACAGAATGAAAAGTTTGTTTATTACATTTAAAGATACCACAGGCTGAGCTGTAGTAATAGTACAGCCTACAGCCAGATCTTTTAGTTTAAAAAAAAAAAAAAAAAAAAAACTCAACTTGACCAGACCTTGATACTTTTAAAAAACACAGGAATTTGAGCTATAAGAAAGAAAGCTTGCTGGGCAGTGGTGGTGCACCCCTTTAGTCCCAGCATTAGGGAGGCAGAGGTTGGTGTATATCTGTGAGTTTGAGGCCAGCCTGGTCTACAAGGGCTAGTTCCTGCACAGTCTCCAAAGCTACATAGACAAACCCTGTCTCGAAAAAAGAAAAGAAAGAAAAAGAAAGAAACAAATGAGGTTTTATAACATATGTCCTTGGGTCTATTATAAGACATATATTTTGGGCTAGTGAGATGGCAAAGCAGGTAAGGGCACTTACTATCCTGCTTAACAGCCTGATCCCCACATCCTGCTTAATAGCCTGATCCCCAAAACCCTTCAGATAAAAGGGAAAGCTCACAGATTGTCTTGGGGCGCCTACACAAACTGCCCCCTCCACACACACAAAATTTATTGTGTGGGATTTGAACTTCACAACAAGACCAAGGATTTTAAGTTAACATATGAATATGTTATTTTTTATGTATTATTTGAACTTAGGTAAGTAGCTCACAATTGCTTATAACTCTACTTCCAGGAGATCAGATGTCTCTAGTCTTTGTGGGCACCTGTACTCGTGTGCCCACAAAGATACACAAAACAGAGACACATAAAAATAATAAAATGTTTTTTTTAAAGATTTACTTATTATGAACATAGTGTTCTGCATGCATGTTTTCCTGCACACCAGAAGAGGACACCAGATCTCATTATAGATGGTTGTGAGCCACCATTTGGTTGCTGGGAATTGAACTGAGGACCTCTGGAAGAGTAGCAAGTGCTCTTAACCTCTGAGTCATCTCTCCAGCCCCCAATGGAAGTATTTTTAAAATATTGAAATTCTTTTCTTCTGTGTAGTAGCCATATAGACTTGAGCCGATTTATCTTTCCAGACTCAGGGTCTTTCTCTATAAAATGTTACTGGTATTCACCAGCCATGTAAAATCATTTTGCTGAGAAAAAAAATCAAGGAAAATATCCCACTTACAATAACAAAGAGAAAAATCTAGTAATAAATGCAGCCAATAAGATGAAATATGTCATACTACTAGAATTGATATTGGGACTATTTATGTAAATATCTCATCCATGGCTAATTCTTCACAGATGGTTGCTTGAACAGTTGAGTCTCTGCATTAACTACTATCAACTGTAGTAAGAAGCATCTCTGAGCCAGGCACGGTGGTGTACACTTTTGTTCCAGTACTGCAGAAGCAGAGGCAGGAGGAATTCTCTGTGAGCTTGATGCCAGCCTGGTCTCCATAGAGAGTTCAAGGACAGCCAGGGTTATATACATGACCCAATCTTTAAAAAGAAAAAGAAAAAATAAAAGAAAGCAGCAGCAGCTTTTCTATTAAAAGTTGAGAGCAGCACAAATCTGTGGCTGTAAGTACAGCATTTGTCCTGAGTTCATCAGGAAAGCAAGTAAACTACCTTGACATTCCACCTCATCTGAGTCAGAGTGCCTATTAAGAAAACAAGAGATGGTAGATGTTGAAGAGCACATGGGAAAAGGGGACCTTTGGGTCATTCTTACAAAAAAAATCGTTAGAACCAGCTCTACTTTTCCTTGGCATACTCACAGGACACTTAACCACAGAAACATTGACCATTGTTAAGACACACATTCTGTATTTCACCATGAAGCTTGTGGGTTTACAAAGCTGTCCTATCTGGAAAATTGTTGGTTCTACCCTTTTTCTTCCTTCCTTCCTTCCTTCCTTTTTCTTTTTTTTTTTTTTTTTGCTTTTTGAGATAGGGTTTCTGTGTATAGATTTAGAGCCTGCCCTAACACTTACTCTGTAGACCAGACTGACCTTGAACTCATAGATCTGCCTGCCTCTGCCTCCTGAGTGCTGGGATTAAAGATATGCATCGCTACCACCCAGCTCCCTTCTAATCTTAATTGCTACATCATGAGTTAGTTTTATCATGAGAGGATTCAGAATATAATTATTTTCTTCATCATTTAATAGGATATAACGTTTTTATTAGGCTCCCGACAAGCTGTACTACATGGATTGATTTTCAGATATTAAATTAGGCTTGTGTGCTGGAGAGATGGACCCAAATTCAGTTTCTTAGTATCCATATGGTGGCTCAAAGCATCCTTAAACTCTAGTTCCAGGGTATCCAACATCCTCTTCTGGCTATGCATGTACAAACATGTATGCAAACAAAACACCTATATTTATAAAAATAAATCAACAAATTTATAAAAAAATAAACAAAACTTTAAAAAAAAGTGGGGGGGGAAGTCTGTCCTTTCCCTTAAGAAAAAAAAGGGGGAGGGGTGGATTAGGCTTGTATTTCTAAAAATAAATTTACTTCTTCAGTTTCTTTCCTTCTCTCCCTGCCCCTCTCCTTTCTCTTTCCTTCTATTAGTGCTTACTTTTATGCTGAGAGTTTTGTCTCTACAGTCAACTTTAATTTAGTCTTTAATTTGTTTTATTTTAGGTTTGATCTATGATTTGCATTCATTAATTGTAACTGTTTACTGTTTCTTTGATTTTAATAAGTCATCTACATGATTATATTAGTAAATAATGCAACTAATTAGAAAATACTTTTTAAAACCTCTGGCCATGATTTATTACATTTGTAGACTTTCCCTCACATATTATGGCAAAGGAGATACATATATTTTGCTTTTAATAAGTAAGAACAACAAAGTAACTTAAAAATTAATATTGAGGGTATTTTCATAACCTGCCTTCCTGTGGGATGTTTTTATATTTGCATTTTACTTTTATTAAATTTGTTATTTGAAGGACTCTGTATTCTAAAAGTGCCATATTGAATGATGTTATCTCCCTCTTCCCACTTCCTGAATTACAAATTACAGCAGACCCAACAAATGTTGTCTATATTGGTTCCCAAAGTCATTCTTTCTGTGTTTTTTGACATGGGATCCCTCTCTGTGGCCTGGCTGTCCTAGAACTCTTTTTTGTAGAGCAGAATGGCCTCAGAACTCCCAGAGATTTGCCTACCTCTGCTTCCCAAATGCTGTGATCAAAGGCATGTGCCACCTCCCAGCCTACCAAACTCATTTTTTAATTATGTGTATGTGTATGCACATGCATGTGGGTACCCTCAGAAACCACAGCTGTTGGAGCTCCTGGAGCTGGAGTTACAACAGGTGGTTGTAGCCATCTGATGAGCATGATGGGAATTGAACTCAGGTCCTCTAGAAAGAACAGAACTCACTCTTAACTGCTGAACCATACTCCAACCTCCTCATACTCATTCTTAAGGCCTTAATCAGTGGAAGGATAAATTGCTGATTGAATCCCCCTGTTGCTAGTTATCATAGTATACAATGTAACTTTCTACCTGGCAGGGACAATATAATTTTTTTCTCAACATCCAAAAATATTTTGTCTGTTAAAACAACAAGCACAAAACTGAACTAACAAACAAACCACTACCAAGCAACCAACCAACCCACCAACCAACCAACAAACCAAAATGATTTAAAATAGTATGAATCAAAGGTTTCTCAAATTTTTGCCTCACCCAATCCTTGTGACTTTCCCACTACTTTCTCTTGTCCATTTGGGCTTTTGAGAGTGAGCAATATTTGTCCTGATATTCAGAAGGGGAAGGACCATAGTGCCTCAGCATCCTGTGAGTGAGCATTTTAACACCTCCTCGTTTCAAACCTGTTTGGCAAGACTGTTACTCGAATTGTCTTCTTTCCTTGCAAAGTTTCTTTCTCTTCATTCACTTTACTCCTTAAGAGGACAATCTTGTTAATATTGACTTGTTTTTCACAAATATGTGATAGTTTATTATTTTGCTCTTTTGTTTTGTGCATGCTAGATATTCTATGTTTATAATAAGATTGTGTGTGTGTGTGTGCTCGCGGTGTGTGTGTGTGTGTGTGTGTGTGTGGGGGGCCCCAGCATTCAGTTTCATGTTTCTTTTCCATTTTGTTTAAAGATTTTTTTTGTTATTATTATTTTATGTATGTGGATATTTTGCCTTCATGTTTGTCTTGGCACCACATGTGTGCTTGGTGTCTTAGATACCAGAAAAGGGCATTGTTATGACTATATAAATGGAATCATGCTATCTCAACTCTTGTCTACTCTTGTTTTTGTATTTTTTTCCAGAAACATAGCACTTCTTAGATTTGTTTATATCCTTTCCTGTATCAGTATACCATAAAACTTTTTAAAAAGATACTTATTATTGATGTGATAGCTTGTGCCTGTGTGAGTGTATACACACCATGTGCATGAAGTTATCTGTGGAGACCAGAAGAGGGCACTGATCTCCTGGGTCTTTAGTTGCAGGGAATGTAAACCTTCTGATCTGGGTAATAGGAACTGAACCCAGGTCCTCTGCAAGAGATGTACATGCTTTTAATCACACTAAGTCATCAAAGAACATTTTTATAAAGAATTATGTGTAGTAAGATGGTTGTAAATTTAAATGTGAAACTATGGAACGTAAGTTAGATTCTAGAGATACAAACCAAATATGGCCTCATCTTATAAATAACTACAACTATGCTAAGTATATCAATAAAGTTACTGTAATAAAAAAAATAGTATCCAAAGGTAAGCTTTATTTGTTCCGTGTGCTTAGGGTCTCATGCCTACTAAGCAGTATTCAGTAATGGCTGTAAAGTAAATTTTTGAATGGACACTAACTAGACTGCCTTTTTGAGAAAGAGCGCTGTTTTTGTCATTTTTGTTGTTGCAATAGTAAAACATTAGAGACCGAGTAATTTAGAAGAGAGGTTCATTTGGCTCACTGTTCTATAAGCTGTGAAAACAAAGAGCATAGTGCTGACTTCTGCTTAGTGGACAGTGTGGTTGCATTATAAGAGAAGACATTATGTGGTGAGACAAAGGGAGCTTGCTTCCATAACATGGCCACTTCACTGATACTCATGAATCCATGAGTGGGTATTTATGAAGATACCCTTCATGGTTCAGTCATTTTCCTAATGTCATTAGCATGTAATTTGAGGGATTATCCCCCCACACCACCACCTTTGTTTTGAGGTAGGGTTTCTCTGTATAGCCCTGGCTGTCCTGGAACTTGCTATGCAAATCAGGCTGGCCTTGAACTCAGAGATCCACCTGCTTCTGCTTCTCAGGTGCTAGGATTAAGGGAATGTACCACCATGTCCAGTTCAAATGTATTCATTCTAATGCTGTGTAGTACCAGATTGTGCTTAGTTTAGTGGTTTAAAACAACACATTTATTATCTCATTGTTTTCTTGGGGCATGTGTCTTGTCTTTTTTCCTCCCCTCTTATTTTGAGGTATTTTAAAAATTGCTTTGTTATACTGTATATGTGTAAATGTGTGTGTTTGTGTTGGATAGAGTAGCATCATGTGCCATGGCATGGTTATGAAGGTTGATTCTTTCCTTCCATCATGTTGATTCTGAGGATTGAACTCAGGTCTTCGGGTCAGGCAACATGTACCTTTACCCTTACCAGTTCTTGAGATAATTTTTTAAATTGCATATTCATATTTAATTTTGAGAAAAAATGCAGAGAAACCGGTGTACCTTTTATTCAGATTCTACAATGGTAGCTTGTTGTTTTTAGAAAGACATGGTTGCATATAGCCCATACCTCCAGAATGATGATATTATTGGCATGTATCATCATATATATCTAATAGTAGCATATAGTATATAGAAGTACAGTATACTAAAGTATCATATACTAAAGCAGAGTCAATTGATTTTAAATAGATTTCCTCAGTTTGACAAGCTGCCTATTACTGATTGGGTGATTTTCAGTCCTGGTGATCAAATTATTGGGCCTGATAAATTTCTAGGCAGATTCTCTCACTGAAACTGTATTTCTAGCTTGCCTCATGTATTTCTATAAAATTTTAATGTGTAAATAAATTAATTTACTAATTTATCTACTATTTTGTAGTCAGTATACTTCCATCATCACCAAGATCCCTAATATAACTACACCTACCTCTCTCCCATTTCTAACCCTTACAATCACCAATCTGTTAATCCATCTATTATCATTTTTCTACTTCAAGAATGTTGTATAAATGAAATTATGTACTGTGTACTTGTATAGTTAGGCCAATCTCCTCTCCGCCTAGTTTATCTCTCTTTGATTAACTCAGAAGGCTGGCCTAGACCTGAATAGTTGTATTTGTAAAAATCAGTTCCCTCTTACACATTCTCTGTGATAGTTTATCATTGACACCGTTTCAGCCCACTCTTAAGGGGATGTGGTTAAACAGCAACGAGGGTCTCTGATGATTCACATTTATTGTGTCCACCATAGTAAGTGATCAGCTTTGTAGATATATAATGACTCCCTTTTGAAGTTAGCATGTTTGGTAGAAAAGTAAAGCCCTAATCTTTATTATAGCTGGCAATGGAAGTAATGAGAACTTCTTGTGAACAGTCACTTACTGTGTAGTAAACACTGGGCAAAAGCTGTCGCTCAGTGGTAGAATGCTTACACAGCATTCATAAACACAGGGCTTAATCCTCGGTGCCATAGGAAAAAGGGAGGAGGCAGCTTTCAATACAACCAAACTGTTAATGAATAAATGTAAAATAGTAATGAATAAATATTGATATCAGTCTTCATGTAATGATAATGACTAGATCTAATTTGAGGTGAAACATTTTGTTAATTGTAGTGCAATTTTAGAACTTTCGAAGTCAAACAAATTTTATGTTATTTATTCACAGTGAAATAAAGTTTTAGTTTCTCATATATGAATTATGTTTTTGGGTTTTCAAGATGGGTTTCTCTGTGTAGTCCTGGCTGTACTGCAACTTTGTACCAGATTGGGCTCAAACTCAGATCCACCTGCCTCTGCCTCCAGACTACTGGGATTGTGTGCCACAACACCCAGCTTTTTTTTTTTTTTAAGAAATTTTAATTTTAAAATTAAATAAGAAGGTGTCTGATCCCCCAGGGCTGGAGTTATATTCAGTTGTGAGCCACTAATGTGGGTCCAGGGAACAAAACCCTGGTCCTTTGGAAGAGTAGCTATTGGGCCTTCTCTCCAGCCCAAGTTTTAGTTTTTGCTCATAGATGTGTCCTCCTTCAGTTTGCTTGAGTATTAATAATATTATGATGTTCTAATTGATGTGTAGTGTAAAAATGGTATTTCTTAATGGCGGATAAGCAGGAAGGGTGGCCTTCTGCTATCTAAGAGTCTCACTGGAAATTCACCAAACAAGTATGCACTGTTCTGCCACCCCCACCAAGATTTAATTTATGGTGAGGTTGCTTCTATGGTCAATATGTTGTCTCTATGGGGGAAAAAAAGGAGGTAGAAAAGAAAAGGTTAAAAGACATTGGTGGGCTGGTATAAATTTAGTGATATTGTGGTTTTTACCTAAGAGGGTGTCTTCTATTTTGTTTTATTTTTGGTTTCGAGACTGGGTTTCTCTGTGTAGCCCTGACTCTCCTAGAACTCCCTCTGTAGACTAGGCTGGCCTTGAACTCCCAGGGATCCACCTGCCTCTGCCTTCCAAGTGCTTGGATTAAAGGTGTGTGCCACCACCACTAGGCTGTTTCTATTTTATAGTGGGAGTAAAAACTTCTATCACAAAAACTCTTTTCTGGGATGGATGAATTAATTAAGGTAATACAGATTGAACTCCTACTAGATAGCACAAATGTTATTTTTCATCTGTAAATCATTTGTTTATAATTGTAGGAGTACTTGAGTAACAGTCTTTGCTCATCAGTACATAAGAAAATTGGTATTTATATGATCAACCTGGTCTTGGTTTATTGAGGTTTCAATTGAAAACATAACTTTCCAGAAGACCTCAGCCTACTTAGAGTAACTAGAAAGTAATTGTTTTTGTCCCTTCTCTTTTGGTTTTTTTGGAGGGCTCACCACCCAGCTCCCAAATAACTCAGCCACAGAGGCTTTTTCTTAGTTGTGAGTGTCCAGTCTTAGCTTGGCTTGTTTCTAGCCAGTGTTTCTGGCTAATTAAGATAAAATTACCCTGTTTATCGTTTCCTTTTGGGCCTTTACCTTTCTTCTGTATGTTTTACTTTCCTTCTTATTCCGTGACTGGCTGGGTGGTTGAACCCTGGCATTTTCCTCTCCTTGTTTTCTTGTTGCTCTTCCCTTCTTCGATTCTCATTCTATATATTACTCTCCCTGCCAGCTCTGCCCATTCTTGCTCCTGCCTCACAACTGACTGTTGAGCTCTTTATTAGGACCACCAGGTGTTTTAGACAGGCAAATTATAACACAACTTTACAGAGTTTGACAAATTCAGGATAAACAAAAGTCACACACCTGAAAATAATATTTCCCAACAGGCACTTTATTATGCTTTATAGAAGGCAAGATATAACTGGCTCATGTATTCTATTCAGTGTGACAAAATTTATTTTTAAAAGTTAACTTTAAAAAACCATGTGTGGGTATGACCGCATGTGTGTTTGTGTGCCATTTACATGCACTGGAGGAAGAAGAGGGCATCAGATTCTCTGGAAGTAGAGCTATAGACAGTTGTGAGTCACTATGTGGGTGCTGGGAGCCAGACCCGGGTCTTCTGAAGAGCTGCCGGTTCTCTCACTGCTGAGCATTTCTTCAGCCACAAACAACCATTGCATTTTCCTTAAAGCCTCACAACGCAATTCTTTTCTGTGTTATATTGTTAGTGTGATAGCTGACATATCTTGTATCTCCCCCTCCACTCCTCCTCCTCCTCCTTGTTTTCTGCTGCTTGTCCTCCTCTTCTTCCTCCTTGAGGAGCACTACTAAAAGCCAGCTATGTAGCATTTGGCAGGGTTGAGGATTATTACATAGACCAGGCTGGCTCCTAACCTGCAAGTGCTGAAATTATAGGCATATGGTAGCATCCCCGGTCCTCATTATCCTGTAATCATTTATTGATTCTTTGATTCTCTCTGCATTATTTGATTTAACTATGTTTATCATTCTTCCACATCCATCTAGTTTTCTTGTCATGATAAGCGGCTTGGTATTTTAGAATATAACTTAAAACACTGATTATGCCGACATTCAAGTGTACACACAAGTCAAGTTTCAACCTAGATTAGCAGCTACTTTTTCACTAGTGTCATTTTATAGTCATATCTTCTCATCCTTCAGATTTCCTCACTTGTTTAAAATGTGTACTCAGGTTTGACTTGTTCAGATCAATACAGTGTTTCTTTTGGTAGTTCTGGCTGTCCTGGACCTCACAGAGATCTGCCTGCCTCTACCCAAGTGCTGAGACTAAAGTTGTGTGCTACCACACCCAAAACTGTTTTTGTTTTTTTTTTAAACACGATGTTTAAAACTAACTGTCGCTTGAGCAGTCAGTTGATGATTAAAATATAGACACTTTTTAAAATGCACTACCATATCACTGCAATCTGAAAGTTCTAACCCTAACCCCCCCCCAATGTAATTGTCAACTACTGAGGAAACCTAAATACTCCAATCACAAGATGAAAATTTAACTTTTTAATTTATTAATATTACAGTTCACAGATATGAAGAGAATGCAGCAAAATGATCTCTCCACTTTAGGTAAAAACTCTGAAAATAAATCAAGACAGAACTCAAGGAAAGATTGACTTGAGTGTATTTTCCCCTCTCTGAAAGCAAATCATAGCTGGGTGTGGTAGTATGGCACACACCTATAATCCCAACAGTTTTAGCTGGGTGTGGTAGTGTGGCACAAACCTATAATTCCAGCTCTGGAGATGTCTAGGGCCCCTGGTTTAGACCAGCAGTGACTAAAAATTAAAAGAAGTAAAAGAAGGTAAAAGAAGTTCTTTTACTTTATCTCATTTGAAAACAGTTGCAGAGCAGATGTTCCATATTTCCAAATACTTGAATAAAATTTTTCTACATTAGGGACATTTTCCTACATAATTTCAATGCAGTAAATGAGAAATTAGTACAATAGATTCTGTAAAGAGGAAGAAGAAAACAAACTGTAATTAAGGAGTTTCTGATGGAATTCAATTAATGCTTGGAAGGCGGAAGTAGACAAAACATTAACACTGTGTTTGTGTTTTTATATTATCTAAATTAGAAAATAAGTTTCACCTCGTGGAGATGTAGTGTAAACTCTGAATCCCAGTAGCAGAAGAACTGCTTGATCACATACTCACTATCCTTCTGTTAAGGTGAATTGTTAGTAGTTACTATGTTTGAATAAGGAGACCCTTAGTAATAAAGTGTTATTGTTTGGGGAAAAGAACAGCAGGGAATTGGAGTTTCAATATGGCCTTGCACATGTTAGTTATGTCTGAGCCACATCCCCAGGACCCACACCCTATCTTTCAACCTCAACTACTCTTTGTTTAAAGATCCAGCTCCAATTTCCAAATGTTAGTGCTCAGTATTTGAAACGCAGCATGAAAAGAATTGCATACACATATAATTTCTCAACTAGGTTTCCTATTTCTTTTACTTTTTCGTATACCAGAACTTGGTCTAGAATCAACTGTTGACTTTTCTTGTAGCTCTACCATATTCCATCCATACTTTACTGATCTCTGCATCTTTTATTGGGTACTAGAAAGACTAAAAAAAAAAAAAAAAAAAAAAAGTATCCTAGCTTTATTATTACCAACATGACATTTTGAAAAAGCTACTCACTTTTATTTGTATTTAAGTTGATCCCTATAAATTCCTATGATTGAATTATATGGTCTCTTTAAGGAAGTTGTCTTCTAATCCATGTTCCCTTATCCAGTAGCAATGGGGTCTTTAAAAATGTATTTTGTGTGTGTGTGTGTGTGTGTGTGTGTGTGTGTACAGTGTATATTCCTAGCACCTACAGAGGCCAGAAGAGAGCATCAGGCCTCTTGGAACTAGAGTTTCAGCCTCTTGTGAAGGGCTGGAACTGAACCCAGTCCTTAGAAGAGTAGCCAGTATGTATTAGTGCTCTTAAATGCTGAACCGGCCCTCTAAGAGCTCCCCTCCATGGGGGATTAGGCAGGTTACTTCTTTTATGCAAATGTCCTTATCTGCAAATTAAAAAATTAAACAGAAATTTAGAACTAAAACAGATCTGTTTTTAATGTTAACTAGGATGATGTATACGAACTATTAGGCATTGTGAGAATAGTACTTGATGCCAAATACACAATATGTTTCAGCTCTTATATCAATAATTTTGTATAATTTGCTCTTGAATCTCTTCTGTCATTCTGTAACAACAGCCACAAGAGTGTCTGTCTTCTTGTTTACCATCCTCCTTCTCTTTGTTAATGTTATTACTTGTTTCTCATTTAGGATTACTTAATATCCATAAATACTTAGGACAGTGCCTGGCAATAATTCCTAAGTATATGCTAGCTCTTAATATTGCTATAAATTTTTGCATCAGTAATCATTGTGGTCACTGATCTTTCCTTGAGGTCAGGTTCCTGCTTTCATACTCTTCTCACATGCTTCCCAGCTTGATCAGTCCTTCTAGGCCTGTTTGGAGAATGTGGCATTTGCCTGGAACTTCTGGGTTTTCCCAAAAGGAACAATAATAAAATACTTTTTATACTGATAATCAGCTGACTTGCAAAGAACAGCTGGAAAGGGGGCATTAATAAAGAGATGAATTTGAGTTTTGAATCAGAGAAGTTTTGACTATTTAAAGATACTGCTTACTAAAATATTCTCCTTTTTAAAGAGTTAGTCCTAGCATTCCAAGGCAGGTGGATGTCTGAGTTCCAGGACAACTGAAGCTGACCCTGTCTTAAATAAACAAAAACAAAATGAATTCAAATCAACTTGTTATTTATTTTTAACAAGACACTAAACTTAAATTTTTTCTGACTCTTAATTTTAGTTAAAAAGGTATGAAGAGTAAAGACCAAAAAGATTAAAATTTTTGTTGGGAAATCAAAGTGTTCATGGAGATAATGAAAATAGTTTAATTTCTTAACTTAAAAAAATAACAATATATTATTGCTGCCTTTAGAGGATACATAAAGAAACTTAATTTCTAAAAAAGTCACTTGTTAGGTATTCATTGACCTGCTCTTTAACCCATTGTTCATCGGCAGATACTTTTAGTAGTTTAAATATTCTATTAGGATTTTTTTCAAGAAAAGTATTTTTCTTCAGTAAAAATGCATTGGATTAGAAAAATACTGAGCCACATGAAGCCATTTTGTCTACTGTTTTAGTTCCCAGATTAATAAAAAAAATATATTTTTATGTGTATTTTAAAAAACTTGATTGCAGAAAGTGGCAGATTGAGAGTTAATGTGTTTCCGAGGGAAGAACAGTCCATTGGGGGTTAAACTGCAGAGTCTAATGGAATAATAACTGGTAGCACCATCTGCTGGCCTACTTCCGCAGAAGGAGTCAGTATTTTTAACGACATCTCTAATATTCATGCTGATGCATTTTGATGCTTTGTGCATTCATTTCTTTCTGTGCTTTGTTGGAATCTGGCTATCTGCTTAGAGCTATTGAAGAAACAGCTCTCCTAAAAGCTTGCAGCCTTTATCAGAGCTGAAGAGGATGAACAGTGGATATAAACTTGCCAAGGCAGGAATGTGTTGATAAATCAAAATGTGTGTTTGTGGACGGTTGTGCCTCTCTTGGTTGCAGCTTGCTAAATAGGCCATTTAGGAATCTTCTTTCAATGCATTTTTCTTGAGCACTGCCTGGGGTGGTGAAAAAGCAGAGGGCAAGCCTTTGTCTGACGCCAAAAATGTCTTCAGTGAAGAGGCCAAGAGGAAGGGTAAGTGAAAGCCTGAATGAGTGGGAGGAGGAGGGGTTCTTTGGGCTAAAAGGCTAATGGGATTGAATAACCCTCCTCGTTACTGGCTGCTGCTGCGGGAGTCGCACTGCATCGCCATCTTGAGCTTGGTGCTGTTTTCTCAGTCTTGGTTATTTGTTGTAGCCTGTAGGCCTTAAGGTGGCATTTTAGTGATCGTGTTTAAGCCTCCCTTCCTTTCCCAGTGCTGTAGCACTGCTCTGAAACCTTGATGAGACAGGCGTAGAAAAGACACTTAGTAGAACACACTGGAATCGGCCTGAAAATGTGTTTGGAAATTCCTGTTTTTTTTCTCTGCTGTAGTCAGAGGCATGTTTACCGGTAAGAACATAACAATACTGTGATCTAAGCTTATATGGATGAATGCGTGTTTGGAGAGGAAATTCTTTGAAAATGCGCTTGGTCTGCTTCCTGTGCGATTGCTAAACTACTAGTTATATATAATATGTGTATTATATATAATATATTAATATAAAAACAGTTAAACCTGTTCCTTTCCCAAATTGCTTGAGCAAAATTATGATAAAGTAAAAACCAAAAATACGTATTTTACTCTTTCATGGGAGAATGAAAACTTTCTTTGATTTTAGATATGAAAATGTCTGTTTACTAATCATATAGCTATGTGCCTAGATTAAGATGATTTTGTGTTCTCTTCCTTGTCTTAAAACAGAGCCTTTATTTTTCTAAAACTCAACATAATGATAAGTGATTCTAAGTTGCAATAGCTATTTCTGAATTTACCTGAGTTTTGGAAGAAAGCGAAAGAAAGGCATTTATTCTAAATGCATTTAATAATTATATAACTATATTTGTAGGATAAAATCTGAATCACCTAAAGAGTACTGTAGGAATATAAACAAATCTGTACCCTTCCCTAACCTTTATTTCAGTCAGTACCTGAGCTGTCTACTTTATACTAGTTTCTAGGTAAGCAGAATGTCTTATGAGTACAGTGTCTCAAGTATTTGCTTATGTAATCTTAATGCTTTGTTTAATTTAAAATTTACAGATGTTTATGTCACTTTTTTATATACTTTGATGCATTCTGTTTTAAGAGAAATTTGTTTGTTTCTCTAGCCTCCATCTTCTAAGAAAAATGATGGTTCTGGGACATACACTAAGTTGCAGAATACCCAGGTGAGGGTCATGTCGGAGAAAAGGCCAAGAAAAAAGGTGGAATCAGAAAGCAAACAAGAAAAGGCCAATCGAATAATATCAGAGGCTATAGCAAGAGCAAAGGAACGTGGGGAACGTAATATTCCACGAGTAATGAGCCCTGAGAACTTTCCTAGTGCTTCGGTTGAAGGGAAAGAAGAAAAGAGAGGCCGAAGGATGAAATCTAAGCCAAAAGACAGAGATAACAAGAAAACAAAAACTTGTTCCAAATTGAAAGAGAAGACAAAAATTGGGTAAGTTGATTAATTAAATGTAATGTTTTCCAGTTTTTGCTGAAATCTAACTTGTGTGACTTTTTTTTCTGCTTTTGAGTGTGATAAGGGCTCCATTAGGGGAGTTTTATATTGCTGGATACGAGGTATACTTTATTTCCAATTTCAATGAATTACTAGGGTCCCACAAATATTACTTTTCTATTGACATAGTATTTTGTATATTTGTATTAATAAAAAAACATGCAAGGGAGAGGAATAACAATTTGTATTTTTCTGATGTTTCTAGAGTAACTTTCTTTAAAAACATACTTGAAATTCTTTCAAGGTTGCTTTACCTCTTAAGGGCATTGTACCTCGCAGGGTACCTAATAATTTAAAAGCATGACATAGAGTATTTTCTCAGAAAACTCAACCACATAAAAACTCTGGATTGTGAATCAGCAATTATAATAGACTTTTACTGACTTATTTTATATAGTAAAGAGGCCATGTATTAATGCTTCAAGAGAATCCTAAGAGTAGAGGAATATCCACCAAATCTATTTATCTATTGTATTTTATTATTACATTTTTCTTTTTGGAGTGGTGGGGTTCAAAACTTGTCTTTATTTTTTGTTTTAAAATTTAAAACCAAGGCCTTTAATTTTATACTAGACAAAATATATATATATATATATATATATACAGATATATATATATATATATATATATATATGCTAGACAAGCACCCTGAAGCTCATCTTCATTCCCAGTGCCAGTTCTATGGATTTTAATTTGATTGTTTATTCAGCTTCAAAAAATAAATATATGTATGCTTTGTATGTAAAACTAAGCCTAATGTAAGCCTATAATAGCTTAAAATTATTCTTGAGGACTATTTAGTCATTTTGAAACCTTATATACAATTTTGTATAAAGTGCTTTGTTTAAGTTAATGTAAGTTTTCTTGCTGTACACATACATACACAGACAACACTGTAAAGAGAAAATTCCTCTGACTTCTGTCACTTGCTTACATTATTGCTATATAAGTTACCAACAAATTAAATTCTGTCATTCTGATACAGTCAAATAAATACATTCTGTTCTCCATATAATGTATCAATAAATAATATTATTATTGGTTGTACCTTATTTGCTGACAACCAAAGTGAAATTCAAAGTTAAAAATCTTCTCATTAAAAAAAAAAATCATTCCTATGTTAGCAGTGTTCATAGCCAGCATAAATTGTGCTGAGATTCTTTTTTTATAGGTTTATTTTTTTTATTTTCGGTGTATGCCTGAGTGTATGCTATAGGCCTCCATGTCGATACTAGGAACTGAACTTAGGACCTCTATAAAAGAAATAAGTATTCTTAACCATTGAACCATAACTCCAGCCCTTACTCATTCATTTTTTTTTAAAAGTTTTTGTTCATTTGTTATTAATGAAAGTACCTTTTTTTCCCCCTATATTATATCTATTTTTAACTTAGGAAGCCTACATTTCATCTTTTCCTATGCTAAATGTTAATAGTCAAGATTTGTTTTTTGAGCCAGGGTTTCTCTGTGTAACAATCCTGGCTGTTCTGGCTGTTCTGGAACTAGCTTTGTAGACCAGGCTGACCTCAAATTCACATCCATCCATCTACCTGCCTCTGCCTTCTGGGTGCTGGGATTAAAGGTGAGCTCCACCACTGCCTGACTGTTAAGGTTTTTCCGATTTTAACTTGTTCAGAGATATAGATGGAGAAATACAGTATTTAGAAGGATAATAATTTGAAAACAATGACAATGAAATTGGTAGGTAAGCTTCAAAAGCTGTAATAACTGTTATTTTCTTTAACTCTGAGGATGAAGGAGACCCAAGTACCTACAGACAAGTAATTCTAGAGCTGAATCTGAATTAAGAGAAAAATTTTAGGCACAGGAAGTAAAGATAGAAATAATTAAATCAAGAGAAATATGTATTTTGAAAATGTGAATTAATATTGTTGGAAATAGTATCATTGCTTTGGCTTGTTTGGAAGGAGAGGAAGAAGAATGGGTTTGTTACTTTTTTTTTTTTTTTTAGTTTATTATTATTGTTAGGTTCTTCAAGATAGGGTTTCTCTATGTAGATTTGGCTGTTCTGGAACTCTCTCTGTAGACCAACCTGGCCTCGAACTAACGGAGATCCACTTGCTTCTGCCTCCTGAGTGCTGGGATTAAAGGTGTGAACCACCATTGCCAGGCCACTTTTATTTTATTTTTTGAGCCTGGCCAGAGGTCTTTGTCACGTGTCCTCAACGACTCCCTACTTTGTTTTTTGGAGACAAGGCTCTCATTGCACCTGGAGCTCACTGATTTGGCTAGGCTTTCTGGCAGAGGATTTCAGGGACTTGCCTGTATCTGCCAGTGAGTGCCATTTATGCAGCAAGCACTTTAGCAATTGAGCTATCTCCCAAGTCAGAGTTCCTAGCCAAATCATTTGTATGTCTATATGGTATGTATTTGAATGTGGTAGGCACACATGTGTAATATAAGTGGAGGACACTGTATGTGAAGGCAAGGTTAATATCATGTGACTCACCACTTCATTTACTGAAGCAGTTCTCACTGAACCCCAAATTTGCCAGATCTGCCAGTCTAGCTAGCTTGATTGCCCTGGAGATCTGCTGTCTCTTCAGTACCTGGATTGTAGGCAGGTCACTGCACTGCCTGGCTTGTGTATGTGTAGGGGATAGAATTGGGAAACTCTGGTACTCATTTTATATGACAGGAGCCCACCAAACCATCTCCCAAGACCCTAAATTGATACTCTTTTCTATTAAATTTATGTGTATGTATGTGTGCCTGTGGAAGTTTATTTGCAGCACATGTGCACATGCCTTTAGAGGCCAGAGGGCATCAGATCCTCTAAAACTGGAGTTACAGCCAGTTGGAAGCCATCTACTGAAGGTACTGGTATTCTCTCAGTTGTTGAAAACCTCTCTCTAGCCCCCCAGATTGGTATGTTCAAAATGTGAGCAGTAGAATGTTCTTTTCAGAACACTTTATATCACCTCATTTAATCTTTGTAGTAATTCTAAGACTTAGTTTGGGTATGTGGCATGTTAATATTAAACTCTTTGGCTTTGGAACCAATTGTATTTAGTTTCAAGCAGTTTAAGCCTGTACAGATACTTACCTGCCATCTTTAGAAGAGGGTTGATCATATTATTTGTCTTATAGTATCATTTTGAGGAGGAAATGGGTTAGCATTTAAAACAAATAAAGCAATATCTAGCATATATGTAGTGATCAGTAGGTGTAAGCTGTTACTATTTTCTGAGTCCATAAATAGCATATAGCTGTTTAGGAAAGAAATCTAAGCTGGGAACTACACATCTTCCTAAATGTTATACTCATTCACTACCTTGGTTATCTTTTTTCTTAAGCCTTTGTTCCTAAGTAAGACCAGTTTAAAAACCCACACAGAAAAAAAAACAAAAGTGAAAGAAACAACGGCAAGGAAGCTCAATTACTGCTTCATTGTTTTGACTGGGTTTTTCTTTTATGGTGTTGTGGGTTGACCCCTGCTCCCCTCCAGGGTCTCACATGTGGATGTATGCTAGGAAGCACTCATTGAGCTGTACTGTTGGTCAACTGATGCTATGTTATATGATCTTCCTTAGTCAGGACTTCCTTTCTTACTGATTATCTAACTGACATAAATAGAGTACTTTTGATCTTGACATGGTCTCATAGCTTTATAAGTTTCATCAGAAACAGCCCTTGATGATTGAACTCTTTTATTTTTGTATTATTCATTAGTCTGTTGGCTATAGGAAAAGGATTTAATAAGAATTTGAAGTAGTTTTCTACTTATATAACAAAAAAATACTTAAATGTTGAGATATTTATCAGGCTCAAATAGAAATTAAATTTGAGACAATATGACAGAAAGCAATAAAACATAAATGCTTTTATATAGTCTTGTTGGTATGGTTTGATGTGGTTTGGTTTGCTTTGGTTTTGTTTCTAGTGGGTCTTGTTTGTGCTAGGCAAGGGCTCTACCACTAAGTTTTATCCTTAGCCTTGAGCCTTTAAGAGTGTGAGATCAGCCCAGCAGTGGTGGCCCACAGAGGCAGGCAGATCTCTGTGAGTTTGGGGCCAACCTGCTCTGCAGAGTGAGTTCCAGGTTAGCCAAGACTACACAGAGAAACCCTGCCCTTAAAAACACACACACACACACACACACACACCACACACAGATTGGAGAGAGAGAGAGAGAGAGAGAGAGAGAGAGAGAGAGAGAGAGAGAGAGAGAGAGAGAGAGAAACTTGGGCTTCATAGAGAGACCCTGTGTGAAATGATGTCAAATTTAAATATATAAAGGTATAAAGGGCTAAATTGGTTGTTTGGCATATGCTAACTAAAATATTAGTTATAAAAATATATGGTATGAATTTATTATATATTCCTATTATACCATTAATAGTCTGTATAAAGCTAAGCAGGCAAAATGTTCTTCTAATTTTCCTGTTTAAATCTAAATTATAATACTCAGATAATGTGGAATAGGAACCTGCTATTCCACTGAATCAGTAGGTATACCTGATACTTAGGAATTTCAGTTATGTTTCACTTCTTCATTGAAGAATTATGCATTTACAAGACTAGGAGGTTTGTCATCTGCAGAAGGTGTTCTCCTTCATTGCTTATAAAATGTTATGGATGATGAGGCACCATCATTTTTTGTGTGTGTATCAGAAAGAAAAGTGTTGCCAATTACAGCTAGGGCAATTTCCTAAAAGAATTCTGGTTATAGTGATGTTACATGTGGTTCTCTATTTGTTTATTTTGTTTCATTTTACATGTATATTTTTTGGAATTAAAATTTAACTGTGCTGACAGTCATGATGGTGTATACTTTAATCATAGCACTTAGGAGAAAGAGGTAGGCAGATCTCTGAGTTTGAGACCATCCTTTTTATAGAGAGTTCCTGGATGGCCAGTGTTATGTAAAGAGACCCTGTATCAAAAAATAAAAACAAACTGTCTGCAAGTGTGTTGAATGATTATGTAGATTCTTAATAGTTATTTATATGATACTCTCTAGTAAAACAAGTAACATTCAATCCTGGACAGGAAATAATAAAAAATTAAAGTTATCAAAAGCTTACCATACAATTCCTTTCACATATTTAAGGGTTACTTTTGTTTATTTTTGTTTTTTCCAAGACAAGGTTTCTCTGTGTAGCCCTGGCTATATTGCAACTTGCTCTGTAGAACAGGTTAGCCTTGAATTTAGGGAGATCTACCTGCCGCCTGTTATTCCAGTGCTGGGATTAAAGCCATGTGCCACTACCACCCAGGATTACTGTCATAACTAAAAGAAAAAGCTCATTTAAAACTTGCTTGACCCTTTAGGCATGTGTACTGGGATCCAACTCACATCTTTATATTTGTGCATCAGTATTTACTCACTGAGCCATTTCCTAGTCCTCAAATGTGTTTGTTTACTTATTTATCTACTTATTTATTTAGAGTTGTTTTTGTTTCTTGAGACGGTTGGTTTCTCTGGTTGTCTGGGCAATTTCTCTGTAAACCAGGCTGGCCTTGAATTTAGAGATCTGCCTGTTTCTGCCTCTAATGCTAGGATTAAAGTTTTGTCCACCATGCCTGGCTAGAAAAATAAATATTTTTGATGTCTTTAAAAATGATCTCACTTGTTTTTAGTTACCTGGCAAAAAGAAAATAATGTGAAAATATTATTTTTGCCTGTTGGCTATGCTTACAATTGTGTGGATAGAGCTGCGTAGTGGTGGTTCACACCTTTAATCCTAGCACTTGGGAGGCAGAGGTAGGTGGATCTCCATGATTTCCAGGCCAGCCTGATCTGCAAAGCTACACAGAGAAACGCTGTCTCAAAAAATCAAGAAACAAACAAACAAAAATTATGTGGGTAGTTCTTATTGTGGTTTGGATTGATTGAGACAGGGTATTGATGTATAACTCTCCCTGACTTTGAGCTAATTGTACTTCTGCCTCATCCCCCTTCATGTGAGGATCACAGACGTGAATCCTTTATACAAAGCATGCTGGGTATATTAATCACAGCATATGGACTAATTGAGTAAGACTCATTGTCCAATTATTGCAATGAGAGTATCAACAGGGGGCAATTACAGATTGACACAGTGTTGAGCTTAGCCTGTTAATAGAATCTACTAATAATGAACAGGCTGGATGTAGATGAGTGCATACATTACACTCAAAATCAAATGTAGACACATTAGGTATAAACGCTATACTTAAATTTCTCTTTTATGTTAGAAACCATTTGGATATTTAGGGGTGTTTGGTTGGTTTTGCCTGAATATCTGTTGCTAATTTGTTGGCAGTAATATCAGATCCTTTTACTATTGTGGCTGAAAGAGTGTCTCACCATGTGACTGGTTGGCCTGGAACTCCCTCTGTAGAACAAACTGGCCTCACACTTAAAGAGATCTGCCTGCCTTTGCCTCCTGGGTGCTGGGTTTAAGGGCACTTGGCTCCATTAAAGTTATTTTAAAATCAAAATTTGCATAAGAAATTTACTATTAAGTTGTTTCATACTATGTTGCTTTATTTTGTGAATATTTCTCCTTGAATTATAAGACCATTGTATTTGACAAATGCATTTACAATGAAAATTGATTGTTATTTCTACTTAATTTTAAATGTACAATTATTAATTTCAGGATGTTCTACAACAATTGGATATTTGCTTGACTTATAATCTATGAAATCATCTGAGTTCTCCATTTATAGCATCTGCTTTCATTACACAGCCAATAAAGCCCTCCGGGTGCTCAAAAGTCATACTTTATTCCATCATACTCTATTCATGTTAAATATTTATTGGCTGTCTGAATAAGAGGTCTCATAACAACCTAGTAACAACCTTTGCTGTTGTGTTTTTTGTTGTTGTTTGCTTCTTACTAGACTTGTGACTTTGACATTTTTGTTTATTCTTTAGTGATGAACTTGCCGTGTTTATTGACCCAGGTCCCCTCTCTGACCATCTTAGAGTTTTTCTGAGAATTAACTAGTATAGGCAAATGAACTTTAAAATTTCAGTGCAGTATAAATAAAAAGTTGAAAAGTTGTCTTCAGCTGGACATGGAGGCACATGCCTTTAATACTAGCACTCCGCAGGTGTTATCTCTGTGAGTTCAAGGCCAGACTAGACTACAAAGAAAGTTCCAGGACAGCCAAAACACAGAGAAAACCTGTCTAGAACAATAACAACAAAAAACAAAAAACAGTTGTCTTGAACACTTATTCCTAATCTGCTGAGAAAACAGACTACTTTAGGTGAATTTTTTAAAAACTAGAGCTTACTGTGTTGGTGCACCTTTAGTCCCACTGCACGTTTTAGACAAGCCCATGCAATTAAGAGAGATTCTGCTTCAAAATAACAAGTTGGAATGGGCTGGGGATGTGACTTTGTGGAAGTGCTTGTTTACATGTGAGGAGTCTGGGGGTCAATCTCAGTATACTCTTCTTTTAATTCCTAGATTTGAGTCTAAGCTTTAGAATCTGCAAATCTAAGGTTTCTTTTCTTTGCTTATTTTTATACATTTGATGTCTGATTTTTACTTTTTAAATTACCTCTCCCTCATGGTAGAGTGCTTGCATGTTAAAAGGCTGTGGGTTCATTCCCTACATGGCATAAATCAAGGTCTAAAAGAGAAAGAAAGGGTAACAAGAAAAAGTAAGAGGAAAAAAGACAAACTTTTGGTCAGGTGGTGGTGGCACTCACCAGAGAAACCTTGTCTAAAAAAAAAAAAAAAAAAAAAGCCTTTGAGACACGCATATACACACACATGTATATAAAAATCTATACATATATTTTTAAAATTTATTTAAGGAGATTAGAGAGATGGCTCAGTGGTTAAGCCCACCAGCTCTTCTTCCAGAGTCCTGAGTTCAATTCCTAGCACATACATGGAGGCTCACAATCTGATGCCATTTTCTGGCCTGCATGCATACACATAGACAAAGCACCTGTATACATATAAACATTATTTAAGGAGCTGGCTTAGCAGTTAACAGCACTGCTGCTCTTGCCTGAGTTTGGTTCCCAGCACCCACTTGAGGTAGTGCACAACCATCTGCAACCACAGTTTCAGAGGATCTCACACTCTCTACTGGCCTCTGTAGGTACCCATGCACATGTATAAATACATATATACATAAATAAAAGTAAAAATAAATCCTTAGGACTAGATGTGGTAGTTTATACTACAGGCAGATCTTTGGGTTCTGACAGAGAGTTCTAGGCCAGACAAAGCTACATATGAGACCATGTTTCAAAATAAGTAACTGAAAAAAATCTTTAAATTTGTTTTTACTTTAAAAGAAACAAATTTAAAATATAATTTCACAGGATTAGAAAGATGACTCACTGAGCACTGGCTGCTCTTCTATCAGTCCTGAGTTTAATTCCCAGGTCACAAACATCTATAACTGTGGTTCCATGGGAGCAGATGCCCTCTTCTGGTGTATAGATATACACCACACAAAATACCCACATACATAAACAAATAATTAAATCAATTTTAAAAATTTTATTTTAAATACATTCTATATTTTTTTCTAACATAGACCTAGAATATACTTTTATTTTATTCCATAATAGCTTTTCATTACACAGGCAAAATTTTTTTTTTTTTTTTGGGACAAGTTCCGATTATGTAAGCCAGGTCAATTTTGAATTTAATATGAATCTTGCCTCAGCCTCCTGTGTGCTGGGATTTGAGTTATATGCCATCACATTCCACTTGAAAGTCTAGCTTTGTAAGAATAGTATGGCTCTGTGGAAGACTTCTTGTCTAACATATGGGAGACTCTAGATATAATCTCAGCCAAGCCAGTGGAGTGTTCTCACCTTTACCAATGCTCAGACCAAAGGGGCAGTCCACTGAGCTTCATCCTGCTCCTGACTCACTGATGCTCAGACTCACTGAGACTGCACTGCTCTCCTGTCTTATCCTGCCTCATACTCCTCTCTCCACCCAGCCATATCACTCCTGTCTCCACCTCCCTTGTGGGAAATTAAAGGTGTGAGCTCTTTTAGGCTGATTCATTCTCTTGTAGCCCAGGGTAGCCTTAAACTCACAGAATGCCTTCTGCCTCTGTCTCCCGAGTGCTGGGATTAAAGGTGTGTACCACCACTACCTGGCCTCTAAGGCTGTGGCTAGCTTTACACTCTGATTTTCAAGCAATCTTTATTAGATCATAAACAAAATATTACCACAGAGCATCAAATAAAAGAGCTTAACTTTCCACTGTCCTGAATATGGGGAAGCTGTGAATATAAATCTTAGTTCTAAAAATTGATGTTATTTTGGATTGAGAAATGAAAATGAAATGACATTGAAACTGTAGCTGAGGAGGAAGAACCAGATCATGTCACAGTTATTGTAAAAATGGCTTTCGGGCAGACTTGTACTTTACGAGGGAAAACCAGAGTAAGAAAAATGCCTAAACGAGGAAGGAAATAAGCAATGAAAGTGGTCAGACACAAGGAGTATAACTCTAGCTGGTTCCTTCGTTTTGTTTCAGATTATTTTTTTTTCAATCTCCTTTGCTTTTCTGGCTTCACAAAATAACTATGCTTTCCCACTTATTTATTCCCTCCCCCCCCACATATTCACAAGAGGGCAAGTTAGAAGACAAGTAAGAATTAACATCTTGTTGAACATGTCAAATCAGAAAATCAGAGGGGGAAAAATCATTCACAACTTTTTGTTAATGTCATATCTTTGACTGAGAATATCTGATCAGCTTCACATCCTTAATAAAAGGTTACACGTTCTGCACTCTTCATTCCTACTACTATAACCCCAGACTAATGTCTTCTTTACATGATTTGTCCTTTACCTTTGCAATAATTTCTCTGGCTTGTATTTCAGTTTCCCGTCATCACACTACTCCTGTCTTTAAAAATTCTTACCCTTCTATGCTTGTTTCCTCTCTCTCTCCCTCTCTCTCTCTCTCTCTCTCTCTCTCTCTCTCTCTCTCTCTCTCTCTCTCTTCCTTTCTTTTTATTTTTTTGTATTTCACTCAAATTTATTTCAGGGCCTGTTCGTTAGGTAGTACCCTATCTTATGGGGCATGAAACCTGACTTGAACTTTAAAATGTTAGTCTTTGCATGTCATTACTAGGCCTACTGTGACCCTAACTTCTACTTTGTATGTGTTCCATTCATTATTCCTGCTACACATTTGCCTCTCTTTTCTATGTATCCTCTTGCCTGGCATGTGCCATAGTTTTTTCACTGTCTGCTAACCTCCACTTCGTCATTCAGTGAACACCTCAAATTCTACCTTTTTTGTAATGCCTCCTCTAATCTTCCCATAAACATAACACTTCTAAAACAGTCATATTGAATTTTGTGCTAACCTCCATTTTAGCATTTTATTATGATGCCATAAGGTTAAACTGTAATTTTGCTACTGATATAATTGTAGTTTCTGTTAGTTGAGATTTACTATCTGTTGAGATTATGTTATGATTGTGTTAATTTTTCATTGCTGAGACAAAGCATCTGAGATAAAAAAAAAAAATCTCCTGAAATGGTAGAGATTTGTTTTGTCTCATGGTTTCTGAGGTTTCAGTCCATAGGCATTAATTGTTGTAGATCAGTGAAGGGGCATAGTAGCGTCATGGCTGGGAGCATGTGGAAGAGGAAGTTGCTCTTGTCAGATGGGAGGCAGATGGAGAGGATGGGGTCAGGGCCTCAATGTTCTTTCCAAAGGCACACCCCTAATGTTAAATATCATCTCATCTTTATAGTGCCATTAGCTGAGGACCAAGATTTTAATATTACCTTTTGCGGAACATTTCAGTTTCAAGCCATAAAATATATATTGTCACTTTTTTCACACTAAGGGAGGCAACTGTTATACTTTCTCTGTCTTATAGGTAGAGAAGTAAGGCCAAGAGAGATCAGGTAATTTGTTCAATGTTGAGGGTCCATATTGCTGAATCTGTGATCTTATCATTCTCATAACTTCAAGTACTAAGGATTTGAATCTATTTGATGTTCCATATATGAAAATAGTGGAAGTGTTTTAAGTTTTGAAAATCAAGATATCTTAAAGAAAATTTTGCTGGTTAGAAACATGGTTTATGATTAATATGGTACTTTAGTAATGGTGCTGTTGAGGCAAATAATGAAATCTAGAATCCTATTACTTATCTCACAAGAAAATAGACTTTTAATTTAGAGATATATATTTGACATGTGTGTAATAGTAAATGTAAAACCAGAAAGTTATACTGATACATCCTATAAGAATTATATAAGTAATGTCTCCAATTCTTATGTGTATATGCTATAGCTTCAATAAGCCCTGACATAAAACTGAAATGTTAACAAATAGCTGGTTTTCAGATTGTCAGAAGTACAGGAGACATTATTGGAGGATAGAAAGAATCCAATGCTTTTGGGGAGCAGGGCATTCAAGTGCAATGAGCACTATCTTCGTAGCCAGGAAAATGTTCCTTTTTCTGAAGGAGGAGGGTATTCAAGAACAATGAGTAGCATCTATGTAGGCAGAGGTAGAGCAAAGCCCCTGTTTCTGAATCTGTACGATAATAAATTCTTTTTGTTGTTACATAATGTGTGACTTGAAAATTTTCCCATGAGATGTACATTCTGAGCCAAAGAAGCAAAGTTAGGATTTGACTTCTTACCTATTTTATAGGCTGTTGTCAATGCATTAGAAGAGTTTGTTTTGAAAATACCTATATGGATTTTATCTTAATTAACATATTTGGTTAGATATATTCAGTATAAAATTGTTTGTCAGGGCAACATTACTCACCAAAAATGGAAAAATTCAGAGTTCTGAATATTAATTTCTTTCTTCTTGAAACAGCAAACTGATTATTACATTGGGTAAGAAACAAAAAAGAAAGAATGAGTCTTCAGATGAGCCATCTGATGCAGAGCAGCTGTCCCAGCACACATTCAAAGACCAACACTCTCAAGTGAGTATTCATTTTTATTCTGAGAAGTAGAACACTGTTAGAATTATGTAGGGAGTGTAATATTGCCTCATGGATATTTACACTCTAGTTGAGTGATAAAAATGAAATTTATTATGTAGTAAATACTGTAGGATAACATTATTCCAGTATACTTCTAGAGTATTAGTATATAATATTAGATATGAGAGCAAATTTATCTGCCTTCCTCAAACCCCTCATTTTTCAGTAGTGGAACTGAAAGTCTGAGAGGTTAAATAACAACATAAAGTCCTAGATAGCTTTGAACATAAAGCAGTATCCTGTTGTATCTTGGACTTACAGAGTGCTTGGAATGAAATTAATGGCAGAGATATTAATATTAACAATAATACAAATCACAGAACAAATGGATTGACTCATTTCTAGAGTCAATACTTTTTGTCTGCTTGTGTAGAAGAAAAGACAACCTGTGACGCCTAAAATCCAATAGACACAAATATTGTGCATTTTACCTTTAAAAAATAGGTAGATATCAAAATAATCCTATGGGGATATATATATATATATATATGTAGCTCTATCTCTATATAAATCTATAGTGAAGGTCATAATAATTCAGGCCACCCTCTGCTTCCTAATACTTAAAATACTACTGTAGGCCGTAGGGGTGGTGGCAGTTGTTGAATTATGGGGCCAGAAAGCCCCTGAATGGCCTTTCTTCTTCCTTATGCAGCTTCTTGTCCAATGGGAGAGTAGTGGCTCAAGGCTCCTGGGCTGCTGCAAGAGTTGAGGTAAGGGCAGTGATCCAAGCTCCTAATATCATATGGCCTGGCCTTTTCTTCATATGCTATCTTTAACTTAGGTAAATACTTAACTTACTCAGTATCACAATTTTCAGTTTAATTTATACTAGAATAATGCTGGCCATTTACCACTTTGTAATTTACCAAACAGTAGTATAGTTCTCTGTAAACATATCTTCCTTTTATCACTGTAGTGTTAGGTTGTTTTGACAAGTATATTGCTTTAACAAAATAAAAAGAGAATGCATATTTTCTAATAAGTATAAATCTTATTATGGTATATATGGTCTTATCATTTCACAAATGAGAGAAACCTCCATATAGCTTTCAGTGGCAATAGTGGATTGTCAAGATGGACTTTTAAAGTTGAATGAAATTTTAGAGACAGAGAAATATAGAGTTATGAATGTGATGTTTAATTTTATGTCTTTAATTTTGGTAAAGAGTGCTTTCATAATTAGACTAAAATTAGAGACCTATATGTTTTTATAAGTGCCCCTGTAGCAGATTAGGGTAAATATTTATAGGAAACTATTTTTAACATAACAAAGTATTAGTCACTTAAAAGCATAAATCCTGTGCTTTCTTTATTCATAGTGTAGTGAACTAATCTGCCAAAGCTTTTCATACAGGAGGGTAGAAGCTATAAATAAACTATAAGGGAGAACATGTTACTATTTAAAAAAAAAACATGGAAAATGCTAGAAAAGGCACATTTACCAATTATGTGGAATTCAGATTAGTTTCTACATTTGTAAAACTCATTAGAGATGTTGTAGAGAAAGATAACTGGAGAAGTGACATATTTTTTGGCTTTACCCAAATATGCCACTGTATATTTCACCTAATATGACTTAGGGTGAGATCATCTGCAGTCTTCTTCCACAGATTTCAAATCAATTAATTAGGCTGATAAACTCTTTGTAGGATGAAAGAAAAGTTTCTGATGAGTAGTCCTCATTTTATCTTGTGACATTGTCTGAGTGTAAGTTTTTGTGAGTGTAAAGGAAATTTTCACACCATGCATTTACTTTTTTACTAACGGTCAGTGGGCATTTCAGAGTAGCAATAAGTGGCCAAGTATCCAGGAAGAAACTATGAGATAGCTGAAAATATATCATAGAATCTTACAAATATATACTGACTGAATCTAAAACTTAATTATTTAGAAATCATGTGTTGTAAAACTTTGATAATTCATACACGTGCTATTATAGTAAATGACATGCTGAGTGATGATTCAAACTATTTTAAACTTTAAGATCTATATTGTGGTTGTAATAGAATTCTAAACATACATTTAGCTAAGTAAGTTCATAGAACTTTCCCTCTAGGGAACAATAAATATTACATGTGTTTTTCAAATTAGTATGTGAAAAAAGTAGATTTCTTATAATCTTTTTATTATATTCCTGTCTCTTCAATTAACAAAGTATTACTACTTTGATGTTAAAAAATTTAAATCAAAGGCTAGCCATGATGGCCCACACCTTTAATACTAGCACTTCAGGGGCAGAGGCCTCCGTTTGAGGCCAGCCTGGTCTACAGAGTGAGTTCCAAGCAGCCAGGGCTATAAGAGAAACCATGTCTTTAAATCAAACAAACAAAAAACATAAATGTGTTCAAGTACAACAGAAAGGCTGGAAGTTGTTTAGTTGCAGAGTTGTCTAGCATGGTGTTGATGCTCTGTAGACCTCTTTCCCACCAACAGAAAGTATAAGCAGATGGTTACCCATCCTAACAAGACACATTGAATTTGGCTACCCACATATTGCCTTACTTTCTTGCAGTATTGCTCATCTTGGTAGACAAAGAGGAATGTTCTTACAAAGCCACAACCACTGCAAACTTGGTATAACAACTTAGTGCCTCACTGCTACACAGATTTAGCTGGTTCTGTTACAGCTCGTTTTGTTATGGTTGTGAAAATAATGAAAAAGCTCCCACACAGAAAATATTTCAGAAACCATATGTAGAATATGTGGGCTGTTTTCTGGTTGCACTTTTGGGGAATGTCAGGAAAATTACTCTGCATAAAAGAAAATGGAGCAGGAAAAGCAAGAAGGGTTAGATTCATTCAGTAGATTGCTACTGCCCAGTAGACTAGTTGGCTGAGACCCCTCCACCCCAAAGGGTTCATGGAAGTACAAGCACACTTAAGTCCTTTTGTATTCTTAAGCCAACCTGAGCTTTTTTTTTCTTTCTGAAAACATCAAAAGTTGTGTAACTCATTTGAAAAAAATCTCCTTGAATTATGAACTCTTAAAACAGATATTAGATAATTAGAGAATTGGTTTTGATTTAAAATTAGAGTATTAAAAAGAGCTGTTGCTACAAGTACTACCTTTAAAAAGGCTTCTGTTATATGGTTTTATCCCCTTTTTTTCAATGTTAAAGAAACTTGTAAAGCTAGTGAAACCCTTAGTGCTTCATCTAAATTTAATTAAACAGAATCATTCTATGTATAAACATTTTCACATGCTTTAGAGAACACTTCATTTTTTCTGCATTTATGCCCCAAATAATTATTTAACAAATAACCATTTGGTATATCTTTTAAGTTTGGGGCAAATGCATAAAATTATTTACAGTTCAAAATGTGTATTGTCTAAGGAGTAAATTAATAGCTAAGTAAGATAACCTTTTATTTTCTATAGTTGTTTCCAAAGAAAACTAATCCAGCAATAAAGGTATTACTAATAGAACACTATGTTTCCAAGCTGTGAACTAGTTAAAAAGAAAACCAAATCTTTGTATTCTTAATTTTAAAGAAAGATAAAGGTGTCATTAAACTTCATTTCATATTTGAAATTATGGGAGGTAAAGCTTTGGGAAGAGTGTGACCTTGTTGCCATGGGCATGTTATATATAGCCTTTAGTCAGAAAACAACCTTCAAGAGATGAATCTTGCATATACTTTGGTATTTTTTTTCTAAGAAATCACCAACATTAAGAGTAATGTTCTTTATATCTCTGCTGAAGATTTAAAAAATAATTTATATAAATCAGATCTTTATGGTTCATTACAGAAAAGAAGATCAAATCGACAAATTAAAAGAAAAAAATATGCAGAAGATGTAGAAGGAAAACAATCTGAAGAAGAGGTCAGGGGCACTATAAAAATGAAAAAGAGTCCAGCTCCTCTGCCTGGTGAACAGCCTCTGCAGTTATTTGTGGTAAGATTGCAGTTTAAACCACCACACTAGGAATTCATGCTTCCCTGCTTCCTTACCAGGGAAGGAGATAGATAATTACCACATAGTCTGCATCTCTATTTTTTATTTTTCTCACATGCTTTACGAGCCAAACATTTAGCCGCCATCTGCTTGAGTTGAAACCTTGGGCAGGTATGAGTTTCCTAACTGGTCAGTAGGATTCGTGATGGTGGGGATTGGAAACAAAGAAGCACAATGTAGTTCATAAAGTAGTAATGCAGATGACAACAAGGGCAGTAACTATGAAACTTCTCTTTCATTCCTAATATTTCACATAGTGCTTAATTTTAGTACTACACTGATACTTTTTGAATGATGATTATTCTTTTGAGAATATATTCCATTATATATTTTCCCTTCTTATAGGAAAATCCAAGTGAAGAAGATGCTGCAATTGTAGACAAAATACTATCTTCTAGAATTGTAAAAAAGGAAGTAAGTAATGCTACAATACTGTAAACTTTATATTTTGTGTCCAATTTGAATCACAGTTGTTAATTTTAATTTTTTAGATATCACCTGGTGTTATGCTTGATGTAGAAGAATTTTTTGTGAAATACAAAAATTAGTAAGTATTTGAATTAAAAATTATGAAATATGGTTTAGTTAAATATGAAGTATTTTGTAAGTATTAACCGAGTTATAATTAATATATTTTCATTTTATCTAGATTTTAATAAAATTTTTATTACTTATAATTATAAAAACCCAATCATTAAAAAGTAAGAAGGCTGTATTTGGAAACCTTTTGCAGTGTGGTAACACATACCTTTTAATCCCAGTACTTGGGAGTTGGATATCTGAGTTCAAGGCTACCCCAGTCTATAGAGCTAGTTACAGGATAGATTGCACAGAGAAACCCTGCTTTTAAACATACACATGTACACATAAAAACAAGTAAACAAAACAAGAAAGGAAAATTTTCATGTTAAGGCTGGATTTTTTTTAATTGTATCAAAATGTAAGAATCTTTATAATATATGATTTTATAAATTGTAGGTATTTATCTTTTCTATTTTGAGCTTTTTAGGTTTTATTATATTTATATATATTAGTTGATTTTTAAGTTGCTACATCAGATGTATACAGTGATGATTTGACTTTAAGGTTTTAAATTTCTACATTGGTTATTAAATCAATGGAGTCAGCAGTTATAAGAAAATGTATTCCTTTTGTAAAATTTCCCGTTTTTCTCCACATTTTGATTACAGCTTTCAAAGAAAATAATGTTGGCTATAATGCATATAGCTTTTTGATCATGACAAAATCAATATAATAAAATAATAAGCCATGTTGCAGAAACAATTTTTGGTCAGTTTATCACTGTTTCCATATGATAAACTATGACTCCTTGACAGCAATTTCTTTAGCATTCAGGTATCAAAATGGCTATTGTAGCAGTCTTATGATATCTATTCAAAATGAATGTAGTGATTACATATATGTAAAATTAAAGGTAAGATTTTTATATTGGAAATTATAATGAAATACTCATATGAAGAAACAGTTTTCTGTATCATTCTAACATATTGTTTTTATAAAACTTTTAGCTCTTATCTCCACTGTGAATGGGCCACAGAACAACAACTTTTGAAAGATAAAAGGATCCAGCAGAAAATCAAACGATTCAAGCTAAGACAAGCACAGAGGGCACATTTTTTGGCAGACGTAAGGAAAAAGCTTTCCAGAATTTGGTATTAAGATGAAACTTTTAAGGAAAGAGCTAGCAATGTAGTTCAGTGGTGGCATATTTGTGTAGCATACACAAATCCCTGAATTCTAGTCTCAGAATCATAAAACAAAACACAACTTTTTTTATACTTCCAGTGTTGATTATATATGTTATCTATATGTGGTACTTTTCTCTTCCCAATATTAGCTTGAAATTTCTAGAAATAGTAGCCCTAATAGGTAAGCATAGTGATGCATGTCTTTATCTTAGGAGGCAGGAACAGATACATCACTGTGAGTTTATGGCCAGCCTGGTCTCCATAGCAGTTTCAGGCTAGCTACCTAGTGAGTTCCAGTCTTTTAAAAGATAATAATAATAATAAAAAAAGCACTAATAATTCATTGGCTGTTAATGTTTGTAATTTTAATTAGCATGTGTTTTGTTGATTAGAGTTGACTGTGGCTATGTTACTATCACAAAGCATTTTCAGTGTGTTCTTCAAGTAATGGAAGTAATAATGGAGCAAATAAGTGTGAAGCATAAATTCTATTACATGAGGCATATTCCATATTTACATCAACTTTGGTATTGATATACATGGCATCATTGAAAGGGGTTTGTCCATTTCTAGACCGTGATGAATGGCCTGATGTCCTTCTCTAATTTTTTTCTATTTCTTTGATCTCTTTATTTTGGGCAATATGTTGCCCTAGCTATCCTGGAGCTTACTGTGTTTATACTCAGTCTTGAACTTGCTGTGGTCATCCTGCCTCTGTGTACTACTACCTCACAGCTTTGTGGCCTTTTCTTTTGTTTGTTTGTTTGTTTAAGGTCTGTTACACTTTAAACTTTTTCTTGAACAAGGTAGTTCAACAAATTCTCGCATACATTTTAAATAGATTGTTTTCATATTTAATTTCTGTTATTTTCTCAACATTTTTCTTATCATACTCATAATTTTTTTCCTTACATGTTTGAACATATTCATGGTATTTGTTCTCTTATATAAATATAGTGAAATCATTATTTCATCAATAGGTCTGATTTGCATTTCTCTATTTATTGTACCAGTACTTTTTTTTTTTTTTTAGCAGAAATGTGTGTTTCAGAATTCTGTCCAATACTGAATGGTACATTTAGTTACTATGCTTCTTTTGATTTGGTGTTTGTTTTTCATTCTTGAACTCTTCCTCTCCTCCCCCCCCCCCACATTTGTTCATTCATTTATTTGTTTGTTTGTTTGATTTTTCCAGACAGGGTTTCTCTGTCTAGCTTTGTAAACCAGGCTGGCCTCAAACTCACTGCCTTTGCCTCCCAAGTGCTGGAATTAAAGGCATGTGCCACCACTGCCTGGCTCTCTCCCCCCCCCCCATCTTTTTTGTTTTTGTTTTTTCAAGACAGGATTTCTCTTTGTAGCCCTGGCTGGCCTGGAACTCACTCTGTAGACCAGGCTGGCCTAAAATTCCTTGGTTCACCTGCTCTACCTCTGGAGGGCTAGGATCAAAGGTGTTCGCCACCACACTTGGTTCATTCTTGAACATCTTTGAAGTGTCTATTTTGTTCTTATTCTTTATAAAATAAAAAATGCCATGGGAATGATTAATTTTTTTCTTCATGGATTGTAGTACATGGTGCATGGTAGCTATTTGTTCCATATGTTATATCTGGTGAGGGTGTGCCTAGATCATTGCTTGAAAATGGGTACCTGTCAGGTGTGTTGTATGTATCCTTAGCTGGCCTGGAGCTTGTTTTTTAGACCAGGCAGGCCTAGAATTCCAAGACCCACATGCCTTTGCCTCTCTATCCAGAATGCTGTAGTTAGAGTTAGCCATCACGTCCAGCTCTTTCTTTGCAATCATTAAAATTATCTAAAAGTCTGGTTACTCTGAAGACACATAACATTTTATGCATGCTAGGAGGTTTTCCTGTTTCTTCAAAATATCTGACTTTCAGTCCATCTTCCTTAAATATTGTTAAATTTTTCACACGGATAATTTTTCTTTTCACCTGACTCAGGTGCTTTATAATTAAGACTTATATGTGATTTTTTTTTTCTTCTAAGCATTTGAAATTTCTTTTTATTATTGAACTACATTTGATAAAATTGCTTATATTTAATGTTCACAGTTGGAGATACATCATTAATAATGACCTCAAACAAATGAATATGTCCATCATAAAAGAATTGTTATCACTTTTCCTTTTGAAAATACTATTCTTGTGTGGAGTTATACATTGTTATTTGGTAAATCTATTATCAAGAGTAGTTTGTGTTAAGGCATAGCATAGAGCAGGCTTTCTTTGCATTTTCATGTAAGTAGTTGAGAGGCAAAGAAAGCTGAGCTGGCTATGGAAAATAGGCTTTCAAAGATAAGTAGGAATTGCTCAAGTAGCAGTCAAGTCAGTAGAGAGGAAGCTGAGGGAAAAATTATGAGGCTGTGACAGAGTATGGGGTGCTTCGCGTTTTTGGAAAACATTGAGTTGTACTTCTGGATCATGAAATCTGGTGTATCCTTTAGGAAATGATGCTTCAAGAAAAGGAATGATTCTGTTTATTCTTCAAGAATGATTGTGAGCCTTTTATTTTGTGAGTTTGGATCTTATCCTCAAATGGGAAGAATCGGTGAAGGATTTCAAACAAAGGAGGCAATATAAGAAATTGTGTTTGAGAAAGATTATGTACACTAGAGACAATAAAAAATCATTTAAAAAATTATTTTAATAAGTGAAGGCAGGAGTTTAGGGACTCCTTAGAAGGGATTGTAAAATTTCATGTTAGGGAATAGAGAAAGGCTCATCCACTAAACGGACTTGTTGCTCTTGCAGAGGGCCCCAACTCAGCTCCTGGAACCCACATGATTTTACAATTATCATTAACTTAAGTTCCTGGTGCCTGACTTCCTCTTTCTGTTATCTGCAGCCACCAGGCGTGCACATAGTATGTATGTGTGTGTGTGTGTATATATATGTATATATATACACACACACACACATACATACACATGCATACACGCAGGCAAAACACTCAGACATACAAAAAGAAATTCATCTTTAAAAGCTTAAAGATACATATAAGAAGTGACACAGTGAGGATGAGAAAGAAGGTCCCAATTTGAATTAGTTTTAAAAGGAGAGACTAGCTGGGTGGTACACATCTTTAATCCCAGCACTTGAGGGGCAGAGGCAGGTGGATGTCTGAGTTCAGGACGGCCTGGTCTATAGAGTGAGTTCCAGGACAGCCAGGGTTATACAGAGAAACCCTGTCTCAAAATAACAAAATAAAAGGAGAGACTAAGAAAAAAAAATGTGTGTGTGTGTATTCTGAGTTTGATTTTTAGCACTGTATACCCATAAACAGAATCTATACAAAACCTGGCATATTGCAAATGACGGTAATGCTACTTAATTCAAGAGGATTATGCGTTTGAATATAATTTGAGCAATTAGCAAAACCCAGTGATGCACATGCACACACACACATATATGTATACATGCATGCATGCTTGCACACATAGAATGTATAAATCACTAATTTATTTATTTTTTTATTTTGGGTTTTGGGACAAGGTTTCTCTGTGTAGTCCTCGCTGTCCTGGAACTCTCTCACTAGAACAGGCTGGCCTGGGACTCAGATTCCTATACCTCTGTCTCCCAAGTACTGGGTTAAAAGGCATGCACCACCAGGTTCAACTCCCATTTGCTTATTTGTTAGCTATCACAGGGTAAAGTAAGGAAAAAGCAGTCTACCCCACTTTTCCAATTTGTCAACTGCAAATGTGGAACAGAGTGAGAATATTGGATGACTTTCACGTTGAAGGGAATGAGTACAGTTGATTTTGAAGTGGCCACAAATGTAGTTGGTGTTCAACTAGAAAAAAACATGTAAAAAGGTGGAGAGAATGATAAAAGTGACAGCTGCAATGTGAGACAGTATGTGGAGTCATCAGTCTTCTGCTACCAAAGCAGAGTTGCAAAGGAAAGACACACAGGCTGCTTTTAGAGCTTTAAACGTATATGTTAGAGTATGTTACTTATCTGGAATATATTATTTTGTAGTCCCATTGGTTTTCTTGTATTATTTGCAGCATGGTGTTTCATAATATCCTTTATAGCTTTTGGAAATTAAATTGGAAGAATTTTGTGTATTAGAAATGTAATTGCAGTTAAACTGATGTATTTGTTTTTTTTTATATCTTTTCACTTTTTCCTCAGATATTATTAAATTTACTTTTTAATTTTAGATGGAAGAAGAACCCTTTAACCCGGACTATGTTGAAGTAGACAGGATATTGGAAGTTTCTTTTTGTGAAGATAAGGATACTGGTGAGGTAATTATTCAGTAAAAATAGTTTCTAAGGGGTGAGAGATGGCTCAGCAGTTAAGAGTGCTGTTTGCTTTTCTAGAGGGTCCAGTTCAATTCTCAGTATCCACATGGTCATTGTGGCTACCACTATTTGTAACTCCAGTTTCAGGGGATCCAACACCCTCTTCTGGCCTCTAAGGGCACAAGATACAGGCACGGTACACAACATACATAAAGATAAAATGCACATTAAAATAAAGAAAAGTCAGGGATAGAAGATTCTAAGAGATAAGGACATAAGGCTGGTGGTTAAGAGCACTTCCTGCTCTTGCAGGGGACACTGGTTTGTTTCCCAGAAACCACATGGTAGTTCACAACCACCTCCAGCTCAAGTTACAGAGAATGCAATGCCATCTTCTGGCTTCCGTGGGTATCAGTTGTGTACTTGGAACACATACATATATGCAAGCAAACACTCGTATATGTGAAATAAAAATAAATAAATCTAAGGATATTTTCCTTAAAGTGTCTAAATATTCACTCCCAGGATACTTGGTTAAAAAACAAAACAAAACAAAAAGAAAAACAAACAAATAAAAAATCTAAGGCCTAAACCACATTTGAGAGGAGGACCCAGGTTCAGTTCCCAGCAAACATATGGTACCTTAGCACAGCTTAAATCCAGTGTCTGAGATTCTGATAGTCTCTACTTCTGATCCCTGGAGGCACCTAGCATGCACATGATGAGCGTATACATACATGCAGGACCTAGACATACACATAAAAATTTAAAATAAAATGTTTACTTCATTTTTATTGATGGGCATTTTTAAGTTAAACTATTTACTTTTTCACAAGTGGTAAAATGAAAAACAATTTCTCTTTTAGTCTGTTATTTACTACTTGGTAAAGTGGTGCTCATTGCCATATGAAGATAGTACCTGGGAGTTAAAAGAAGATGTGGATCTTGCAAAAATTGAAGAGTTTGAACAACTACAAGCTTCAAGGCCTGACACAAGACATTTGGTGAGAACCTTTCATAGACTGCTTCTTCAGATGATAGCACTTGGTATTTAGCAGGTTTAAGGTTACCTTCAATTTTTGTGTTTGTGTGATATGTGGATTCACACCAAAGCTTTTTGCGCATGCGCGCACACACCCACCCCCCCACACACACACACAAACACACACACACACACACACACTTTTCTTTCTTAGATCCACAGTCTTAACTTTCAGTTATTATAGTCCTTAGTGTACAAACACACACACACACACACACACACACACACACACACACACACTTCTTTCTTAGATCCACAGTCCTAACTTTCAGTTACTATAGTCCTTAGTGTACAATCAATACAGTATTTTTTAAATTGCTACATAATATCCCATGAAACTAATTTTATCTCTTCACTGTATTTTGTTTTTGTTTTTGCTATTATAAATAAAGCTTAATTGAATATTAAGTTCTTACATAGTTTTTGCGAGATTAAAAATGTAATTTATTTGTACACAAAATTTCACTCAATATCTCTTTACAAATTCCCACCAAGATGTTCCAGTTAAAATTCTCCCTGGTAGAGGTGGTGTACATCTTTAATCCCACCCAGCAGAGACAGAAGCAGGCCTGGTGCATCTACATAGTAAGTTCCATGACAGCCAGGGCTATACATAGAAACACTGTCTCCAGAAATGAAACAAAATAATGCAAAACCCCACACAGTTTTCTCTGTCTCTGCACTTAAGTTTCCTATTATCTTTCTCAGATCATTTATATAAACTTTATTCTTACTCTGTAGAACAGGCTGGCCTTAAACTCACAGAGATCTGCCTGGCTCTGCTTCCTGAGTGCTGGGATTAAATGTGTGTGCCATCAACACCTGGAATAAATTTTGCTCTCAATTCTATCTCTAACGTTCTTAATTCTACATTAAACAAAAACTTCAAATCAACCCACTTTTTCATTTTCTCCTACCCAGTCATTATTCATAACTTTATAGTTTATCTATTTCCTTACTAACTTTATTTCTTTTAAAAACCTAAAATGTTTTTATTACATGGGTTAATTGGATTAACTGTGATATTTCTGTATTATAAATGGTGAAGCTTGGGTTGGAATATTGCTTATTTGCCATTATTGCTAAAGTAGAGCTCTATCCATTCTCCGGCAGTCTGCACTCTTCCTCTGCCTCTGCTCACACACTCCGTAGCTGAGGCACTTGGCAGTTAAGCATTGTGGGGAAGCCCTTGCCTGATTTTGGCAGGTCTTGGAAGCAGTCACAGAACTGTATGTAGGCCAGCTAGTTAGCATCTTGTGATTCCCATCTCAATGACATCTTTCTTTTTCTTGCTTAATTATACTTACCTGAGCTTGCATAACAGTGTTGGTAATAGTTTTTGTTACAAAATAGCATTTATCCTTTTTAGATTCCTTTTTCTGCATCTGCTAAGATTCCCTTCATTTCCTTTTGTTTTCTTAATCTGATATAAAATTTTAAACCTACTTAGCTATTTCTGTAAAAATCCTAGTTTAATGTTTTGCCCTTTTAAAACTTTGCCCGTTTATTGAAAATTCTGCTAGGAGAATTTAAATATCTGTTGATGAAGAATATTGGTATGTAGTTCCTTTTCATGTAATATTGCCTGATTTTAACATCAAGGTGTCACAGAATGAATTGCAATGTGAGCCTTACTTTCTGGAGGAGTCTTGAGTAGAATTAACTTGATGTTTAAATGTTAGGTAAAGCTTCATCATATATTGTATGCTTTGGCTTCTAGGTTCTTTTAAAAGCAAGGTTTCTTGCCATGAGTAAGTTGTATGGAAGATAAGCATCTGAAATACATCATTCATTTTATTTTTGTTCACAAAGGATCGTCCTCCCTCTAATATTTGGAAGAAAATAGATCAATCCAGGGACTATAAAAATGGTAATCAACTCAGGGAATATCAACTAGAAGGACTCAACTGGCTTTTGTTCAATTGGTATAATAGGTATGTAGTATACCATAATAAGATTTTATTGTATTCCTTTCTTTGTATATGCCAAAATAGATACTTTTGTAGCTGTATTTTTTGTGCTAGGTAGTCTTTATTATTTAAAATGATGATACCTCAGAAAAATAATGTAATTCATGATTTTGAATGTCAGCTTTAATATTACTTTCATTAAATGTATATCACATGTTTGTTGATTAATAGTTAAATATGAAATAACTTTTCTTGTATTCTCAAACTATGCACTGTGTTTTAGCTTTTTAATATACAATTTATGTCAACCATTTATCTGTAGAGTGAGCTGTATGTTAACACATGTAGAAATTATGTAGAGCTCTAATTTAATTTAAATCTCAATTGACATAGACTGTAAGTTAATGACTAAACATAAAATAATGGGAATGTAACAGTGATTTTCCTTTGGCTATTGTTCATTTTCTGAGATGTTCAAAATGCTTTATAGGACTTATCTCAAGTAATTTATTGAGGTAAAAAGATAATTTTAAAGGAGTTAAAAGAGTTCCATAAATGAGAATGAAGATTAAGTATAGTACTACATACAGACTATCAAATGAAGTTGATGCTACCAGACATGATAGCAAACATTTAATGATTCTTGTTTGCAAATCCGTTGCCCCTGTTTTAATCCTCATTTCTTTCTTCTAAGTTGTAAGTTATCATGAGTTATGTGGTTCAGTTAGGTGGCATGAGAATGACCTGCTAGCCCATGCAGTGTTCTCTCCTCTGATTTATATTTTTCTAAATATTAGTCATTTCCGTCAAGAGAATCATCCAGGTAAAATAATGTTACATTTTAAAAATTGTCTTCTATTAATACCTTTCTGCATTTCTAAATTGCACCATTCTAAACTTTCACCATTTTCCTCTAACCCTACTTATCATAACTCTGTTGTGATCACTCTCTCTGTGTGACTGCTTCATAAAGAATCAGAGACAATAGGTTCAAATTCTCAAATTCTTACATACTTTCATGTCCAATCCTTCTAGCACTTTTACAAATGTAACCCTTCATAGCTCTAACCTTATCTGTCATAACCATGATAAAATCACACTACCATCACTCTTCAGGTTGTCTTGTGTCATCTTCAATGAGCTCTCTTCTTTTATATCTTCAGACTAAACTGGAAGACGTGTTTTCCTAAATCTATGGACCATTTTCACATTTATTTATAAAAATGAAATAGTAAACTATAAATCCTTTGACTTTGCCATCCCTATTAACTACTTCAAGTGCCCTTTGTAACTTCTCTACAAAACTAGAACTCCCCATTCACATCCTCTCCCCCAGTTTTCTTTTCAATCTGTTACAGTCTAGATTCATATTGTTTGTTTGGTCATTCGATAGCCTATGTTGGTCTAAGAGTCACTGTGTATACCAGGCTAACCTCAAACTCATCCTTCTGGATTAGTCACAACAAGATAACAGCCATGTGTTTGTATAATCAGCTTTGGATTTTGTTTCTGTTGCTTCTCTGACATTTCTTATTTCCTAGTTGATGAAATATTTTTAGCCTCAATTTTTGCCTCCTGTGTTAAATATATACAGTTTGCCATTTCTCCCTTTAAACTTTCTTCTCATTCTTATTTCCAACACCTTTTACAGTGTGACTTAAAGACCTTTAGCGTCTCTATGATTATTAATTTCAACAGCTTTTTTGTTCGTCTTCTACATTGTATCTGTTACGTTTCTCTATTTGCCCAAGATTTTGTCTTTAATTTGTTTCTCAGACTCCATATTTTTCCTCCCTTAGCCATCTCAACACTATACCCACTCCCCATTTGAACTAGCTAATATTTTAATGGCTACATAACTTCATCCCTATGGCTTTGAACTATGAATCTGTATTTTTTTGTTTTTGTTTTTAGCTGCCTGAATATGTGATTCAACAGTTTCTTTATATATATAGTTTCAAAATTAATCTTGCTTTCTATTTTCTATATGTCAAACTTGTTCTTTCCCATAATAATACAATTCATTTACTCACCTAAACTCAAGTCTGGCTGTTACCCCATACATATAGTTGGTGAATAGGGCCAAGGCATCGTAACTCTGGTATATTTTGCCTTACCTTTTCTTTAGCTCCTGTGCCTGAACTTTCTTTCTGTATTATTGTATTCACTTGCCAATTAGGTCAAAACTTCTCGTATTTCACTCTCTGCTATCATAGCACTGGAATAAAGCTTACAATACAAACTTAGTTTATGTATTTTTAAAAGATTTTTAGTGCCCGACTTTTCATAACAGAATGGCATCTAATCTCTTCTATTCATGGCTCTGACTTATCTCACTAACCTCTCATCCCTTCTCCTTTCCCTTGTTGGTCATAATCAGCAAATTTTCATTCCCTAGTTGGAACCTTTTTTTTTTTGTACTTCTGATTTTGCTTTGCCCTTTGAAAAACCTTATAAAAAACTTTCTCCTTTGTTCTAGCCAGTTTATTATTCATTGTCATGTCTCTCTGACTTTGTATAGGAACATCTACTGTTGATTCTTCACTGGCCACATAGCAAAATTATCTATGGAATTTATTTTAGAAATTTAAACTGCTTAGATCTTATTCCATGCACACTGAATCAGAATGTATAGAAGAAATACCTAGTTATCTGTTTGTTTGCTTGGTTTTCAAGCTCTGTGGGTTCTTCTAACACAAAGCCGCTGATGAAAGCCAGTGCCAAATTTGTTCTTCTACAATAGCACATTGCAAGACTACTTATTTATGTATTTGCATATCTGCTTCTCTAATAGATACAAGCCCTGGAAGGCAGAGAGCATGTTCTCTTTCTTTTGTATCCCATCTTCTCATACTGTCCTGAGATAATAGAAGGTATTTAATAAATGCTTCCTGAATATTTGACATGCCTTGCTCTTGCCTTTCACTCTTAAAAATCACACACTTACTGGGCAATATCTTTACTTGAAGCTATAAAAGTCTTTAGTGTTCCCTTACAGGATTATTATAAAATTGTACTCGAGCTTACTCTGTATTAGCAATCTTTATGTTTTTATAAATGCAAGTATTTTCATTGGATCTTTGCTTCTTTTTGTATATTTATCTTTAAAAACAATAGTATTCAGAAGAGTCCAGTGTGTGTATGCATGGATAATATATTTATTTATTTCAGACGAAACTGCATCTTAGCAGATGAAATGGGTCTTGGCAAAACCATTCAGTCAATTACATTCCTCTACGAAATCCTTCTGACTGGTATAAGAGGACCTTTCCTGATTATCGCACCACTTTCTACCATTGCCAATTGGGAAAGAGAATTCCGTACATGGACTGATATCAATGTTGTAGTTTATCACGGGAGCTTGATTAGCAGACAAATGATACAGCAATATGAGATGTACTTCAGGGATTCACAGGTGTGTGATTACTGATTTTGTTTATTTTTTTTAAAAAGACTACAGTTGAATAAGATAGTATATATGTTAACAAGTTACAATTTGATATAAATTTTAATTGTATACTTAATTCATGTTAAGCTCATTTATACTTACATTGTGATAGATTTAGTAGCTGAAATGCTTTACTATTTCTAGTTCACTATATCATGGTATTGATTTATACAAACATGTAACTTGTTTCTTGTCTATAATTTTTAACTACAACAATTTCTTTTTCTAACTCCATTTAAATATACATTATTTCTTAATATAAGTCTTGGATCACCCTCTTGTTTCTCCATTATCCTGTCTTTAAAGGTTTACTTTTTGGTGACTAGGATGACCTTAAAATGCATATTGAAATGAATCTAAGGTCTTTTTAGTGTTAAATGTATTTTGATTTTAGAGTTGTTTAGACATATAGGGACAGAGACAGAACAAACTGTAAGACATAGTATTCCAAGTTGTAGTCTTGAATGTTAATATGATTTTTTCTGATTAAAACCCTCATTCAGAATTAAAAAGAAATCAGTAAACACAGTTGAGACAGAATTATACTTTTTAATTGGAACATGTGTGGCTGGCTAAGTCTCACCTAAATATCCTTCCTTTCATTCATTGCTTTGTCCTCAAATAATTACTATGCAATATAGCCATATGATGACAATAGAAGTCAAAGCAAGATAGTATCCATAGCGTGCTTTTTCTTTCCAATTATAACTGATATTCTGTTATATTTTCTATTGAGAATGAGTGGCATAGTTGTTTGCATAACATCACTTTCTTGCTTACAAAGTTGAAACTATTGCATGTGTATGAAACTCTGCATATACACAATCATTTTTTATAGTCATCAAAAACTACCTCCTTTGCACTTTTATAGGTTCTATAGCATCTTGGATTCTATTTTGATTCCTTTACATAGTGAATAAGTGCAGAATTATAATGTTCTAAAGCATCATAAAAAGCAATTGCATACCTTTTTATTTTATTTTTTAAGATAGGAGTCTTGCTGAATAGCCCAGGCTGTCCTTAACCTCATGGGAATCTTTCTGCGTAAGCTTCCAAATACTGGGATTATAGGCATATGCTCCCATGCCTAGCATCTGAATTTACTTTTTAAGAAAACACAACTAAAATCTTGAGACATTGAGAGGTATAAGCTATAACTTTAATATAAATATCATAGATTAGTATATACTACAAAACCAAGAGATTCTTAATGTATAATAAACTGAATACTATATATCAAATATTGTATTTTATGGTTAATGTTAAAAATTCCAAAATATTAGCTGAATAGTTTTTTAATTTCAAAATGACTCATAATGAACAAAATAGATCTGTACTATAATACAACTTTTAGAATTAAGGCTCATGAATACATTTTAATAAATTAGTTGGATATTTTCTTCTGTTGTCAATTTTTTGAAGAGCTTAAGAATTATAATAGTCATAAAACCTTGCTCAGTATTTTTCTCTGGAAAAAGTAACATAAGGAAATAATATTTATAAACAATTATTTACTGTGTGCCAAGTGTTCTTTTAAACAGTACATATATTTTACTTGACCTTTATAATTGCAACATTGTAAAGTAGATTTTATTAAATTAGCTTTATACTTGAGTGAAATATGTCATAATTTAACATAACAAAACTGTAATTAATCATACCCGAGAGCTCAGGTTAAAATATATACCCATTTTCAAAGTCTTGTAAATGCTGTGATGTAGCGTGTATATTTTCCGCCAGCCCGCCTGCCACCAGTCTGTTCCCGCCATCACGCCAGCCCCCAATAACACGCTGAGACTCTGTATTTGATATAAATCTGTTGGCCAATTCCTAATTCCTTATTGACTAGCTCTTTCTTAATAATTAACCCATTTTTACTATTCTAAGTATTTCCATGTGGATCATCTTACTGGCCAGAGGGGGCTGTATCCTATCTCTCCAGGCTCTCCACGTATGTTACTGCACTAGCCCCAAGTAACACAGTGAGACTCTGTATTTGATACAGTCTATCATTGTTTATGGGCTAGCTCTGTCTTAATGATTAACCCATTACTACTATTCTAAGTATTTCCACATGGCTCATCTTTCCGGAGAGCAGTGGGCCCGCATCTACTCTCTCCAGGCTCTACATGCTGGCTCCTCCTTTCTCTTTCCTCCTTGTCTCTTAGCCCCACCTATCTTGCTTTCCCATTGGCCCAACAGTGCTTTATTCATTAACCAGTATGAGAAACATATTTACAGAATAACATCTCCTATCACTATGAGTTTGTACTTTGTACTCTACTGGAGCTGCTGTCTAACTTAGTGGACAGTGTGTGAAACTAGTGTATGATAAACTACAAAGAAACCAAAAATGAAACTATATAAAAAGACCCAATTTTTCTTGACTTTTCCTTCTTTTAATATTTAAGAGTTTTGTCTCACTTGCACTTAGGATTATTAGATTCTTAGACTTGGTGCTACTTTATAGCTCTCCTGCCTCTAAACTTTTGGGATATTTGTCTACTTCTCTCAGAGATTTTATTCATAAGCGTAGTTTTAAATTACTTCTATGCTATCAGAAACTTCCCAAAATGTCTAATTAATATCTCCACTTGCATATAGCTAATACATATCCCATATTCAGGACCACAGCTCTACCATCCAACTGTTCAAGCCAAAGCTCTAGAGCGGTGGTTCTCAACCTTAATGCTGTAGCCCTTTAATACAGTTCCTCATGTTGTGCTGCTACTTTATAACTTAATTTTGTTACTATTGTGAATCTTAATGGAAATATCTAATATGCAGGATATCTAATACATGATGCCTGTAGGGTCATGGTTTACATATTGAGAACCACTGCTCTAGAGTAAAGTTTTGAGTCTTTTTCCATGTCTCAGTCTACATCCATAACATAAGAGACCTGTTGCTGTTTCCTTCAAGAAATATCAGACCTGGCCACTGATGACAACCCCTTAGGTTTTTGTGACCCTGTCCATGGCATCTTTAGACCATTTTTACTTTAGCAGCCACAAATTCCTCATTTTGTCAGATCCCCTTACCAGTTTCTTGTTTGTGGATTAGTCTTTGTTGTCAGTTTCCAGGTGCTTTGGCATCTGCCTTATGCTCTCACCTTCCTTCACTACTTTGAGCAAGTCCTCAGTCCTTGCTGTCATCTGAGTATTACCAGAGATACCTTAGGCCCTTTGTGCTGGCTACTTTTATCAGGGATTCATTCTCTCCAGATTTCTAGATATCAACACACGTCTTTTCATATGTATCACCTCTCAGTTATCATGTGTAATGTTGCAATGATCATACTCTTATTCCATATCCTATGTCACAATTATTGCTTTTCTTACAAGGAGTGTCCTATATTAGGAACATTAACTTGTAGGTTCCATTTAGATAATACTTTAGCTTGTTTTATTTACTTTTATACCTCCTGCAAGTAGAACAAGACTAGTACATAGATACTTAATAAATATTCTCTCAATAAATTATTTACATGTCTATTATGATACTCAGTTTTTGATGGTTTTTTTGTAAATGTGAATGCATAGCTGTAAACACTAAATATTAGTACTGAAATCTTCTTGGCCAGATTTTATAAGTATCAGCTTTTAATTGGCTTAATTTCCCCTGACCGCTTCCTAACCTTGAAGCAGTCTAATTATAGAGGCCTGCATGATCTGGGGCTCATTATGTAGACCAGGCTGGCTTCTAACCTATAGAGATCTGCCTGTCTCTCCCTTCTCTGTGCTGGGTTTAAGGATGTTTGCCACTACACCTGACCTCAAATTCTTTTTTTGTTTGCTTGTTTTTCGTTTTTCGGGACAGGGTTTCTTTGTATAGCCCTGGCTCTCCTTGAACTGTCTGTAGACCAGACTGGCCTTCAATTCAGAGATCTACCTGCTGAGTGCTTCGAACATAGGCATGAGCCACCACCACCTAGCTTTTGGCTTCAGTTCTTTTCTTGAGATATTTTACTAGGATATGCTTACTTGGATATGTTTAAATACTATACATGCATAGCCATACTATTCTCTCTCTCTCTCTCTCTCTCTCTCTCTCTCTCTCTCTCTCTCTCTGTGTGTGTGTGTGTGTGTGTGTGTGTGTGTGTGTGTGTGCGTGTGTGTGTGAGAAACAGATCTTTCTTTGAACTGTCAGCTACCAAATGATAACATGGAGACTTATTATTAATTATGAAAGTTTGACCTTAGCTTTTGTTCCCAATTAGCTCTTATAACTTAAATGAACTCATTTATATTAATCTACATTCTGCCACATGACTCATTACCTCTACTCCATACTGTATATCCAACTTCCTTTACATCTCAAAGGTGAATCTCTGCCTCTCTGATTCTTTCCTGTAAGTTCTTTCTCTCTCTGGAAGTTCTGCCTATTCTCTCTTGCTTGCCATTGGCTGTTCAACTCTTTATTATACCAATCATAAGGTGCCTTTAGGCATATGAGGTAAAATAGACACATCTTCACAGTGTATAAAAAGATTGTCCCTGTGTGTGTGTGTGTGTGTGTGTGTGTGTGTGTGTGTGTTAGTAAGTACATAAGTGCATGGCTTGTGAAAGCTGGAGAACAACCTTGGGTATCATCAATCTCCCTTTGAGATATGCTTCCTCTTGTCCTGGCATTCAATTAGGCTAGACTCCTTAGTCTTCCATACCCAGGCCTCTTCCTGACTACTCCTGCCTGGTGAAACCACACTGAGCTGACTGAACTGGCTTTTTCCATAGGTGCTAGGAATTGAACTGAGGTTCTGAAGCTTGCCAAGCAAGCACTTTACTGACAAGAGCTATTCTTCCTGCTCCATAGGTATGCCTTTTTGACACTGTTTCTGAACAGCTATCTAATATATTTCAAATAGTGAAACTCTTTGTATTGTCTTCATATGTAAAATTGTCGATTTGAAATGGTTTATAACAACTGTTATTAATACATTTTATGCCATTTAGTAGGAATAAAAAGTGAAATTAATATATTCTACCAGTGTATTGTTGTGCAATTTCTAGGGGCGCATCATTCGAGGAGCTTACCGATTCCAAGCCATCATCACTACCTTTGAAATGATTCTTGGGGGCTGTGGAGAACTTAATGCAATTGAGTGGCGGTGTGTGATTATTGATGAAGCACACAGGTTAAAAAATAAAAATTGTAAACTTCTAGAGGGTCTGAAACTCATGAATCTGGTAAGTAGCTTAAAGTATCACTTTGACTTAGTTTCCTAACTAAATAGTAAAGGATCATGAACATTGAAAACTAGTGATAAATCATTGTTTTCAAATTTTATAGAATTGTAGTTTTGCGGGGGTTGATTTTGTTTTTCAGTTTTTAATTTTAAAAACAGGGTTATTCTGTATAGCCCTAGCTGTCTTAGAACTCACTGTGTACCAGGCTGGCCACAAACTCAGAGATCCACCTGCCTCTGTTTCCTGAGTACCAGAATTAAAGGTGCGTGCCACCACCATCTCTCATAGAGTTAGTATTTTTGATTCTGTCTTGTTAATTGAAATATTTGTTCTTCCTTACTTAGCATATATAATAAATAACATACCACTTTCTTTTTTCTTTTCTCATATATTTTATGTATATGAGTGCTGTATCAAATTTTTGCTTGAAATGGACATAAGATTCCTCTTATCTGTGGTTGTCAGCCACCTTGTGGTTGCTGAGAATTTAACTCATGACCTCTGGAAGAAAAGCCATCTTTCCAGCCCCTAATAATTCATTTATTTTATTTTTTTTATTTTTTGCATGGTTTATTGCCTGCCTGTATGTCTGTGTGAGGGTGTCAGATCTTGGAGTTATCAATAGATCTGAGAGTTACTGACAGGTGTTAGCTTCTATGTAGATGCTGAGATTTAAACCCAGATCCTCTGGAAGAGCAGTCAGTGCTCTTAACTGCTGAACTATATTTCTAGTCCCTCCATACCACTTTCTAAGAAAAGATTTAATTATTTATAAAAATTAAAAGAAATGGGCCTGGATCGATGGCTCAACAGTTGAGAGCAGTTATTTCTCTTACACTGGAACCAGTTTCAGTTACCAGCATCTACTTGGGCTCACAAATATCAGTAAGTAGTTACAGCATATCCTACATACTATTATAGCCTCTGTAGCACCAGGCCTGCATATGTTACATATTCATCCAAGTAAAACACCCATACACATAAAATAAAAATGAGAAGAAGAAACCTGTAGATGTATACTATTGAAAGAAAATAATTCCATGAAATTTTAAGCTTTAAATCCCTTAATTAAAAGGCTATTTCTCACTGTACATCAAGGAAACTTCTCTTTGCAAAAAAATGAAAACCATCATAAAAAAAGCCAAGTTGTGAAAACAAGCCCCAACAGAGACATCTACAATAGAACTGAATTTGAGGCTCTGGGATCATTGTGGGAAAGGGTGCTGGAGAAATTGTAGAAGCCAGAAGAACAGGGAATTTGCTGTTAATAAGACTGTATCTCCTAGTAATGTCAGAAACTACACTGAAAAAGCCATACCAACATGACTGCCTAAACATGAGGCGAACGAGTGAATGGGAAAGGACCCTCGGGCTAAACCTTACACAAAGAACTACAGGCAACCTTAACTAAGGGATACTCAGGGTGGAAGAAAACAGTCTCCTTCAGAGAAGAACACAGCAATTGATTATCCAGTACCAAATGGTCATCTCTAAAAATATGCATACAAATAGTCTTGAATAGAGTGAACAAGTTGTACTTGTATAATGAAAGAAGCGGTCATAAATTTGAAAAAGAATATAAGGGGCACATTGTTGAACTTGAGAGGAAAGGGAATAGAGAAATGGTATAATTATTACTTATTCTCAGAAAATAAAAGAGATGATTTAAAAAGAAGCTATTTCCCCAAATTTTTCATATCATTATGATAGAAAAACCCAAGCCTATTTTTGTCCATGGCACACATGTGAGTCAGAGAACAACCTGGAGTAGTTAACTCTTGCTCCTTCCACCATGTAGATTCTAGGGGTCAAACTCAGGTCAACAACTGTGGTTATAAACACCTTCACCCTCTGAGCCATCTCACCAACCCAAAGACCAACTCTTACATGTTCATGGTGTTTGCTACAATTAATAAAAAAAAATTGTTAAGGTCATATTATTGTTTGCATGTTTGCTTCTTTTAAATGTAAATGTTTGAAACCATTCTTATTTTTAATTACTGTCACATAATTACTTATTTTTAATTACTATCACACAATACTTGAACAAATACACAAGAATCACATACAATAAAAATTAAAGTGACCCTTTTTTCCTTTATGTATATGGAAACTTAGTTCAAGTCCTCATTTCAATATTTACATTTGTCTGTCTTTTGAGACTATTTCTTACCGGATAACTTTTGTGGAGATTTGGAGACACACATACACACACACACACACACACACACACACACACACACACACACACACCAACCACAGAATTTTAAATTATTAGCAAATCAAATTTTAAATAATTGTAATTAAAATATTCTCATTTTTTGTTAAAAATTTGATGGAGTTCAGTAGTTGGAAGCATATTTCAGTTATACATTTACTTATTTAGGTTTTAAAACCCAAGTTATTCAACAATTTACTTTTTTGCAAAGAGTTAAATATCAATATGCAAATTTTAATAAATGAACTTCCTTTGCTTCAAAAGTTCTCACATGATGATCAAGTACAAAGAGACAAATAACCTTTTTAGTTCTTATAAACACCTAAAATATGCTTCTTCAAATGTTTAGAATTTTTAGCCAGGCGTTAGTGGCACATGTCTTTAATCCCAGCACTTGGGAGGCATGGGCAGGTGGATCTCTGTGAGTTCAACGTTAGCCTGATTCGTAGAGCTAGTTCCAGGACAGGCTCCAAAGCAATCCAGAGAAACCCTGTCTTAAAAAACAAAACAAAACAAAACAAAAACCAAAAACAAGTGTTTAGAATTTTTACAGGCATGAATGGGTAAAAATAACATAGAAAGTAATAAATTGCAAGATAAAGAGTTCTTTTAATTGACTAGATAATACATTGCTGAATATCTTTGATATTGTTGCATTTTAATCAATTTGTGAATATTATAGTCAGAAACGACTTGCTTGTCATACAGTGAACCTGCAGAAGTAACCTATATGAGCTTCCATTTAACTTGAGTATCAGGGTATTTATTTGCTTTTTATTGTTTATGTAGGAACATAAGGTGCTCTTGACTGGCACTCCTCTCCAAAATACAGTTGAAGAACTGTTCAGCCTTCTTCACTTTCTTGAACCCTTAAGGTTTCCTTCTGAATCCACATTTATGCAAGAATTTGGAGATCTGAAAACAGAGGAACAGGTATTCTATTGTTCTTTTAAATAAGCACAACAAATCTTTTGTTATAATTACTTCCTAGGGACAATTGAATTTGTACTGGTATTTCATGTATTTCTATCTTGCTTTTATTCAGGTACAGAAACTTCAGGCTATCCTTAAACCAATGATGCTGAGACGATTAAAAGAAGATGTGGAAAAGAAATTGGCACCTAAGGAAGAGACTATTATTGAAGTAGAGCTTACCAACATTCAAAAGAAATACTATAGGGCTATCTTAGAGAAGAACTTTTCCTTTTTATCTAAAGGCGCTGGACAAACTAATGTTCCTAACTTGGTCAATACCATGATGGAGCTCAGAAAATGCTGCAATCACCCATATCTTATTAAAGGTAACTGAACAGTATTGCAAAAGACATCTATCTTTGCACCAAATAGTTATCAATAAGTAAGCAAAGCCCCCTGTTTGCAGCTGTTCCAGTGTTATTTCTTTTTTATGCTCTTCTGAGGGCTTACAAGTGTCTTAGCATCAGAGGCAGTGTGACTTTTGCTGTAGTCTCCTTTGAACACACAAAGTCACAAGATGAGGGGTTCAGTCTATCTTAGAGAATTCTTTGGAGATCCAGGACAGCCAAGGCTATGCAGAGAAATCCTGTCTTGGGGGGGGGGGGGAATCAAAACAAAAAGATGTGTGTGTGTGTGTATGGGAGTGTGTGTGTGTGTGTGTGTGTGTGTGTGCAATATATATATATATGTTTAAAAGTGTATGCATTTTTTTCTTGGATTAAGACCACAGTTGTTTTGCTTTATTTTGGTTTTGTTTTGATTTTGGAGTGATTTGGGGTGGTTTAGGAAGTATGGTCTTGCTGGGATAAACACACAAGCAGTCTTCCTGCTTCAGCTTTCCATGATCCACTACACACTGTAAGCCTATAGTTTTGTTAATTTTTATTAGAAGCAACTATTTATTATTTAGCAAACAAAAATGTGCATAAAGACTTAAGACATTCCGTGTATCTTCAGTGAAAGTAATAGTGTCGTTTTAGTGGGGGGTAGACATAAGCTTAAATAATGCTACCAAAAGCAATATAATTGCCACTAAAAAGTTGTATATTTCAGAAGTATAGAAGAACATCAATTCTGATTTAAACTCTGATAGGTGCTGAGGAGAAAATACTTGGAGAATTTCGAGATACATACAATCCATCTGCTTCTGATTTTCACCTGCAAGCAATGATCCAGTCTGCTGGTAAATTGGTCCTCATTGATAAGTTACTTCCCAAAATGAAAGCAGGAGGCCATAAAGTGCTTATCTTCTCTCAGATGGTGCGCTGTCTTGACATCCTGGAAGACTATCTTATTCATAAAAGGTATGAAGGCTTACTGTATATTATACCTGATTCATAGACTTTGGTGTGATGTTTTTACTTCCTTTTTATTTCGTGGCTCTAATTAGAACTTATAAATTGTTCTTATATGCTCTAAAATTTTTTATATTTTTATCTTTTTTGCTTGGTTTAATATGAGTTTGTTATTTCAATTTTTTGTTCATGACAATAAAATAATATTGAACTTACTTAGTCAATATTTATATAGATAAATAAAATACCCTTAGGATATTTTATGAGAATATTAGAGATTCAATCTCATCAACATATCATAAAAGGAAATCAGAAATTTTACTGTTTATTTGAATATGAAAGATTTTCATCACTATACCTTAGTAAAGGTTCATATTTACATATATAATAATGTAGTTCACTTTTACTGCTCATTACTTATTGTAGTGTATGTATACTATGTGTGTGATGTATGTGTATGTCTTGATACCTGGAGGTCACTGTCTGTCTAGAATGGCTGGCTTGTAAGTCCTAAGGATCCTCCTATGTCCTCCTTCTAGTCCTCATCACATGTACATGCCACTATTCCTGGATATCACTTTTACATGGATATTGGGATTGAAACTCAGGTTCTCATATGTGCATAGCAATCACTTTTCCAACTGAGGATATCTTCCAAGCTCTGTTGTAACTTCCTTTTCTCCATTGCAGTATTGTGGTTTGAACCTGAAGCTTTGCATTTCTGAGAATTTCCACTTGTATGAACTCATATTAAAATGTGTATTGATCTCAGTTTCATACCATATAAGATCATCGCATTACAATATTGCCCTTAAAAATTCTGACATTTTCTTTTCTTTTGAATATTTATTTGTTATTCACATGTATATTTCTGTGTCTGTGTGAGTTTATGTACACCACATGTTTGCTGGTGTCCAAGGAGGCCAGATGGCATCAGATGTCCAAGCATTGGAACGAGAAGCAGTTGTCAGCCATCTGGTGTTGGTATAACTGTTGTGAATAGAACCTGGGTCTAAAAAGCAACAAGAACTCTTAACCATGGGCCATCTCTGTAGCCCCTTATACATTTTCTTGATGGCCTTCTATAAAGAACTTATGAGGATATAAATCTGTGCAAACAGATTTCAAATGATAAATTTCATGGAAAATCCTGGGTTTTTGATTTTGTTTTTGTTTTTGTTTTTTTAATTGTAAGTAACATTAGAAATCATGCTCTGTTTTGTACTGGAACAGTAAGAAATATGTAGAAAAACAACAGAAAGTATGGCAAATGAATACAATTTAAATTCCTGTGATAGCTTTTGAAATGATATACATTTGATGTCTTGCAATTAAAAAAAAATTAAATGTTAGGGGCTGGAGCGATGGGTCAGCATTTGAGAGCACTGTGCTCTTCCTGAGGACCTTTGTTTACTCCTAGCACCCACAATACAGCTTGTAAATGTCTGCACCTCCAAGATCTAAGTATATTCATGGAAAACACCAATGCACAGAACATAAAAATGAATAAATTGTTTTTCAAATTTGAATGTTAAATAGGGAAAAATAACAGAAGTTAAAAAATTATTGCTTTGTTAATGACTAAGCATTTGTGCAATGTTCCAGTCTGTCCTTTACAGATGTGCTGTCTCAGTTGAGAGGATGTTATGGGGGGAACATTTACAGTTTCTTGTGCAATCCTGTCAAAGTTATGTTTATGTGTGCATCTAGGAATACATACATTTGTATCTTTATTTTACCTTGTGTTTCATATGTAGAAAATATTTGTTATGATGCGCTGTTTCTTAATTTTACAGCAGACACAGTGTGGTTCAGAGGTAGTGATTTTTCAATTCATAAACCATATCTTCATTTTCACTATATTCAACATTTTAACGTTTTGCTTTTCATTTAAATAGATATTTATATGAGCGAATTGATGGGAGAGTCAGAGGAAATCTTCGACAAGCAGCTATAGATCGATTTAGTAAACCTGACTCAGATCGATTCGTTTTTCTCTTGTGTACACGAGCTGGTGGTCTGGGCATCAATCTAACTGCAGCTGATACATGCATAATTTTTGATTCTGATTGGAATCCTCAAAATGACCTCCAGGTAATAAATTTCTTGACTAACAAGGAATGTAATTTTTTAAAAAATTCATGCTATTTTTTTGGTGATCCTCATCTTTTGTTTTTATACAGACAGATTAACATGTTTTTCTCTTAAGAAACACCTATACATAGTGCAACTATTTTAATTATCATTAAATGATAATAAAATATGGTAAAATATACTTTTTAGTGTTTCTTAATTATGAGAATGTATGAGTAATTGAGTATATATATATATTTTTTTTAAAGTATGGGATAGGGTAGGCATGATTGTGCATTTTTAATCTCAGTACTCCTGAGTCCAAAGTAGGCTCATCTCTGAATTTGAGGCCTGCTTGGTCTATATAGCCAGCTCTAGGCCAGCCAAGAACAATATAGTGAAAATTGCCTCAAAAAAGAACCAAATCAAACCAAACAAATTAACAGTCAGTGGTGATGCACGCCTTTAATCCCAGCACTCAGGAGGCAGAGGCAAGTGAATCTCTGAGTTCGAGGCCAGCTTGGTCTACGGAGTGAGTTCCAGGGCAGCCAGGGCTATGCAGAAACCCAGTCTTGAAAAACTAAAAATAAAATAATATATGGGGTGAAAATAAAATATTGGGCATGGTCACCTAGTTCAGTGGAAGAAGGATTCCCTATAAAAGGTGATGTCTTAGACCTTAGACCTGAGTTCCATCACTGCCACCCCCAAAACATTTTATAAATATAAGATACTTAAGCTCTACTTCTACCTAACTTGCTCATGATAAAATAAAAATGTCAGAATTTCATTTCTCTTTATATAAGTATGTTTTACATATAGCATATGTCAAATGAGCCATAATATACCTGTGTTTAAAATATTATAGATAAATGATGGCTTGAAAGTTAAGCTTTCTATGGATTTCATAGAACCAAAATGTTAAGAGTGATTGGGGGTAGGGGTAGCTTAGTAGTTAGTATCCCTGCCCATTTTCCCAGAGTGCCTGTGTTTAATTTCTGTCAGGCATTACAACTATCTTTAACAGTCCAGGAAAACTGATTATGTCTTCTGGTCTCTGAGGGTACCAGGTATATACATGGTGCGCATATATACATGCAGGCAAAAAATTACACATATGACATAAATAAAATAAGCAATATTAAAAGTGTTCAGAGACTGTGTGGTGGCACATGCCTTTCATCTCAGGACTCAGAGGCAGAGGCAGGAAGAACTCTATGAGTTAAGACTACCCTGGTCTATACAATAAGTTTGAAAACTACTATCTCAAGAAAAAAAAAAAAAAAGTGACCAGATAGAGTCAAAATTTGCAGAGGATACATATTTATAAAAGAATGAGAGATGAAAACAAATTGTAAGTGAAATTTGTTTATTATCTATAATAATACTGTAACTGTAGTAATACTTTGAACAGCTTTGAACTATAATAGATTTTTTAAAATATACCAATCTTAATAAAAGATAACCTATTTTAGATTTCTTTATATTATTTTATGTGTGTAAATGGTTTTCCTCTGTGTATCTGAGTTCTCCAAGTGGTTTCCTATGCCCTCAGAAGAGTGTGTGGGATCCTATGGAACTGGTTGTGAATTATCATGGGACCTTGAAGGTCCTCTATAGGAGGAACAAGTGCTCTTAACCACCGAGCCATGTCTCCAGCCACAAGATAGCTTTCTAAATGGCTTTCTTCTGTAATCTAGTTCCAAATATCAAGTCTTTCCAAAATTAATATATAGATTAAATCAATCTCTTCATGTTGAAGGACACAGTATCTTTGACTTCATAGGTCTGTAGTATCTCTTCCACTTACCATGTTATATTTATGTTCAGAAACTTTCAGGTTTGTTTTACATTTTGTTATTATTTGATGTCATTATTTCTTAATAGTTTGTTATTTTACTTTGAGTCACAAGGTTTCACTGTGTGTCCCTGGTTGGCCTGGAACTCACTATACAGACCAGGCTGGCCTTAAAGATCACAGAGGTCTACTTGCTTCTGCTTCCCAAGTGCTGGGATCAAAGATGTGCACCACCATACCGAGCATGATTTCTTGTTTATTTTGAATTTGTTTATTTGGGGATTTTTGTCAGTGATGGGGTTGTGGTGAGGTTGGTATTCCTCTATTGTGGTCAGGCTGACCTACAACTCACTGTGTAACCCAGACTGACCTCCCAAATGCGGAAATTATAGATATGAACTATCACACTCAGCTAGGCTTTGGAATTTCTGATAAGGGTTGCCAAACAATATCACCATTAAAATACAATAATCCTAGCTGGCAAGATTGCTCACTTGGTTATGACTCTTGCTGCCAAGTTTAGCAGCCTGATTTAATCCCCAGGACCCAGACAGTGGAAGAGAGCCAACCCCCAAAAGTTGTCCTCTGACTTCTATACTTGTGCCTTGGTACACACTTGCCCACATACATACACACAGACAAATAAATACATTGATTTAGGTTAATTTAAAAATGTAATAACCATTAAGGGGTTTATAAGTAGAAACATAAAACCTAATTTACTGCCAGTTGTGGGAATTATTTCTCATCATATAAACAAACTTCTCATATACTTTCTTGTTCTATGTATATAGTTTACTATCACATATATTTTGTGAAAAATAATCTATAACTTTTCATTTTTTGTAGGCCCAAGCTCGGTGTCACAGAATTGGTCAGAACAAAGCAGTTAAAGTCTACAGATTAGTAACTCGTAACTCGTATGAGAGAGAGATGTTTGACCGAGCCAGCTTGAAACTGGGCCTAGATAAGGCTGTTCTCCAGAGCATGAGTGGAAGAGATGGCACTGTCAGTGGTGTATGTACACTTTTGCTTTACTGGGGTTTCTGTGTTGCATTTACTGTTTCATTCACTGTTTGTGCACAAAGGCTTCTTCAGAATGGAAAAATGTTTAGCTAGTACTTTTGAGTGCCTTTTTGTAGCTCCAGAATTCCTGGACCTTAGGGATGTTTCCAAGACAGACAGGCTAACTATCTTCTTAGGACATCTGTATCATGGCTTAACTTAGTAGAATTCAGGAAGATTGTTAATTGTTAAAAATCACCAACTTCTAACATTGACTAATATCTTATTACAAATGATGGGTTGTATGTTTGTTCTTGTTTTAAATATTTTGCTTAATATAGGATCATAGTACTAAGATGGAGATTTCTTGGCTCTTGGTAATTTAATTGAAACAATTTTAGCTAAATGGTAATTCATATTTTTAAGACAATAAAGTCAGTATCTTCAATATATTACTTCAGTGAATTCGTTCTTATATGTGACCCACACCTAAAATAATACATTGCATGTTTTTAGCATTCTTTAGGAATAGTTTCTATATTTTGTGGCCTTTAAATTGCTATGACTCCTAGAGTTACCTTTTTTCTACTTAGATTCAACAGCTCTCAAAAAAGGAAATAGAAGACCTGCTAAGAAGAGGAGCATATGGAGCCATCATGGAGGAGGAAGATGAAGGCTCTAAGTTCTGTGAAGAAGATATTGATCAGATTTTGCTCCGTCGAACAAAAACTATTACAATTGAATCAGAAGGACGTGGGTCAACGTTTGCTAAGGTATTGTTATGGGGTCTGCTTGGAGACAACACAACTCGCCTACCAATGTAGAAAACAAAATTTTATTGTAATCAAGCCGTTCCTGATCAACAGGGTCACAGAACAGATTTGGGAATTGAAATTTGTCCCCAAGCAGATTGTTACAGATGTTTTAAACCTGAAAACCAGAAACATCTCCCTATGTGGTACACTTACCTTGTTCTCATTGGTTAGTCTGCTCAAGTATGGCAGGGCAGCTAGCCCCCCATGCATGTCTCAACTTCCTAACCAGGATGTCAGTGATGGCAGTTACCCAGGAAGTCTTGAGAACTTAAAATTTAGTTGACCACTATTCAAAATATAAGTTTTATTAAAAATGGCTTCAGTTTGGTGCCTTCTTACATTAACACATAATGAAGGTTTATCTGTGTGCTACGGACAAGTTATTCCCGCTGGCCAACTGACACACTCTTTGTTCCTCTTTGTGCCAGTCGCCTGATTCTGCTGTCACGTGAGCCCCAATAACACGCTGAGACTCTGTATTTGATACAATCCACTATTATTGTTTATGGGCTAGCTCTGTCTTAATGATTAATCCATTTCTACTTATCTAAGAATTTCCATGTGGTCATCTTACCCGAGTGTGGCGGCCGGCATCTTGCTTCCTCTAGGCTCTACATGCTGGCTCCTCCTTCCTACTTGCTCTTTCCTCCTTGTCTCCTAGTCTTGCCTATCTTGCTTTCTCATTGGCCACAGTGCTTTATTCATTAACCAGTATGAGAAACATATTTACAGAATAACATCTCCCGTCATCAGTGTTCTCTAGAGCAGTGGTTCTCAACCTGTGAATCATGAACCATTTCAGTCACATACCAGATATCCTGCAAACCAGATATTTACATTACCCTCTCATAACAGTAACAAATTTACACTTATGAAACAGCAAGAAAATGATTTTATGCCTGGGGTGTTACCACAAAATAAGGATATTAAAGGATTGCAGCATTAGGAAGGTTGAAAACCACTATTCTAGAGTAACAGAACTTACAGAATGAATCTATCTTATCATATGTATGTATGTGTGTACGTATATATGTATGTATGTATGTATATACATACGTACACACACACACACACACACACACACACACACACACAAGAATTTATTAGAGTGACTTACAGGCTGTGGTTCAGCTAATCCAAAATCATCAGCCTATGAGTAGAAGGTTGAAGAATTCAGTGGTTGCTCAGTCCATGAGGCTGGATGTCCAGCTGGTTTCATTAAACACTAGAATACTGAAAAAATAGGCTCTAATGCTGGTGATGGAATGGAGTTGCTATCAAGGGCAAGAGCAAGCAGGCAGAGAGAGAGAGCAAGCTTCCTTTTTCCATGTCCCTTACATAGGCTGCCAGCAGAAGGTGTGCCTAGATTAAAGGTGGATCCTCCCACCTCAAAACTTCCGAATTACAAACTAGACTCCCTTAATATAGGTGACAGTGGTGTGACTAGGACAATATGTGCGGCCACTGGCCACAAAAGTGGTTTCCATCTGGACCCTTAGCACAAGATGAGGCTGAAGTTAGCTGGTCAGCCTGCCTAGCTAATCAGTGAATTCTGGGTAAAAGGAGTGTTCCTGTCTCAACTAGAAGGGGGCTAGAGAGATGGCTCAGAACCCAGAACTTGGGATCACTAGCTGCTCTTCCAGAGTACTTGGTTCAATTCCTAGCATCACATGGTGGTTCACAACTGTCTCTAACTCCAGTTCAGGGGATCTGACAGCAGGCAAAGCACCAATGCACATAAAATAAAAATAAATTAAAAAGAAAAGAAAAATAAATAGAAGATGAAGAGTAACCTCTGGTCTCCACATGCATATACCCTGCAGGCCACAAACACATACATATTAAATAAACATAGTATATAAACACAAACATGTAATTTAAAATTTTATTTATTTGTTAAAGTTGGAGCAAATCACTGTCTTGCCAGCTCATAAATTAAATTCCATCATAATTTCTTCTTCTTTCTTTTTTTGTTTTTGGTTTTTTCTATGTTTCTTTGGTTTTGTAATTTTCTTTGAGATGATGTCTCTCTACATAGCCCCGGCTGTCCTAGAACTCACCATGCCAACCAGGCTTGTCTAAAATTTAAAAGGATACCTGCCTCTGCCTCCTGAGTACTGGGATTAAAGGTGGGTGCCACCACACCTGGCTAGTTCTACCATAATTTTAGAAAGTATATCTCTGCTTATGTTGTTTGCTACCAAAACAAAATTATTATTCTTGTTTATTAAAAGTTTTCAAGTTAACTCACAATAGTAACTTACTTATTCTTTTCCTAAATTCTGTAGTCTATGATAGCATTAAAAATACTGGCTTTAAACAAATTATGCTAAATTCAAATTTTGCACACAGTAAATTCAAAAAGAGAGAATTGCTTATTTTTAAATGTGTGTTTTTTTTTTCTTTTTCAATGTCTAAGTATTTTAAATGCTTGCTATTATATATTTCAGGCAAGTTTTGTAGCATCTGGAAATCGGACAGATATTTCCTTAGATGATCCTAACTTCTGGCAGAAATGGGCCAAAAAGGCAGAAATAGATATAGATGCCATTAGTGGCAGGGTAAGTATTTATGAAAGTGACATCAGGCTGGCTACTGTTTGTAGAAGATGTACATATGAAAATTTCCATATTTATCTGGTCAAGATTCACGTAGCTCTTAAAAGATTATGAGCAAAATACATCTGAAACATTCAAATACAAATCATTAAAAAAAAAATAAGAAAAAAAACTTGAGAAAAGGAAAATGAACAATTCTTCCTTACAGAAACTCCAATTAATAAATATAGAAGCAATGATAGAAGTAAAAAATTACCCCAGTCCTCTATGATAATAATTATAGTGAGTAAAACATGTAATGAATTTTTAATTAATGGGTTATTAAAAAAAAATGGGCCTGGAGAGATGGCTCAACTCTTCCAGAGGTCCTGAGCTCATTCACAACAACTACATTAGGATTCACAGCCATCTCCAATGGGATTAGATTCCTTTTTTTAGCATGCAGTATGTGCAGAAAGAGCACTTATATACATAAATAAATCAATCTGTAAAAAAATAAACAGTATATCCCTGTGTTCTCAGTGTAAATCCTCTAAAATGTTAGTCAAACAAGAAATTTAGCTTGCTGTATTTAACAAGATTTACCAACGTTATACATGTACTGTTTAAGTGAAGTGTACAAAATAAAATCACCAGGATCTCTATTCTCTGATCCTGGCTCTCTTTGCTACTATGTATCCTTTTCTGCTCTTGGGCTTTCCTACGTATCTGTTACTTCTGGGTCCTTGTTTCTTTTTTTGTAATGTTACGGACTTCCTTTCAAAATTCCAGTTCTTTTAAGAATTCTTTGTAACTTAGCTCCCAAACAGCTTTTGTACTCTTCATGTATTGTAAAATATTATATCCTGAGAAATAGTATTTATTTGTAACACGTTTATTTGACTGCAAAAATTTTGGATTCCTTTTGAGCAGATATAGTATGATTTTTGTATCAATAGTACCTAGATTAGAGAAGCACACACATGAGTTGTATTGAATGAGTTAAACTGACTTGGTCATGAGGAATTGAAACACTGCATCACTTTATATATTAGTGTAATTATTCTGCACAAAACTAAACATGTTTCTAGTTCTGCAAAATATTCACAGCAATTGACCAGTATTTCAACTCTTAAACATTTGATTTTTCTCTTTTCTTTAAGATAATCTTAAATAAAATGATTTACTTCAGCATTATTTATTTAGTTGAAAGAAATCCAAATTAAATTATTAATCAGTTTAAGGTAAATAAACTGTGAAGTTGAAAGTGAGCCTAAAATATAGAAACATCGTAATTTTTTTTTTTACTAATCACAGAAAATGCCAATTGTTTTTAGTCTATGACTATAATGCCACAAAATTATATATCATAATAGTTTTAAAAGAAAACATCTTCAAGGGTGAAGGCCTCACCCTCCCTGGGGAGCAGAAAGGGGGTTGGGGGTTGGTGGGGAGAACAGGGGAGGACAGGAGGGTACAGGAACTGGGATTGACATGTAAAAAAACAAGCTGTTTCAAATTTAAACAAAAAACATTTAAAATAAATAAAAAAGAAGGTATCTGTTGACTTGATAGGGTAGTAAATCTGTTACTTATTTTTTCTTTCTACTATTATTTGTTGTTTCTATAATTTAAAAGGTTAAAATAAAGTTTTACTCTAAATTGGTAAAGTACCTTCCTTAAATGTAACATTAATTTTACAGAACAGTTTAGTTATCGATACTCCAAGAATTAGGAAACAAACCAGACCCTTTAGTGCTACAAAAGATGAATTGGCTGAATTATCTGAACCCGAAAGTGAAGGAGAAGAAAAACCCAAACTCCGAAGACCCTGTGACCGGTCCAGTGGCTATGGAAGAACTGAATGCTTTAGAGTTGAGAAAAACCTGCTGGTTTATGGGTAAAATATTTTGTTTAATATTTGTCACAAGCAATTATATATAAACTTAAATACATACTATTTTCAGTCTTATTAGAATCAATAGCATTTATAAGTATCCCAAATTTCTGTTTAGCATGTATTATCTTTTCTGTATTTATATTGAGTGAATCATTAATGTCACACTCCTTGTTAGGAAATCTACATACATTAAGTAATTCAAAGAAAATAATGCCACTATCTGTCACTGAGGAAGATATACTAAAAGTTAATATTCCATGCCTCTTTGCTCTATACACAAGAGAAAGCTTTACTAAAACTTTATGATGACAGAATTTTTCTATTTCTTGGATTTTATGTGTAAGCTTATGGTTTTTTTTTTCTCAGATGTAAGTCAGTATTACTGTGACTGTCCCTTTTTTTAACAAGGTGGGGCCGATGGAGAGAGATTCTGTCTCATGGGCGTTTTAAACGGCAGTTGAATGAACAAGATGTAGAAATCATTTGTCGAGCTCTTTTGGCCTATTGCCTTGTTCATTATCGAGGTGATGAGAAAATTAAAGGATTCATATGGGATCTCATCACTCCCACTGAAGATGGCCAGACACGTGAATTACAAAATCATTTAGGCAAGTATATTTCTTTCATTAAAAACTTGTTGTATAAATGATACTTAATGTAAAATTTAAAGTAACATAGATAGTATTAATGAAATTAACCTTTACACTAAAAAAATATAGCTTCAGAAAATGCCAGTATCATGGATTTGCGTTTTTCCCTATTATTGTCCAATTTGTATCAATTTGTAAACTGTTGACATCACAGTATGTCACAATATGTCCATGTACTTGTGTTTCATATCTCAGCTTTTTCTTAGTATTTCATGGTATCAGCGTTTGATAATTTGACTTGCATTTTGGTTCCAGTTTGAAACAGTTGAAATAGTGTCAGTAGGGAGCTCTGTACACTTTTTCTCATGCACATGGGTAAATCTTTCACCATCTTTAGTGCCTTAAATATGGTCTTTGGATATAGCATATCATCTCCTGTAAATGTCAAATTTAAGGAATTACTGAATCACAATCTGCTTTTTAATCAAGTCCTCAGCTATTAGTGTATCTGTTGAAGTATGTAATACATCAGTAGTTTGCTGTTCAAATTGACAGGTTTGCAATACAATCATTGGTATACATAAGAATTGTTCTCCACAGCTTTGCTAACAGAGTGTTCATTTCAGTATAAAGTAAGTTTTGGCCATAAGACAATTGCATTTTCTACAAGAATGAATAGTTACTGTGCCTTAAAGTTACATTATAATTTTGTTTTTCTGAGTCACAACATTTATTATCTGTCTAGTATATATTCTAGTTCAATGTACATGTGGTATTAAAAAGTAGAGAAGATCACTGAACTCCTTTACCTTACATTCTAGCTAGGTAGACAGACATAGAATATAGATGAATTAATTAAAGAGCTACAGGTTATAACAAACACTGCAAAGTAATGCTGTAGCTGTTATACATTTTCAGGATAGCATTGCAGCAAGCATTTGCTTTGGGTGAGGTGGTCTTCAAATTAGTAAATTTGAAGCACTAGCCTTTAGGTAAAGGTGAAAGAATCACACAAATGACTGTGTTCTTCCCTAAAAACGCACATATAAAATAAAGGAGGAATGCAAAGATTAAGCTTGCTCAATTCTATAGAAGAAAAGACTTGACTTTTCCCACAAATTAATTTTAAGACTGAAAATGATTGGGAGAGAGTGGTTCTCAACTGGACATGATCCTGTATTCCAGATTGCTCCACCCTCCACCCCATAATATATCTCAACTTTGAGCATGCTGCTCTTATGTAATTGGTAGATTTTAGATGTGCACAGACAGTCCCTCCCAGTGAAGAACTTACCATACTCAAATATTAGTAAAGCTTGGGGTTGGGGGGTGGCATAGTGGTATACACCTTTAATCCCAGGAGGCAGAGGCAGGCTGATTTCTGTGAGTTTGAGGGCAGCCTGGTCTACAAAAGGAGTTTCTAGACATCCAGACATCCATCTTGTAAAAACAAAAATAAACAAAAAATTAGTCATGCTGAGAAAAATAACTTTAACTTAAAAGAGGTGTGTCTTAACAACATGTTGCATTTTGGAGCCTTAATTTATATCATGAAACTATTTATTAGTCTGTGCCTTTGATAGTTACTGGCTCCTAACCTTTTAGTTAAAGGCAACTGATAGATTTATGAATTAAACAAATTGGTCATGCATTTAATGGTTATTGAAACTGGAAAAAAAATAGAATGTGGAATCCATTGTACTGTTTCATCTACTTTTATGTATGCTAATAGTCCATACTTGAAAAAAACAGGCATAACCCCTGAAAATTAGGACGAATAAGGTGCCTATAAAATTTTGGAACTTGGAACCAATATTTTGCACTAACAATTTTATTAACTTTGAAGAAGTTAATCTTGGCTCAACAGGTTGAAAAAAAATTCTGATGTGCTCCACATTTCCTGAAGTTTTCAACAATTCGTGATGTGCAGAACCTCTAAAAGTGGATATGAGTAGATAAGGGCTGTAGTTAAAGCTGCTTAAGTGAATCAGATCCCTAATACCCCTCTTACAGCTGATGCTTTCCTCTGGAGAGAGTGAAGATCGGTAGGTGTGAGGTCATAGAAAGTGTGTGCCACACACACTGCTTAGGGCAATCCTCAGTGAAGAAAACTAAAGATCAGGTGAAAAACTAAATAAAATGGCTGCAAAAACTCCCAGACTATTAACTTCCTTTGATCCTATAGTCACAAGCTCTGCCCATTACGTCATAATGAAGTACATAAGTTTGAATGCTAAAAAGTAATTTTTATAAAATGAAAAAGAAAAAATTTTCTTTTAATTTACTGTTTTTATTTATCAATGAGGTAAAAATCAGATGCTATATTCCAAATTGCACCATTTGTAATTGTCAAGAATTAAGAGTGAAACAAGTCAAATTTCCTGGAGATTAATAAATATGACATCTCTGGTCACTGTGAATTACTGCAGTGTGGTTGAAATTGTTGAACTAAAGCCTCATAATACATTCTACAGATTCTTTGATTAATAAGTAAGTTATAGAACATAAGACCTAGAAACAGGTGCCAAAATTTTTATAAGCATATGCAATTATAATAAGCAAGTGATAAGCATCAATTCATGTGTTGCTGGTTTCTGGGATAGATGAGCAGATTAGCCAGGACCTCTCCTGGCTATGTAGATTTCAGTATAGTTGATTTCCTTTCCTGGAAAACTGAGCACATGTGGCACGTGTGTTGCAGCTGAACTGTGATGCATTTTTTATTCTTTAAAGAAATTCACAGTAAAACTCACAAGAAATAAAAATGATTTTAGCTGTCTTAAGGTTAGACCATTCCATATAATTTATTAATAAAGCAAATTGTGAAAAGCAAATGATAGATACAGTTCTGATAACTAGAAATAACAGTAAAAGAGGGGGATAGGTTACAAAACCAAAGGAAAGCAAAATGAGTATTGTAATTTGATGTATTGTCTCATTTGTAAAATTTGACTTGATTTTTATAAAGCCATCTTGAGTTGTGTTTGCTTGTGATTGTGTCAGTTCCATTGCCATTATTGTGCAAAAGGCCTCTGTGTAAGCTGCAGAGACCCCAGGAAGTCTCCAGCAATTTCTTTTTCTTGTTTTTTGATATTTTTTATTTAAATTTGAAACAAGCTTGTTTTATATATCAGTCCTAATTCCCAACCCTCCTGTCCTCCCCTGTTCCCTTATCCTATCTCCTTTTCTGCTCCCCGTGGAGCAGACTTGCATGGGGAGTCTTCAAAGTCTATCACTTCATTTGGGGTGTGGCCCAGGCCCTCCCCCATGTGTCTAGGCTGAGACAGTATCCCTCTATGTGGAATGGGCTCCCAAAGTCCATTCGTATACTAGGGATAAACACTGATCCATTACCAGAGGCCCTGTAGACTGCCTAGTTCTCCTAAATAACACCCACGTTCAGGGGGTCTGAGTCTGTCCTATGCTGGTTTCCCAGCTGTCAGTCTGTAGTCCATTAGCTCCTCCTTGTTCAACAGTTTCTGTGGGTTTCTCCAGTCTGGTCTTCACCCTTTGCTCATCACTCCTTCCTGTCTGCAACTGGATTCCAGGAGTTCGGCACAGTCTTTAGCTGTGGGTGTCTGCTTCTGCTTCCACCAGCTACTATATGAAGGCTCTAGTATGGCATATAAGGTAGTCATTAATCTCATTATCAGGGAAGGGCATTCAAGGTAGCCTCTCCACTATTGCTTAGGTTGTTACTTGGGGTCATCCTTGTAGATCTCTGGACATTTCCCTAGTGCCAGCTTTCTCTTCAAACCTATAATGGCTCCCTCTGTTATGGTATCTCTTTTCTTGCTCCCCTGTATTCTTTCCCTGACTCAGTCTTCCTGCTCCATCATACCTACCTCTCACCTCCTCTTCCTCCCAACTCACTCCCCACCCACCCACACACCCATGCTCCCAGTTTGCTTGGGAAATCTTGTCCCTTTCCCCTTCTCCAGGAGACCATGTATGTCTCTCTTAGGGTCCTCCTTGTTTCATAGCTTTTCTGGCGGTGTGGATTGTAGGCTGGTGATCTTTTGCTCTATGTTTAAAAACCATGTATGAGTGAGTAGATACTGTGTTTGTGTTTTTGTGACTGTGTTACCTCACTCAGGATGGTTTCTTCTAGTTTCATTTGCCTACATATTTCAATATTCCATTGTTTTTTTTTCTGCTGAGTACTACTCCATTGTGTAAATGTATCACATTTTCTCCATTCATTTTTCAGTTGAGGGGCACCTAGGTTGCTTCCAGGTTCTGGCTATTACAAAAATGCTGCTATGAACATAGTTGAGTAGATGTCCTTGTTTTATGAGTGTGCATCTTTTAGGTATATCCCTAAGAGTGGAATTGCTGGATCTTGAAATAGACTGATTCCCATTTTCCTGAGAAACTACCATACTGATTTCCAAAGTGGCTATACAGGTTTGCACTCCCACCAGCAGTGGAGTAGTGTAACCCTTTCTCCACATCCTCTCTGGCTTGAACTGTCTTTTGGTGTTTTGATTTTAGCCATTCTGACAGGAGTATCTAAGAGTTGTTTTGATTTGCATTTCCCTGATGGCTAAGGATGTTGAGCACTTTCAGCCATTTTAGATTCCTCTATTGAGAATTATCTATTTAGTTCTGTACCCCACTTTTTAATTGGACCACTTGGTGTTTTGGTAACTAGCTTCTTGGGTTCTTTGTGTATTTTGGACATCAGCCCTCTGTCAGATGTGGGGTTGGTGAAAAATCTTTTCCCATTCTGTGGGCTTCTGTTTTGTCTTGTTAACTGTGTCCTTTGCCTTACCGAAGCTTTTCAATTTCAGGAGGTCCCATTTATTAATTGTTGACCTCAGTGTCTGTTCAGCAATTTCTTGCTTTGTAAAATTTTTCCAAATTATAGCTTTTCATACAAGTCATTTCTGATTTCATGTGTACTTCTTGTCTTAATAGGCCTCTCAGCTCCTGTGCCCAGAGGCCGAAAGGGGAAGAAAGTAAAGACTCAGACAAGCTCCTTTGATATACAGAAAGCAGAATGGCTTCGAAAATACAATCCTGAGCAGCTCCTTCAAGATGAAGGCTATAAGAAACATGTAAAACACCACTGCAACAAGTAGGTAGTGGGTATTGTACAAGCATATCTTTAAACATTTACTTCCTGAGTGCATTGATCTTAAAATGTAGGCTAGTGATAGTGTAGTCTAAGATTGTTACTTCATATGGTATCTTCAAGCAGTCATGAAACATCTTACTTATTTTTATCATCAAATAAATTTAATCTTCAGATAAACTACGCTCTTCCAGGTACTAAATACTGACCATTGTGTAGATTTTGCAGTATCTTTTGTGGCGTCAGTAATGAGGGTCATATATAATCATTACTCTGTTATTGAAAGACTATATAAATAAGGGGAATATACATTGTCTGTACCCCGGTGCTTAGAAGGCAACGCAGGAGACTTCATCCACAAGTTCAAGGCAAGCATGTTCTATTCATCAAGTTCTAGGGCAGTCAAAGTTGCATACAAATCCTCTTGGAAACAAATAAAACAAAATATTGATATGTATAGATATCCCATCTCTTCCTCCACACCCCAGTTTTTTTGTTTTGTTTTGTTTTGTTTTGCTTTGATGACTAATATCTCTTTCTCCCTTTGTTTACTTTATTCATTTCATTTGTTTGTTTTTAGAGTTTTGCTTCGTGTAAGGATGCTATACTACCTAAAGCAAGAAGTCATTGGAAATGAGTGTCAAAAAGTATTTGATGGAGTTGATGCAAGGTAAATTGAATAACTATTTACTTTTTGGTAACAAAATAAAGCAAAAAACATACAAAGACAGAAAATTGCATAGTATGTGTCTCTTTTATTTAGTGAAAAATTCCCAGCCATAGAGAACTGACCCTTGCCTTTCTTCTGTTACTCTCTCCTTTGGCTTGTTATAAAATGCGACAACAGGAGTAGTAGTAGTAATTTGAAGAATTGTATAGATGCCATTCAGGTAGACACACATGAAATAAGTGACTAAATTATTTTCCTCAGAAATAGGTCTGAGCTATTTTGTTTTGTGTTCTTGGGGTCAATGCAAGGGGTCTTGTACATGCTAGGCAAGTGCTTTACCCCACCCCACTCTACCCCCATCTACACCTCTGTGAGCCCAGGACCAATTCTGAGTATGCTCAGGCACTGTGAAACATTAAAGATACAAAGACAAAATGAATATTCCTCCTTAAGCAGTTTATGGTATCAGTGAACAGAAGTGAGAATATGCTTTGTTGCATGAATAAGATGCCAGTAGAAAATTTCCATTTCTGGTTACACCTTGCTTGTTGACTACATATGTTTCACTTTCTCCTCTATTCTTTGAAGCATCTGTTTTAAACTTGTACGCACCTTAACTGCCTGTTTAGCTCCTTATTCTCAGGAACTAAATGTATGCCAGCCTTCAGGTAGAAGTAACCTCAGCTTTCTGCCAACAAATAGAAAACTTAACTTTTTTGAGCTCATTCTTTTTTGTTTGTTTTCTTCAAATATAGTAGCCATATGAGACCCTAGCAATACTCTGGGCTCCTGGACTCTTGTCTCTGTTGAGCGTTCAGACATCTTTCTATCACAAGTTCACTTGTAAACTTGCTCCTCCTATTTCACTCAGTGTAACTTTTGACCATTGCACCCTCTTTTCCTACTCACTAACACTTGGGTACTTATCATTATAACTCAAACCTCAAAACAGTATCTTCTTACCATTCATTCACTAGACATTACCTTGTCATGTCTCTCCCCTCCCATCATGCAGTTTTAAAAATCCCTTAATCCCATTGCTTGTATTACTCTCTGGATCATATACCCATTGTAACTTCAGTTTAACCTACTTCTTGCCTTCTTCTTTGCAACTAAACATGGCAGAGGTGGGGTGGGGGTGGGCACATAGTTACAGAATGGATTTACTTCAAATTCTTGAGTATTCAACATCAAATGTAATGAAGTACAGACTATTTAACCAATTAGGCTAGTAAATTCCTTTTCTTCCTTTTTAAAGAGGATTATTTGTTTCTGTCTCCCCAAACCACCTTTCAACTTACCAACTATGTCTAATAATGACCTTGTGACATATTTCATAGAAAAATAATCAGGCAAGAACTACTTGTGTTTATGTCTACCTGTCTCTCCCTCAGGCTACAGTAGAAATGTCTCTCCTTTGCCATTTCATTGTCTTGAAGCACATCTCTTATGTTCATTTAAGAACCTTATCTCCCTTTCCTGAACCCTTTCCTTTCTCTTCCCCTCCTCCCTTCTCTCTCTCATGCATACATGTATCCATATTACTCACTTACCATAAAAAGGAAAATAACTTCCATAATATGTCTCTTATTGCTCTCTTTTAATGATTTCCTTCTCAACAGATTCCTGTGTTTTCTGTTTCTACTTTTATTTATCTCCTGAACCTTTTCATCAGACTGCTGTAATTAATCTTTCTTTTCCATGATTGCGCAAAATGTTTCTTAGTGCAGCCAGTGACCATAGCCAACAATTGTTTCTTTACTTCTTCATTTGGTTCTTAAAATATTATCTTCCATATGTATCTATGCTACCCACCAATTCTTTTCTTCTATTCCCATTTGTAAGACTACTCCATCATACTGAATGTACATATATTTCTCTGGTATGAGTCCTGAGTCTTCTTCCTCCATTTTCATGAATGAAAACCCATTGGCTCCATGAAAAATGTGCCAGATGTGAGTACTTTCATTCTCCTCTACTAAATTTCTAGTCTAGCATCAATCTTCTGTTTAAACTTCTGCTGAGACCTGGTATTTGAATATCCTTGCCTCCACAAAATTCTTTATACTTTGTCCTTCAAACAACAGTTAGAGTAATTTTTCTTAAAGCAGTGGCCCAGTTCTTCAAGATGTCCTCTTAAAACAGGACCAGATTATAGATAACCAACCTGACTTCCTTTACTCTGTCCCTTACCTACTATGTTCCAGCCACTCTGTTGTTTCTTTTCATCCAACAGGTCAAGCTCATATTGTGTTGTTCTGTCCATATCTCCCTAAGAACTGTCCATTCAAGTGCCTGGAGAGTTTGCTCAGCAGTTAAGTGCACTGTCTGTTCCTCCAGAAGATCCAAGTTAGATTCTAGCACTTGCATAGCAGCCCACAACACTCACTCTAACTCCAGTGTCAGGTGATCAGAAACCTTCTGGCCACCAATGAGTATACAAGTGGTATAAATAGATGCTGTCAAAGCACCCATACTCATAAAATTAAAATTAAAGGAAAAGAATTCTCCATATAATTCAAATTTCAGCTCAACAATTACTCTTTCAACCCAGCCTTCCTGTCTATACCATCTAAAGTAGCCCTCCAGTCATTCACCAGTACTTGATTTTAATGCCTCTTGATTCCTTTACTATCCAAAACCTTTTCTTCCATTGCAATTTAAGTTGATGTTATTGGTCATTGAATTTTCATCCATTATCATCTTTGGCTGGGGTTATAGTTTGCTATAAAGCACTTGCCTAACACATGAGGCCCTAGATTCAATTTCCAGCACTCCCCTTCCCCATATGGAACTGGGAATCTTAAAATATTAAGTATTCAATAAGTGTCTATTAGCTAATTGCCTCTTTTCATTTTGCTTATGTCTAATCTACTTTTTTTACCCACTGTTCTCTTGATTATTCTTCTACTTCTCTTTGAATTTTATCAAGTTGATATCTCTATCATCTTAAATATAAATTTGTATACCAAATGTGTCACTTTTAAACCTAGTATCTCTTCTACTATAGGTAGTCAATTTCATAGACTACCCTTTTTGTTTGTTTGTTTGTTTTTCTAGACAGATTCTCTATGTAAACAGCTCTGGCTGTCCTGGAACTCAATTTGTAGAGCAGGCTGGCCTTGAATTTGCAGAGATCTTCTTTAAAAAAGTGTATTCATCTTGTCAGGGAGGGCAAGACAGCAGGAACTTAAGGCAGCTTGCCATGTTACACTCTGAGACAGGAAGCAAAGAGTATTCAACACCTGTGCTCAGCTTACTTTCTTCTGTACAGTTTAGGATCCAGGCACAGGGATTGGTATGGTTAACCTAATTAAAGTTATCCTCTACAGGCTCCCCTCCTGGGATATTCTAGAATGCATCAACTTGACATTTGATATTAAGTACTATACATCACTTACCACTTAACTTCAATTAATTGGGGATTGTCATCTTAGTGGTCTGTTTTTATTTCTATGTTAATGTATTTAGATCTGTCTCAAGCCTGTGTCTCTTTTTTCAAAACTACATTTCTTGCAGGTCCTATGGTTGATTACTTTTGCTTATAATATACTCTTTCTCTCATTTTTCTGTTTGGCCCCTCTTAAGCTCTAAATCTTGTTGGGCACATACTCTACTAGAACCATATCATACCATTGATCATAAACTACTTCAGGTAACTAAGCGGGGACATCTATTTTAATTCAGTGCAGTTATTGGTACTAAATGTATTTTGAATGAAGGTTTTGACCTGAGGAAGTTTAAGAAGACTTTATGCAGAAAATAACACATGACTTTTAAAGACAGAAATCAATTGCTTGGGAGACAGAAGCAGAACAATCAAGTTTTGGGTCTGCCTGATCTACTTTGTGGATTCTAGTCAGTCCAATCTATGTAGCAAGAGATTACCTTAAAAAAGCAAACAAACGGCAGATCAAAGAACAACCAAAAATCAACAGCAGATGTAAGCGGGGCTTGTATCGCTTTTACTAACAGTTTACAAGCACCTTATGATCATGTGGTACTCAAATTTGAACCATGCTTCAATCTCAGTCTATCACAAATGGTCTGGGCTTTGATCGCCACCTAGTGGTGGACAGGGGAGTCTCTGCTTTCAGAAACTCCAACAAAAAATAAAGATTCCATTAGCTACGTTCGTTCTTTGTCTCTTTCTCAGTTTTTGACAAAAGGCAGAAAAACCATTGTGTCTCTCTTTTTCTCTACTAAGCTAAAAAAAATTCAGTTTTGGCTTATTCCATAGCAAAGATATGGTAAAGTATTTGCTAAAAGTTCTGATATTACAGAAGTCATTTCACCCACATTCTCACAGTGGGCTAAAGGCTTCTGGAAGCAACTTTGAACCACAAAAGCCAGCTGCTCATTCTTTATTTACTAAGCACTTGGAAAAGTTTTTTCATTGTCCATGTCTTTCAGGGTGATGGCTGGTCACATGAGGGATTGTTTGCCTAGTCCAGGAGTACATGGATCATTTATCAGCTTGTTTTTATATTATAGCCAAATTAAAAAAGAACTTTTGTCATAGAACTTAATTTTCATTAAAAAGTTTAGCATGTTAAATCTAAAGGTCTTTGCTAATTAACTTAGGAAATTATAGTGATAAGACAGAGATGGCATTACTTTATATATTATTTCTCTGAATCCTTAAAAATTGATAGTTTCATGAAATCAGAGAGCAAAATTCTGTTTTATTTTCTATAGCATACTCCATTTAGTTTTTCTCTTTTGACTATTGCATTTCAGGAAACCCACACATATAAAACACACACACACACACACACACACATTGATCTGCACACACACAGTGCATGCTAATAATCAAACATTCGGAATATATATCTTACCCTATACATACCTATAGGTAACGTCAGTTTACGGAGTTGCCTGTGTGATTTGGAGAAGAGTTTCAGGTGGTGGACGGGAATATACTTGAGCTGTCATCAGCTCCTTCTTATTCATGAAAACAGCCAACTTGCCAAAGCATTGTAGATAATTGACATTTTATACCAGAATGCTGGTTACAGAAATATAAAAGTAGTGCTGTGTATGGTTTAATTAAATTACAAATTAAAAAAACTAACTCTTTAAAATGTCATATTCTTAACAAAACTGTTCAGAAAAGACAACCATTTTTGAAACACAAAGCACTTCCTTTGCCATTTTAGAACCCAATTTTCTCATACACAAAATATTTCAAACAGGTGATTTTTTTTTTACCAAGCTGTTTGCTGCCATAACATTCTAGTGAAGCATTTTGTGTATGTGTGGGTGAGAAGACTATGCCTTATGAGACCAGGCAGTAACCCTTATTGAAATGTATTTGTTTTGTTGAGTATAATGTTAGTTATTTTATGTCATCCTTGTGCATCATTTATACCATTTGCCTCTTTTATTCATATTTATAAAGTTCATCATCTTATGCTGTTTTTAAGTGACATTGATGTTTGGGTACCAGAGCCAGATCACTCAGAGGTTCCTGCTGTGTGGTGGGACTTCGATGCTGACAAGTCACTTCTTATTGGGGTTTTTAAGCACGGTAAGTAAGGAGTGAAGGGGGGGAGAGCACTGATGGGTAACTGAACCCCACTGTTCCATAGTTCATTGGTTTCTACTTCCAGTTTTACTCCAGTAAAATAAATATACACATAAAACATTGGATTATCAAACTATATCACTTGGTGTCTTGGCTGTCAGTCTTAAACTCCTCCCTTAGGAAGAGTTACATGAACTATGTGTATGATTGGTTCATTCTACTTTTTTTTTTTTAATATGTGATTTTTGTTTATTAAGATGTATGTATTTTTATACTTAAGAATGTTTTGTCTCAATGTATGTGTGATCTTTGTGTGTGTGTCTGGTACCTTCAAATGACAGAACATGGTATTGGGTCACCTGGAACAAGAGTTAATAATGGTTTTGAGCCACCATCTGGGTGCTGGGAACCAAACCTTTGTCTTCAAGAATAACAGTACTCTTACTTGTTAAACAATCTCTCCAGCTCTGTTTTTACTATTATTGTTAGTTTGTTTTTAAGATATATTTTGTTTGTTTAAAGGTGTGTGTGTGTGTGTGTGTGTGTGTGTGTGTGTGTGTGTGTGTGCATGCGTGCATAAAACTCAAGGAGTCCAAAAGAGAATGTTGGATCATCTGGAGATGAAATTAAAGGCTGCTGTTATCAGCCTAATATGTGTACTGAGACCTGAATTTGGATCCTCTGGGAGAGCAAGAACACTTTTCTCCACAGGACCATCCCTCTATTTTTCTTTGTAACAGATACATTTAAATTTTTATAAGTATCATTAAACTGTGTAGTATTTGTGATGATTTCAAAACAGCATATTTCATTCATACTAATTAAATAAAGTGTTCCTTTAAGGCCAAAATAGCATTTACTTATATTTACAAAACTTCTTTCTGTCCTCTGTACCTTTGTAATTGGTGTTGCTTCCAGGTTATGAAAAATACAATACCATCCGAGCAGACCCAGCATTGTGCTTCTTGGAAAGAGTGGGAAAGCCTGATGACAAAGCTGTTGCTGCTGAGCAGAGAGCAAATGATTACATGGATGGGTATGTACATTTTAGACTCAAATTCTTAGTGTATGGTTTGTTTCCATTTTTAGTGAGGTTTATCTTTTTTCTTTAGATTTTCTTATTTATGTTTTGCTTGTTTGCCTATATGTGTAACATTTGTTTATCTGGTGCTCTCAAAAGTTAGAATAGGGCTTTGGCTTTCCTGTTATGTCAAACCTGGGTCCTCTGCCAGAGCAGTAAGTTCTCTAAGCCATTGAGCCAACTTTCCAACCCAAGGTTTATCCTTAGGTGTATTTGAGTAGGACCATGTGGATAGAGGAATGGGCCAACTTCAGGTATTAATTCTTCAGTACTTTCCTACCTTGCTTTTATTGAGAGAGGTCTCTCATTAGGGCCTCACTGCTTAGACTAAACTGGTAAGCAAACAAGCCTCAGCAACCCCCAATCTTTGCCTCCCTAGCATTGGGATAACAGGTATGTACCACCACACCTGGATTTTTCTATGTTGCTGAGGATCAATTTGACCTTTAAGACAAGACAAGAAATCATCATTCCATTACAATAATTACAACAATTGTTATCCTTACAGGGATGTGGAAGACCCAGAATACAAACCTGCCCCAGCCATCTTTAAAGATGATATAGAGGTATGTCTGGGATTAGCCCTAGAAAAGGGAGCAAACAGCTCCTGTCTCTTCTGTCCATTACTGTTTGCCGTTGCCATTGATGGGACAGTTCTGGAATCACATTTTTAAAACCTCAATATTAATTATTCCTTGTAAATAAGTGGTCAACTTAAGTAAGTTGACAAACATCACAAATAATCATTTAAGACTGCTTGACATACCGTTCTAGCCAAGATGAATATGTATATATCCAAGGACAAAACTTGGAAACTGGTAAACATCAAAAGATAGATATTATACCTCCATGAAAAGGAATGCAGTAATAGATAGAACCTACAGGCATCCTAAGCCATTGTAGTAACTTAACAAGGAAAGTTAGTGTAAAAGATTACTAGTAACAGTGGGATTTCAGTAGTGAGCGATTGGCTTATAAAAAGGGAAATAAAGATGGGAGCATCAGATTAAAGGAGGATATAGGGCCAATGAGATGGCTCAGCATTTGTGGTATTTGCTGCCAACTGTAATGACTGAAACCTCACTGGTGGTCAGAGAGAACAAATTCTGTCAAGTTTTCAGGTGAACTACACGTGTGCACCATGATTGGCATGCACGCATGCATGCACACACTAATAAATAAACAAAATAATATGTAAATAAGTATAAAAAAGTTAAGAGAAATTGTATCTACCATTCATAGCACTGAGGGCCCCCAAGGAAGATTCCCATCGCAGTATGGACTAAAATTTAGACTACGCATGACCATTGTTCATTAGATGACCAACAAGTTATTGTGCTCCCACACAGGAGCGCCTTACTAGAAACCCTCCTGGAAGTGGCTGGACATATGCCTTCTTCAGATGCCAAGGACACTTTTCACAAGAAAAGTCTTACTATAGACATTCTTCAAGAAGCTGTTCTAGGTATAAATTGGTAGGAAGAGCAGCTTATGTAGCAAGAGCTGGGCTCTTGAAGAGGCTGTGGTGGAACTGAGCAGTAGAGGACTTAACCAGCAGGAAGAAGTAAAAGTTTTGCCTTTTCTCCTATGATATCTGAGTTCATTCTACTGACATCATATTGGCTATCAGAGGAAAAATAAAAGTTTAGAGACAGGATAGCATGATAGTACCTGTCATCCGCCTAGAAGACATTCCAAGGGAATGAATCGCTATCTTCCTGAAGGAGTACTATGTGAAGGGGGTATCAGCTGAAAAGACATGAATCCTCAGGATAAGTAAAGTGAAATCTACATCCTGATCAAACTGTAGATGTTCCAGACAAAGACAAGGTAAAGGCAACCCGAGCAGAAGATTCTCACCTGCAATGAGGAGTTGCCAAGCTTCTAACTGAATGTTCTGCTGTAGTAGAAAGGAGTGGTTGTTGGAATGAACTGCAGATGTTGACTCTACATGCAAAATAATCCAAGCTAAAGAAGAGATTTATAGTTTGGTCAATAGGACAGTGAATATAAGTATATCTCTGAGGTGATGCACAGTATGTGAAAAGCAGCTCACCTTGGGCAGCTCAGGACAAAAGGAAGTCAGAGGAGGAGAAACTTTCTCTGAAAGATTCATACTGTTGTGCCCAAATTCTGAACCCCCCAAATCACCAAGAGACCCACTCCAATTTAAAAACAAAGAATCTTTTATTGTTGTCTAACAAGCTAACTACACTAACTAGGGCCCTTTGTCTATTCATCACAGTGAATTTCGGGAGAAGGACCCAGAGAAACCACAATGTGGTAGGGGCACATCTTATTGGGCAGTGTAAGGGGAGGGAGTGTCTAGGGGTATGCAACAGTCTCAGGATTGGTGCACTTCTGGGCTTGGGCAGCTTGTCCTGTATTGATTGGTCAACTTGTTGCTGTGGCCTCTAGCCCACCCAGGGTGGTTGCCACCACTTTTTACCATAAAGTATGTCCAGAGCTATAAAGAACATCCAGAGTCCTTCCAGCTAACTTCTGACTAATCCCTTGCCATGTGGAGAGTATCCAACCTCCTAGTGACTAGGGCAGGCCCAGTAAAGTCAGACATGTGCTGAGTCAGGGGCCTACGTTCTTTTCTGCAGCTTGTCATGGCTGCTAAAGCAGGGGGCTGGTCCCTTTGATAGGAAAGGAGTCAATAGTAATAGTGACTGATTTCAAATGTCAGAGGAAAGAGCAATGGTAATTGTGAGTACTAAGCCAAGAATGGTATTTTGCTTTTGCTAAGTAGATTGTTAAAATCACTTTGTGGGATGGTACTAAAGTATTAGATCAGTAAGTTCTGGGTTAAATCATAGCTCAGGTTGTTAAAAAAAATGTGTTGAAAGAGAGGTCTCTATTATAAAGAAGTGTGTTTGGTTCTTTTCTCTATATATCTTGATTCTGTTACTTTGTGACAATGTCTCTTTTTTTAAGGATGATGTTTCCTCACCTGGAGATCTCATCATAGCAGATGGAGGTAGGTTATACCTTTTCACTTAGCAGTGGTATAATTTCATATCTTCATGAACTATGAGATCACATTTTTTCATTTCTAATTTGTATGCGTAGTATTGAATACTGTTATCCTTGTCATAGAAACTGTTAGTTGACTTTGCAGTACTGTTAATGTCTGAAAATCCTTGGCTCTGAATTTATAGACTAGACATTTTTACTGTGACTTGGTTATAAAACATCTCTGAGATTAAATCATGAAATATTAATGCAATAATAAATTATTAGTTTCATGTGTACATTAGAAGACAGCCTAATCAATATGTTCTATAAAGCTAGCTGAGCAAGGTTTGCTTTCACTGTTACTTTATGTTGTGTGTGTTTGTATGTGTTTGTGTGTGTATGTATGTGTGTTTTGTTTTGTTGGTATTTGTATGAGCTTTTAGAGAGGGTCTCATGTAGCCAGTGCTAGCCTTGAATTTATCTTCCAGGTATAATTACAGGTGTGTGACACTAGGTCCAGCATTTCTTTTACCAGTTTCTAAAAATTAAACAAGAATCACATTGTTGCTGAAGTTCACTCACCCCATCCGGTACCCAGAGGAGTAGTGTGCCTCACTTCAGGCTAGGGAAGTTGTCCAGTGTTTATATGTATGTATTTGTGTCTCTCCCTCTCCCTCTTCCTCTCCCTCTCCCTCTCCCTCTCCCTCTCCCTCTCCCTCTCCCTCTCCCTCTCCCTCCCTCTCCTTCTCTCTCTCTCTCTCTCTCTCTCTCTCTCTCTCTCTCTCTCTCTCTCTCTCTGTGTAGAGAGAAAAAGACAGAGCATGCAAATTATACTACTACACCCTAATAATAGATTTTGCGCTTTATTTTGTTGTGTTTTTGCTAGTGCTAGGGATTGAATCCCGAGCCTTACACTAGAGCTACATAACCAGCTCTAGGTCTTGAATGAATTAAAACTTAAAAACTGTATCATTGTCATGGTGATTTTTTTTTTTTGTTTGGTTTGGTTTTGGTTGGAATAGTATGGGGTTGGGGGATAGACAGGATGTCTTGTAGCCCAGGATGACTTTGAACTTACTGCATAACTAAAGATGATATTGATTATCTAATCTTGCTAAGTGATAGGACTGCAAGCACATTTTGTCACTCCCAGTTTTATAGTGATGGGGATAGAACCCAGAGCATTATGCATGTTAGATTGTATGAATACTTTATCATCAGGACCACCAGATGACAAATAATCACATGGAGACTTACTAATTATGAAAGCAAGGCCTTGTTTAGACTAGTTCAAAACAGTTCTTATAAATTAATTTAACCAATATTTTTCTTATCTGTATTCTTCCATGTGGCTTGTTATCTCATCTCCATACTGCTCATCCCTGCTTCCTGTGAGTCTGACTAGTGACACCACCTTTCTTTATTGCAGTGTTCTTTCTGTGGAAAGTCCCATCTAAACTCTCCTACCTAGCTATTGGTCATTCAGCTTTTTATTACACTAATCACAGCAAAATTATATTCACACAGTGTACAAATATCCCACATTTCCCCTTTTTTCTAAATAAAAAGGAAGAGTTTTCTTTATAATTCTAACATAGTAAAACTATATACAGTAAGAACAATGATCAGGTAAGAATTACATTCGCAATGTCCAGTCCATTTGTATTTGGTATACTTGGAGAAAATACTCTATTGTCTATCCTATTCTGATGAATTTAAAGTTCTACACCTAAGCCATTTGTATCATAATTTGTATTATAGCACTAAAAATATATTTTTAGACCTTAAAACCATTTTCTTAAGTAAACAACTTAAGCTTTTATGTCTTTCAACCTTAAACACTTTGCATCTCTTATATAAGGTTTTTTTTATTTGATAACAAGGAAAACTGTAACTATAATTATCTAATCTTCAATCCCATCAAAGACCTGAGGAAGATACAATATTTTCTGAGTAAACAGGTAGTGTAGAACAATCAACTTCAAAAACTATAGAAGCAACAGAGATATCTGACTGACTGGACAGTCACCCAAGGTTCTTCTGTAATGATGGGGACACTTATCTTTAACCTACAGGCCTAGAATATCTGACATACTGTTTTTGTAAAGTATGGCAGTTTTGAGGGACTGTCCTACCTCATCTTGGCAAAGCCGCCACCTTCTGTATTCTCGGTGTTCAAACTGTCAGCAGTTGAGGCACTGTCAGTTTCTTGCCCAAATATCTAATTTTGCCACATTAAATGCAAACTCCATATGGAGGTTCTTCGATGTCCATCATCCTTTTTTGAAGTAAATTGGTGCTACCAGGAGCAGTTGTGTCTCACTGTCATGAAAAGCATCATATTATTAAAACATCTTAAATGCCATATTCTTTAGGTCTCTGAAGTGTTTGCAGACCATCTGACTACCTAAAATATGTTTGAAAACATACCTACATGACTACAACTTTGATTGTTATAATAACTAACTACTAACCTACATTTTTTAATTATCTTAAACAGTTTGTAGTAATGGCCTTTAAGGACTAGAACTTTACATTTTAAAATGAGCTGTATAGGTAAAATACTTTAAACAAGAGTAGAAACATTATACACTATGTGAAAACTAAACCTTAAATTCGTACCAATATACAAATATCCATGTCAATGTAAAATATTTGAGATTAATATTTGTGTATTTTTATTTTAAAAGTAGATTCAATAATGTACCCTTTTATCCTATTTTTATATCCCCCCTTTTTATTTTTTTGAGAAAAAAGACCCCCAAATTTAACCTTTGTTTAACTTCCTCCCTGACCATGACCAATAACAACTTGCAATCAACGCCCCTAAGCAGTGATAAACATCCACTGAACTACCAGAAACCACCCACCCCACCTCTTGGGAATGTTTGTGTTAAGTTTTCTAGACTGCTTCCTGTTTTCTGTGGATGACAGCATCTTTAGCTGACCCTGAGAAAATTCGGGTAATGATCAAGTCCTGGGAGTGCTAGCTATATTGTTTTTTGTTTAGTCTCAGTGTGATGGAAAACCATAGAGCTTATCTGAAGTCCTGGCTGGAGTAGTGTCTGAGGTGAACCCTCTCAACTAGCAACTTTGGAGTTGTTTTGAATGCAAACTTTAGAGGAAACTGTAACAGGCATTCTGAGAGGCTGGATCACCTGGGCTACTTGTCTTCATTGGTGCCTGGTCTTGTTCTGCAAACATAAAAACTTTTAAAGATAAGACATATCTCTATTAGCACAAGTATGGAATGTACATTGTGCACAAGTCAGCTAAAGATAATTTTCTGTTTTATGTTTGACATCAATAAAAAATAATTCATGTTCCCTGAGTTTACAATATTTAACATCCTGTTAATTTATGTTTGGCTTTTTGTCTTTGCTTTTTAAATTTTATTTTTATTTTATGTGCATTGGTGTTTTGCCTGCATGTGTGTCTGGAACTGGAGTTACAGACAGTCTTGAGCTGCTATGTGGGTACTGGGAATTGAACCCAGATACTCTGGAAGAGCAGCAAATGCTCTAACCACTGAGCAATCTACAGCCTCCATTGTTTGTTTGGTTTTTGGTTTTTTTTGAGATAGGATTTCTCTGTATAGGCTTTCTCTGGCATTTTTGAAACTCACTTTGTATATCAGACTGAACTCTAACACACAGAGATTCCCTGCTCTGCCTCGCTGGGATTAAAGGCATGTGCCACCACTGCCCCAATGTTTGACTTTTAATTTATTTAAGTCATTGAATATTTACAAGGTATTATCATTTTTTAGATCGGAAATTCTAATAGTTATATTTTCTTTGCAAGAAAAATTCTATTCAAATAAGTAACATTATGGCACTGTTTCCATTATAGTCTTCTTACTTTGAGCATTTCTTTCTTTGTTTGTTTCCTTCTTTGTTTCTTTCTTTCTTTTGGATTTTTTGCCACAGGGTTTACCTATGTAGCTTTGTAGACCAGGCTGGTTTCAAACTCCAAGTGATCCGCTTGCCTCTGCCTCTAGAGTGCTAGGATTAAAGCCATATGCCACCACCGCCCAGCTACTTTGAGTAATCCTTGAAGTTTATTGTCATACTTTTTAAAACTGTAGACTGTTTTTTTTTCCTTTTGAGGCAGGGTCTCACTTTGTGGCCCTGGATGTCCTGAAATTCACTGGCTGAGTACACCAGGCTGGCCTCAAACTCAGGGATCTGACAGTCTCTGCCTCCCAAGTACTGGGAGTAAATATGTATACTAACATGCCCAGCAATTTTTTTTTGTTTTTGTTTTTTTGTTGTTGTTGTTGTTGTTGATTTGTTTTGTTTTTTTAAATGATGAAAGATTTATCTAGTTTACTTTCTGTAATCAAATTAAAGGAAAAATGTAAGCGTAAAATTTTTGATTTTGTGAGCTTCATCTAATATCTGCTCAGGTTTTGTTATTGTTATTGATATGAGTTTCTTTAACTATAGATGGTCAATTGATGGAAGGGGATAAAGTTTATTGGCCTACACCGTCAGCTCTGACCACACGGTTGAGACGTCTGATCACTGCCTATCAGCGAACTAATAAAAACAGAAATGTCCAGCAAATACAGCCAACCTTCTCAGTGCCTGCCAATGTGATACAGCCTGTTTACGAAGAAGCTACTCTTAACCCTAAAATGGCAGCCAAGATAGAACGACAGCAGAGGTAAGACAATAGCACCAAGTTTTAATAATACAGTATCTACGTGTTTGTTCATTCTGAAGATTATGAAGTTGTTAGACTGTCATTCTAATTTGCCAAAGCAAAAGACTTACATACATAAATGCATTTTCTCTTTACATTTGTGTGTACAGAATTGTGAAAAACACTAGCAAAGATTATTGTCATACATTTACAATTATATTTCATATTTAATCAGTTTTGTCATTTTTACTAACATTGAACAATTTAAGAATGAGTCATAGAGTTTATTTTTAGAATTTAAAATTATCAATATATCCGAAGCTTAAATTGTATTAAATAGAGCCTTATCTATCTTATTTTACATTAAAACATTTACAAATTTTAAGAATGGTTGGAAAGCAAATCTACCTCTACTTTATGTAAAGGTGAATTGTTGGAACTATTGTTGTTGAGGAGAAAACATTGTAGGATATGTTAAGATAGGGAAGCTTGGTGTAGGGGCACAGTCCTTTAATGTAAGCACTTGGGAGGCAGAGGTAGGTGGATCTCTGTGAAGTCAAGGCCATCCTGATCTACAGAGCTAGTTCTAAGACAGTCAGGGATATGTAGAGAGATCCTGTCTCAAAACAAGACAAGACAGGAAAGCTCTCAACCACAAGTTCCAACTTCTTAAAATATGTTTTTTCAAAATTTATTCATTTTATTTTTATCTGTATGAGTGTTTTGCCTACATGTATGTGTGTGTGCTTGATGCCTGAGAGGGTCAGAATGGGGACTTGGGTGCACTGGATCTAGAATTACAAATGGTTGTGAGCTTTTATGGATGCAGGGAATCATTCTCCAAACTGCAGAGTCAGCCCTCCAGCCCAATGAAATTTGTGGGTGTGTGTGTGTGTGTGTGTGTGTGTGTGTGTGTGTGTGTGTGTAACATTTGGGTGTATGTATGTGATCCCTGGAGACTGGATATCAGCCTTGGCTCCTGTTCATCAGGACACTTCTACTTTGTTTTGAGTCTAGCTCTTACTAGGAAATCCCAGACATCCACACATCCCCATCTTTCTTTTTTTTTTTTTGTTTTTTTTTATCTTAATTATACATGTGTATGCAGGGCAGGGTATTTGTACATGAATGCAAGTGCCCACAGAGGGCAGAGGTGTCCGATTCCCCTGGATCTGGCATTAACAGGCAGCTCTAAGTCACCTGATGTGGGTTTCAGGAATCAAATTTAGGTCCTAGGAAGCACAGTGTATGCTCTTAACCACCGAGCCATCTCTCTAGCTTCCATTCCTGTCTTTCTAATGCAAGTATTACTAGCCTGCACCACCATTCCCAGGAACTTTTTACATGGATTCTGGGGATCCAACTTGGGTCCTGCACGTGTATTCTAAGCACCACAAAAGCTGGTGAGACAGATCAGTCAATAAAGTGAAACCCAGTATGTTAGCTAACCTTGTTAGAATTCCAAATTACTATGACTTTTGTCAGCAGCTTCTTGTAGTCATAAGTTATTGTACAAAAACCATCCCCACACAGTATCTGAAAATAGTGTTGGGTCTTAGGTTTTTTTTACTCTTTAGATTATGAGTAGATAGATCTTCTTCATTAGCTGTTGCCTAAGCAGGTGGGGAATCAAAAATTCCCTTGCTCATGTGGCTGGCAGTAGGTGTCAGCTTAGATCTTACATACAAGGAGGGCCCTTTCAAGTGGCTAACGCTGATGCTATGGATCATTATTATTGTTGTTTTCTTCTTTGCTGTCATCTTCTCCTATAATTTTTAAATGATTTAAAAATAATAGAAGCTCACTATAGAAGTTCTTAAAAATACAAAAACTTGGACTGGAGAGATGGATCACTAGTTAAGAGCACTGTGAGCTATGAGTTGCCTGAAACTCCAGCTCTAGATGATCTGATACCCTTGAACTCCTCCTCCTCCTAACACACACACACACACACACACACACACACACACACACACACACACACACACAATTAAAGTTTTTAAAATACAGAAATCTATAAAGAAATACAAATATGTAATTATTCACATTTGGTTATTTACTTCTTTTTCACATATATGCTTTCATGAAATCAAATAAATGCACCCTCATTTTGGAGCATATGTTATTTTTTTTACCATGAATGTGCAGTTACTTGATTCAAGCTATCTTACCCCAGAGAGAATGAAACACTTGTGTTTGAGGAAGGTAAAAATGTGGTAGGAATAACATATAGTATATAAGATACTGTGTGTTAGAAATGATCAGCTATACTGTTTATTTATATTTTTTAATCAAAGTTGAGTTCTCATCATATTTCAAACTTTCTGTCTTCTTTACTCAAAATTTCACCCAAATAATTCTCTATGCTATAAAAGCATTTATCAGATTGTTAAATTTTGGCCTGCTGTAGTGTCATACACCTTTAATTCTTGCACTTAGGAGGTAGAGTAGGTGGATCTGTGAGTTTGAGGCTACTATGGTTTATACAGTGTGTTCCAGGTTAGCCAGGAGAACATAGAGAGACCCTGTCTCATAAAAAAAGGTTGGGCTTTTTGCACATGTGTGTGTCTGTGTATGTTCACACATGAATGTGTGTGTTAGAGGCCAGAGGTTCATCTTGATTGTCTTCCTTGATGCTTCTGGCCTTATATATTTCTCACTTGAACCCAGAGCTTCCCTTTTGGCTCTTGTCGGTAGCCAATCTATGCCAGGTGTTCCTGTGTCCAGTCCCTGAGCATTGTAATTACAGGAGGCTGTATTGTATGGCAAGCCCTTTTTACATTTGAAGTATTAATGACTATTCAACTGCCTTTTGCACAGAAATTCTATAATTTACCAAAGTATTTATCTATCAGCACACATAAGTTGATTTACTGTGGTATAAAGTACCTCAGTGAAAGTCATGTGTGTATTATTAATTTTTTTATATTTTCCCAGACAAATGTATCATATAAGCTAAACATAATTATAGTATAAATAAAGCTCATCTTTGAGAAACTTGTGATGTGCTCTGTCTGTTGGCCAGATATATAATAAACAGTTGGTTGACTTAGGTATATAGGTTGCAGATTTCTTCAAGTCTTTGCTCGTCAGTTACAAATGTCATTCTGCCACCTTCCTGTCACCGAACCAGTCTAGGCTAGGCTTAAGGGAAGAAATGCAGATTTGTAGCAGATGTTTCCTGTCCCGATTGCCAGACCCACATAACTGACTCAGAGGTTGAATATAAATTATAAATGCTCCTCCAGTAGCTCACACTTGTTACTAGCTAACTCTTACACTTTTGTGCTTTGTCACATGGCTCATGGCTTGTTATTTCATTTTTTACACATCCTGCTTGCTAGACAGCTGGCAGGCATCTATCTCCTGACTCCACCCTTCCTCATCCCATTATATTCAGTTTGGCATTCCTGCTTAACTGTATACTGTTCAGCTATTGGCCAATCAATTTGTTTATTAAACCAATCATAGCAACATATATTCACAGTGTACAGTTTTCCTTTTTAACAAATTCAGAATAGAAACTCACCGAAGAGATGTAAAGTGTATAAGGTTGAAAGACATAAAAGGATAGTTTTGATTTGGCAATATAACTTAGGCTAGAAAGTGATTTAGTTATAGCACTTTGGACTCACCAGTATTTTCTCTGAATTTGTGAAATATAAATGTACTGGACATTGTTAATGTAATTCTTATATGTGTATACCTATATGTAGTTATTGTACTTATTGTATATAGTAAGACTATATACAAATAAAGCTTGCTTGGAGTCACAGTGTGAAACCAGTCACTAGCTGACCATAGGTTTAGAGGACTGTATGTAGAGAGAGGGACAGGAAGTAGTAAGGTGGGATGGAGATGAAATCTTGGCCCTTTTGGCCTGTAATTACAATGCTCAGGGACTGGACACAGGAACACCTGGCATAGATTGGCTACCGACAAGAGCCAAAAGGGAAGCTGCTGCTCTTTCTTCTGATCTTTCAGGCATTTGCCCCAAAATTTAACTCCTGATTTTTTATTGATAAGATTAATTAGATTAACACTCACAGATTCCATCTCTACTGGTCAAGAATTGTAGTGAGTGTTAATTTATTTTGCCCCTTCTTGTAGTTTGTTAGATATGAAATAATTTCCCTAAGACAATAGTTTATTTAAATGACATTGATTGCTCATCATTTTGCATGAGTGTAAAATGTTATGTTCTGAAGTTTAAGTTCAAAGATCCCTAAATTAGAGTTTTCTTGCTTTTAAAATTTATTATTTTTTAAAGATTTTTTTATTATTAATTTTGTGGGTATGTGCATACGAATGCAGATGCCTTAAGAGGTGAGAGGTGTTGGATCCCCTTGAAGTAAGGCATTTGTGTTTCTGGAAGTCAAACTGAGCCCGCTGAAAATGTAGTATGTGCTCTTAACCACTATGCCATCTTTACAGCCCCTGTTATTTTGTATTGTGTATAGTTGTTTTGACTGCACATATGTTTGTGCACCATGTGCATGCAGTGCTCACATAGGCCAGAAGAGGGCAGATGATTGTGAGTCAACAAGTATATGATGTGAATAGAAGCTGTGTTCTCTGTGAAAGCAGTGGGTACTCTTTACAGATCAGCCATCTCTCCAGCCCCTCCTCTTTTATGTTTTGCTTTGCCTTTCTAACTTATTACAATTTTCTCAGCCAAGAAAGTTTTAGTTTTAGTCTCCCAGTTAATGTCTCTCTCTGTTACCTGAAATATCCTTCTTCATACCCTCTAGTCCATAACACAGCCTGCCTTTCAGAGATAAGCACATGACCCATATGGTTTGTTTTGACATCAGATTACAGCATTTTTTCCTTTTTCTGTGCTCAGAGAGCACTTACCTAATTAAACTGTGTCATTACTACAATCGTACATAAGATATTGTGGTGATAATATTTTTCTGTATCTTGTTCTAGGTTGCAATTTTGTGATGATAATCAAGGTCATTTTTATTGCCTATTTTTTTTCCTGAATAATTTTTTAATATACCCTTCTTTCTCTAGTATATTCTTTTTACTCATGTCTGTAATTCATTATTCAATTAGTTTCTCAGGCTATATTTTATATCACAATTACATTAATTTTTTATGTGTATGAGTGCTTTGTCTGCATATCTGTATGTGTACCCATGTGTGTCTGGTGTCCACAGAGGTCAGAAGAGTTCATCAATTCCCTTGAAACTGAAGTTACAGTTGATTGTGAACCATCATTGGATGCTAGGAACTAAACCCAGGTCCTCTGCATGAGCAACACATAATCTTTACTATTGAGTCATTTCCCCAGCTCCTCACATTAATCTTCTGTTTACTTGGGTTCTGAGAATTGAACTCAGGTTGATGTATTATGGTCATTTATGTATAACTGATAAAAATGAGCCATTAACTTTTCACAAAAGCTTTCCAATGCTTTTTCTTAAACAATGATTCAATGAGCTAAGCAAGGATACTAGTGCCCAAATGGTTGCTATAGTATGGAGATCTATGACTGTGATGAAAATATAACCCTCACTATCAGAAGCACTTACCTGAAAAGAGATTACATTTAGCCAGGCATTTAGAACTTGACCCCAGCTTTTCTTTGATCTGTTCTCAGTGTAAGTTGTATCGTTGTCAATCTGGAGTACTTTACAGTCCCTGAAGTGAAGAATACTCCCTGTTTTGCTTATTCTGTGCCTCTTCCTCCACCCAAATTGTAGCCTTGTCCCATCTTTATCTGCAGTGTGCTACTCACCCTTGATGTATTTATGGTTTTTTTCCCCTTATTTTATTTGTAGGTCGTGGTGGTGTGTCCATGTGTGTACACACATGTGTTTGTAAGCATTACAGAATAGCTTTCAAAGGTCTCTTCTTACTTTCTACCAACTGTGTCCTAGGGATCAAACTCTAGTCAGCACACTTAGTGGAAAGCATTGTTTTTACCCACCAAGACATCTTGCTGGAACATTGATCTTTATCACTCAAGTCTGAACTAACCCTTCTGTCTTCTCTTCCTCGTGAAATTCTTTCTTTTTATGCTAAATAGTATTTCATATTGCAGATGTGTTTAAAAATACTTTGTCATTTTATTTAAGAACAGGGTTTTGTAATTTTGTATTCCATGAATGTCTTCTCATTTAGTAAATATGTAGAAGCCAGCTAGCAATGTCTGAAGGAGCAGAGCAGTATGTATCAATCAAGTTATGAATGGATGAGTCAACTAAGATTTTAAAATTATTTTCAAGGCTAAAATGTGGATTTAATCATGTAAAATATTTGACACTACAAGTGTTTTAAGTCTGTGTTAGTCATTGTTTTCACCATTAAGAAACACTTCAGTGACGTGTGTATTTTTCTTCCTAATCAATTCACTATAGATGGACAAGGAGAGAAGAAGCTGACTTTTATAGAGTTGTGTCTACATTTGGAGTAGTTTTTGACCCTGACAGAGGCCAATTTGACTGGACAAAATTCAGAGCTATGGCTAGGCTACACAAGAAAACTGATAACAGTTTGGAGAAGTATTTGTACGCATTCATGTCCATGTGTCGGAGGGTTTGTCATCTTCCTTCCAAAGAAGGTATGTATAAGGCTTTTTCCCCCTTTGTATAAATGAAAGGAACAAAATTAAGAAATCTCTAAGTTTTTAGAACCTGTCATTACAGTGAGATAAAGAAAATAAAGGTACACACCAAATTTTAAACAATTTTAAATCAGCTATTTTGCTTGTTTAATACTAGCACTAGATAGGCTGAGGTGGGTGGATCTCTTGAGTTCAAGGCCAGCACGTTCTACATATTAAGTTCCAGGCCAATCATGGCTATACAGAGAGGTCCTGTCTCAAACAAAAACCAAAATATTATTATTATTATTATTATTATTATTATTATTATTATTATTTGTGCAGTGTGTAGTCATCCACTACCTTTGGCTCTTACAGTCTTCCTGTTCCCTCAGTTGTAACAGCACATATAAGACCTGTGCAATCTCAAGGCAAAAGCCCAACATGGAGAGGAGAAATGGGTAGGATATCCCATCCTTAGCTAAGGAGCTTTGAATAATTGAGAGTTTTCTTTAAGGATGTATGGCCCCTGGTAGATCTTCAATGCATCTAAGAGCATAGGGGCAGTACAAACTGTATTTGATTGGCTTTAGAAAAAATAGGACACAAATTGAATGGATATATAAGCAAGCAAAGATTTGGGAGAAATTAGATTGATTGTGATCATAATACATTGTATGAAATTCTCAAAATTAATGAAAAATGGAGAATAATGTATGCTTAACAGTAGCTTTATGAGGAGAAAGGGTAAGTTAAAGGATAGCTTTTTTTTTTTTGTAAACAGAAATAACATATTTTGAGTCCCTCTTATAAAAATTGTGAAAGGGATTGTTCATCTAATAATTTGCATAGAATGAGGTCCCTGTTAAGACATTTCAAAGAATTTTGGAAGGATCAGGAAATGAAGATGACATGTGAGCTAACTCCTGGGAAGCCCAGAGAAAGCGCTTGGTGCCATTGTGTTAGCACATCCTTTCAGCATCTAATAAGCTGTGTGCAGTCCTCCTGTTCCTTCATTTGTTTGCTGTGTCATATGAGCCCAATAGCTCTAGGAGCTACTTTGCTTCTTCCACCAAGTCATCAGGCTTGTAAACATACCTTCTTACTCCATGAGCCATCTTGCCAACCCCTCTGCTATTGGTGTGTGTGTGTGTGTGTGTGTGTGTGTGTGTGTGTGGTTTGAGCAGGCTCTAATTGTGTAGCCTTGGATGGCATGGAACTTACTTTGTAGACCTTGAACTCATAGAGACCCATCAGTCTCTGCCTCCCAGGGGCTGGGATTGAAAGCATGTGTCCACCTCACCCAGCCTTCCATTCTTTATTGACTGTGATTGCTAACTGACTAAATCCAATAGTCTCTTGTTTCTGAGTAAAAAAAATAAGTAATTTACTGAAACTCCACATGGATTTTTGTTTTTACTTTTATTTCCTAACAGATTTATTGACAGTTTGCCAAATAATGTAGCAAATCTCTTTATTACCCAGTGTTAGGAACGTCAGGGTAGTTTCTGTCTGCTTTTATTTTTATCACTAACACAACGTGAGTACTAAATGAATAGTTATTATTCTCTATTGTTCAGGAAATAATGACAAAAAAAAAACAAGATTGCACATGTTCAACACGGATTGGATTGTATTCATTTGGCAAGAGTAACAAAAAACTATGTTGTGTCTCTTTCGTTTTTAATTTTTGAAACAAGGTCTTAATATGTTGACCATGCCAGCCTCTATCTCACAAAGATCCTTCTGCCTCTGCCTCTGCCTCCCCAGTGCTGGGATTAAAGCTGTGTGTCACCACGCCCATTTTGTTGTATCTTTTGTACAATGTGTTAATAATGCCATGAGGTTTGTGATGTCAGAACAATAATCATTTGATAAGGTAGTTTATGATGTATTTTTCTACTTTATCTTGTCCCACACAAATAACTTTGAGTCTCAGAAATCCTGGACTCATTTATAGGCTGTAATCTACATACTATTATTCCAACAATTTATTTTTCTTTTTCTAGACAAGGTTTCTCTATGTATCTCTATGGGTTGGTTCCTGCATCATTGTAATAAGACTTTTTTGTTTTGGTTTTGGTTTTGGTTTTTTGAGACAGGGTTTCTCTGTGGCTTTGGAGCCTTTCCTGGAACTAGCTCTTGTAGACCAGGCTGGTCTTGAACTCACAGAGATCCTCTTGCCTCTGCCTCCCAAGTGCTGGGCTTAAAGGCGTGTACCACCACCACCCGGCTGTAATAAAACATTTTTAAAAGTGATTTCCAAGAGCTATTAACGAGATTTACAAAGATAGAACCTCACCATAACAAATGTACTATGAGCTAATTCTGAAGCTGAACTTCCTGTCTCTAGTAACTTGTGTGATGTTTGGCTGATAGATGCTATTTCCCTTAAACATGAAAAATCCTTTTGTTGCTGTATATAGTGGTATACACAGGAGGAAGAGGCAGGTGGATCTGGTGAGTTTGAGGCCAGCCTAGTCTATATAGTGAGTTCAAGGACAGCCAGGGCTATGTAGAGATACCCTGTCTCATAAAACAATCAAAATCTCTTTGTAGCCTAAACTACCCTACAAACTATGAGATATGTCAGTTTACATTTGTTTGTTGAATATCATTGAAGCATTCTAGTTGTGTTTATAAGTAAGCAAGCTTTTCCTTTTTTTTTTTTTTTTTTTTTTTGCTTTTCAAGATGGGGTTTCTCTGTGTGACAGTCCTGGCTATCTCTAGAACTCACTTTGTAGACCAGGCTGGCCTCGACTTCACAGAGATTCACCTGCCACCTGCCTTTACCTCGGGGTTATAGGCATGTGCCACTATCATTACAAAGAATTTCTTAAAAGTAAATTTTTCTTTATGATAACATACTTCTGAATCAATCATATATTACTCATTTAAAAATATAGATATTTTATGTTTTGTGAATTTAGTAATCTAAAAAACAATTTTCATATGTGCAATCCTGGAATTTAAATGATAGTGTATAGAGTTATATTTTTAAAGTTACCTTATATTAAATCTCCCATAGAATATTTTTGAATTAATATTTTGCTGTTTCTTTCAATGTAGAATTGGTGGATCCAAATATTTTTATCCAACCAATCACAGAAGAGCGTGCTTCTAGGACTTTATATCGCATTGAACTTCTAAGGAAAGTACGGGAACAGGTCCTTCGACACCCACAGCTGTTTGAACGGTTGAAGCTTTGTCATCCAAATCCAGACTTACCTATCTGGTGGGAATGTGGCCCTCATGATAGGGATTTGCTTATTGGTGCTGCCAAGCATGGAGTAAGCCGGACAGACTATCACATTCTGCGTGATCCTGAACTCTCGTTTATGGCAGCTCAACGGAACTACAGTCAGAGTAAGGTGGCTCATTCAAGGACTTGTACCCCACTTTTACAGCAATACCAAGCGGCACTTTCTGCTTCTCCTCTTACCTCTTTGCCTAGGCTGCTAGATGCTAAAGGTACTCTTCTAGAGGATGTGAAAGTTAAAAATGAAAACCTTAAGGAAGAGTCTTCTGAAGAAGAATCTATGTCTTCTGTGGAAACAAGGACACGAGTTAAATCTGAGCCTGTAAGTCCAAAGAACAGTGTTTTATCACAGGCTACTGGAGACCAGAAATCTGGTGGGAAAAGTGAAACAGACAGACGAATGGTTGCAGCCAGAACAGAACCCCTAACTCCAAACTCAGCTTCTAAGAAGCAGAGAGTTCACAAAAGAGGGTCAGAGTCCAGTTCTGACTCCGACTCTGATTCTGAGCGCTCATCGTGTTCTTCCAGATCCTCCTCCTCATCTTCCTCCTCCTCTTGCTCACACTCTCGATCAGGTTCTAGTTCTTCTTCATCCTCATCTTGTTCTTCAGCATCTTCTTCCTCCTCCTCATCCTCATCCTCATCTTCATCATCATCCGAAGAAAGTGACAGTGAAGAAGAAGTCCAAAAGCGAGGTACATGCATAATTTTATTATTTTCTCACAGTTTTTCAGATGAAATGTATAGAACTTGATTTAAATAACTGAAGCATGCTTAAAGTTGTAAACTTAAATTTTTATGCTTATAAATTTTCTTAGAAAAGCATGATTGGTGAAACTAGAGTTATTTACATAATCCCAATTCTGTATTCAAGGCATTGCTAAATAGATGGACAGGGGAATTTGAAGTTTAGGTAATAGCTTACATTCTCTGTGATTGCCTTAAATTTATTTACTGTTTTCCCTAGAACAAGTTTATTAATGATATAAAGGATCTTTATAGAATTACCAGGAATCTTAGATTAAACAGACAAACGAGTATCAGTAGAAGGATGTACTCTCAGCTGAGTAGTGCTGGGAGGTCCTTTTCAGTGGGTGTCTGCAGCAGGTCAACAGTTCGAGTACAAGAAAATGAGTCAGCACCATCCTTGTTCAGGAACCTCTGGCTTAAAGAGCTTCATCTTCCACTGAAGCTGGAGTCCCTCATCACAGTTCTCTAGGCGCAACTTTCAGGGTTGCCAAAAGGTCCAAAAATTATCTTATTTAGAGACTTGTGGAGTATTTCAGACATTGCAGAAACTTGTAAAATGTATGCAAAGTATGTAAAAGATGTATATGGGTTTTAAAAGGTGATTATAATTGTTCTCATTAGAGGGTGCCCCTCATGTGAAAGCCTATGATGAAGAAAGTGTTGCATCACTAAGCACTACCCAGGATGAGACCCAGGATAGTTTCCAGGCAAACAATGGAACACCAGAGTCTACTTACCTATTACAAGGCGGATATATGCTGGCAGCCTCATATTGGCCAAAGGTAAAAGAATAAGTTACTGTTGACATAAGTCATTTAAAATTTTTCTGAGTTGCTTTGAAAGTAGACATTCTTTTATTTTGTCTCTTCTTTTTTTTTTTTTTTTTTTTTTGCTTTTTGAGGTATTTATAGACCAGGTCTGGCTATGCCCAGATATGTGCCTATATCTGCCTCCACAGTCCTGGAATTAAAAGGTCTGCACCACCATATCTGGCCTAATGGTAGATACTCTTATATAAAAAAATTGTCATGGTAAATTTATGATGACACATTGACATTTGTGTCAAAAGTATAAATTATTATTACTGCCTATTAAATGAGTTATACTTAATGTATATACTTCTCAGTGTAACTTTAGAATGTTTAGGATGATGGACAATGAATGCCTTTTGTAGTTGTAACCTACCAAAAGGTTCCTTTTAAAATAGGTGGTAAAAGCAGCTACAATTAATTGAACTACTATAATGTGACTAGACTAGTACATAGGTACCTTTAGGAATGAGGGTTGGGTAGTGAGAAATGGAGGAGCCTGTTCTCTTTCTATATGTCTAAGTTGCTAAATTTTCTTCTTTTTAAATAATGAACCCCTGTATTGCATTTGTTATTACAAAGGAAATAAAGGGGGGGCTACAGATGTAGCTCCATTAATAGAGTATATTCTTAACATCACAGAGCCTCGGGTTTAACTGCGCACTATGGTACACATCTGTATTTCTATAATTCCAGCAACTAGGAAGTGTAAATAAGAGGATCAGAAGTTCAGGGTCATCCTTGGGCTATTTAGTGTGTTCAAGGACAGGCTTTGTTGTAGGAATAAAATATTAAAAATATCTTTGTGGTATAATGCTTCTGAACTTCACCAAAAGAAATTTGTACTGAATAATTTACAGAATTATAATACATATGAGAATATATATATATATGCATGCTACATGCAGAGTTGTACCTGGTTCAAGTCATCAAATCTCTTAGATTATTTGATCTCCAAAGGTCTGGCCTAATTACTAAAAGTATTCCTTGTTGCTACCTGCTTTTGTAGGATCGGGTGATGATCAACCGCTTGGACAGTATTTGTCAAACAGTTTTGAAAGGGAAGTGGCCTTCAGCTAGAAGAAATTATGATGCCAGTACGGTGGCTTCTTTCTATACCACAAAACTGCTGGATAGTCCAGGAGCAGCCACAGAATATAGCGAGCCCAGTGTTCCTACGCCCCCTGCTGTTGCTGTCAAAGAAGAGCATGAACAGTCAACACAGATGTCAAAGGTGAAGAAGCATGTACGCGAAAAGGAGTTTACAGTGAAAATCAAAGACGTATGTGTATTTTTATTGCCCTAGGGCCTGGTTGCGATTGCGGTGTGCAGCATGTTTTTCCTGCAGATGGCTGCCTGCTCTTACTCTTCCTTCCTTCACATACTTGTTCCATGGTATTTGGATTGTTTCTCTTCTCATACCTAGGTTGTTCAAGTTGAATAGCCCATTAAAGGGCTCTCTCCTGAGTACAGTTCTGCTGAGCAAGAGGTTTCTTTAAAAATGTGACAATTTCCGTTCTAGTTTTTTTATATAATGTTTATGTGGTATTTCAGTACACTTTCTCTCTTAAACATTTACTGTGCCCATTATTATTTTAATGATTTTTTTATGATCTTTGAAACCTAATTTTTTGATAACTAAAATATGGGTGAAATTTAATGTGGAGGATGCACATGAAACCCTAGCACCTTAAAGGCAGAGAGAAAGAAATTAAGGGCATATAATAAGACCATATTTCATACATAAAAAATGTATATGAGTATGTATATATATATGTGTGTGTGTATGTGTGATGTTCTTAAAAATGTCATAAATAATGTACTTAGAAATGTCTGTCTGAAGTTGAAAATATTATAGCTACCATGTACTTCTCACATGAAAAAGTATGATTCATGTTCATTGGAGAAATGATTAATGTGTTTTTCCTATATTGATTTGAAAACAGGAGAACCTCAGTAGTGTATCAGAGATTTGCCTTCACTCTTTCTAAGTAAACTATTTTTCTTTATATCCTACAGTAGGGTTTTTTTTCTTAGCATTTTCTATATTAATAGTAGTTTTGATTTGTTTGTTTCAATAGGAAGGTGGCTTGAAGTTGACATTTCAGAAGCAGGGGCTTGCCCAGAAAAGACCATTTGATGGTGAAGATGGTGCCCTGGGCCAGCAGCAGTACCTCACTCGACTTCGGGAGCTCCAGGGTGCTTCAGAGACGAGCCTTGTTAATTTTCCAAAATCTATGCCAGCATCAGGTAAATATGCAAATAATAATTTTTTTATTAACAAGATATTCCTTGCCATTTCCAAATCTTCTTTTATAGACTTTTGAAATTAAAAATCCATTTTTTTCTTTAGTGTTGGGTACCTCCTTAACATCTATAAAGTAGTCAGCATAATTTGAATTTTATTAATTCCTAGGAAGTGTTTATAAGGTGTGTGTGGGTGTGTGTGCATGTGTTTGCGTGCATTCATGCACACTGAAGATCAAACTATCCCTTTACCACTGAAAGCCCTATTGGAATTTTAACATACATGGCATTTTGAATCAGCAGTTTGGAAATACCCTTTTTTCAAGTAGATTTTAACAGATAAAAGTTAGCATTTTGGTAAGACAGTATATTTGTGCTTCCAATACACATGGTAATGGCTATAGGTAGAATACTGTACTTTATGTCTGCATAGCAAATCATAGCATTTTGAATACAATTACCATATTAATATCTTTTCCCTTAAGTCTTTACTTCTTCTAACCTTTTGGCAACTTGAACATTTACTGAATACATCATTTATGCCATGTGTTGCATGCTCTTTGAACAATGAGGAATGCATTGGATGAGCTAGAGAGCTGGTTTAGTAGTTAAGAGCACTTGTTCTTTCAGAGGCCCTGGCTCACAACCATCAGTAACTCTAGTTCTAAAGGGATCCCTACACCCTCTTCTGATTTCCATGGGCACTAGACATGTAAATGGTTCACATACATACATACAAGTAAAGTACCCATGAAATAAAAATGAATAACAAAAAATATTTTAAACACACTCAACACTGTTTTTGTCTTGCTTGATCTCCTTCTACTGTGTTCTTCTGAAAGTGTCAAGAATTAAGAACTATGTTTAAGATCAGTTGAGTCTCAAGAGTATTCATCAGCTTTACTTACCCCCAGAAATAAAAATAGAAATAGAAATAGTTCTCAATTAAAGAAAATGAATTAGTTGAATTTCCTTATACCTTCTTTATTTCAGAAGGCTAAGGACTCTGCTTTAGTAGGAACTATGGTTGCCACATAATACTTGGAAGCATTTCAACTGTTACTGTGCATTAGTTTAGTGTGTGGCACTCCTACAGTTTGGGAATTGATAGCTGTTTTGACTGATGCTATTTCTACCTTTTAAATTATAGATTAGCTTAGCTTCATTGGCATTAGTTTGGTTCCTGTGTATTCATTAACCATTCAGTATCATTTTCTAGTTACTAGGTGCACACATGTCAGACTTAGAATTGAAGGGTGAGGCTGTAACTTGGTGGATAAAGCATGTGCCATATAAGTCTGAATATCAGCCTGAGGATCCCTGGCACATCATTAAGACTAGGCAGGTATAGTAGCCCACCTAATCCCAGTGCTTGATAGCTAGCCAAATCAGTAGGCTCTGGATTCACTGAGAGACCCTGTCTCATTACATAATGTGGAGAACAATTGAGGAAGATATCCAATGGCAAGCTCTGGCCTTCACACATACATGCACATGTGTATGCACAGCTGCACACATGTGTCCACATCTACCACATACATATTCATAATGCTCCTTTTGCCACCAGAAGAACATTAAAGGTGAGTGTTTCTATTCATGAAGTTTATGTTTCCCAAATATGCTTTACAATGACAGCTTTGTAGTTAATAACTTCTTTTTCCCCAATAAAACACAAGGACAAATGGAGGTCAGCTGTGGACTCTCCTGCCTGCCCACTCCTAACCTGAAAGCCCCTCTATAAGATACAGTCAGTACTTAGATCATGTGAAGTTTTCAGTGCCATAGCAGCTGAAGATTGTCCATGTTTACCTATCAGTAATTCTGAGTAATATTGTACATAGTGCATAGTAATTATATATAAAATATTGTGTAGTAAATATAGTTTATGTAGTTATTACTGTTATGTTCCTTTTTGTATTGTGTCAGTACTTTTCACATTAATAATATAAATTAGAGCTCAGTGATTAAGAGTGCATACAGCTCTTGCAGAGGACCTGTCTCTAGCACTCAAATCAGGCAGCCACAAATGCCTTAACTCCAGCTCCAGGGGCTTCAGTGCCTGCTTCTGAACTCTACAGGTACCTGCATTTATGTGTATACAGACACACACATATATAATTTAAAATTGAATAAAAATATAAAGCATATAATGATAATGATATGTATTATATATTGTAGTAGTGATCACACTAGTTTTAAAACTTTATAAACCCATGTTAAAGTTGCAAGTATTACTATAAATACTATGTAGTTCTCTCAGTATTTTATGTAATACATTTTGATAATTGAAAATGTGACATTTGGATCTGTTTTCCTTCCTGTACTTTTTGGAAAATAGTTGACATTAACATTTTGAACCTTCTGTTGTTTGTAAAATGAAATGGGAGGAGAAAGAGATGTCACATTTTGTGGTGAATTAAGTAAAACAGCATGCAAAGTGGCAGTAAAGAGTTTACTACAAGTCAGGGGATGTGATACATTCCCATAATCCCAGTATGCAGGTGATGAACACAGGAGGCTTGGGATTGGGGGGCTAGTGTGAGCTATTGAGTGAGAGACCTAGATTACAAATTTCTAAGTTTTTAAATTGAGAAACTTATCATATTTTTAATCCTAGAACTTCTTAGTTTAGGGTATAAAAGAACTAATTTCTTATACATTCAGAAAATGTAATGTCTCATTTAAGTTTTGAGTCACTTTTGCATTTTTAATTTAATTAGGTACTTCCATTCAGTCAACTCTTGGTGCCAATGGAGTGATATTAGACAACCAGCCTATCGTAAAGAAAAGACGTGGAAGGAGGAAGAATGTAGAAGGTGTTGACATCCTCTTTTTAAACAGAAATAAGCCACCTAATCATGTAAGGAAAACTTTTTTAAATTATTTAAACTTAAGTCTGAAATTCAGTCCTAATAAGTATATAATTGCTCTTTTACAATTTTAATAAAATAAATAATAAGGAAATTAGTCCTCCACCCTTTTAAATTGAATGTTAATAGAATTTAATACTGACAAAAAGGCATAAAAATTAAGTTTAAAAGACTTGGCAGAATTTTAGACTCTGCTTTCTTCTTAAAAAAAAGAATGTCTATGTTGAATCTGGGCATGGTAGAGTACTTGTGTGACCTCAGTATTGAATATACAGAGGTAAGAGGGTCACTGCCAGTTTCAGGCCATCCTGGTGCAGTGAGGAATGCATAACAAGGCCCGAAGTGTGTGTGTGACAGTTACTGTGTTGAACAAAAATTAGAATAATAAAGCATGAAAATAAAAATGCTATTTCGTATTTTCTGCAGTTTTCCTTAGACTTAGCCACCTCACAGATTTCCACAGGGATAAACCCAGCACTGTCCTATACTCAGCCTCAGAGAATCCCTGATACAGAAAGTCCAGTTCCAGTTATTAATCTCAAAGATGGGACAAGGCTCGCAGGAGATGATGCACCGAAGAGAAAGGACCTGGACAGATGGCTTAAGGAGCATCCAGGCTATGTGGAAGACTTGGGAGCTTTTATTCCAGTAAGTATATTTTAAAAATCTGGATACATTTTGTTCTTCTGATTCATCAAACCTATAATGAAGTACAAGTTCTCATCCATTTGTGGTCAGTATGTGTTCTGCCAAAAAATTTTGAGAATTATCAGAAATAATTACCATATTTTCCAAAATAGAATTCCATGTTGCTTTCCTTTCTGCATGTAATAAATATTTAATTATAAAAATCACTTTCATAATTATATTATATAATTATAAAAATTATAATTATAAAATTATAAAAATAGCTATGGTGGCACACACCTCTAATCCCAGTTCAAAGTTGTTTTTGCTTAAAAAAAAAAAAAACTTCTGATGTAAAGTACTTCATCATACCCAGTAAAAGTAGTATGTATAACACTAACCTTTTTTCTCATGAAGATTATTTTAAAGTAATAAAAAATACAAAGTAATAAAATTATTGAAATGTGAGTTTGCCTACCATAACACTATTTTACATCTATTATCTCATTTAGTATGACATTATGAAGATAGTATTGTTAATTTTTTTATGTATTATTTTTAGAGGTTTTTTTTAGAGATAGGTTTCTCTGTGTAGACTTGACTGTCCTGGAATACTCTTTGTAGACCAGGCTGGCCTCAAACTCACAGAGATCCACCTGCCTCTGCTTCCCAGGTGCTGGGATTAAAGGTGTACACTACCTCTGCTGGTTAAATTATTTCATAAAGCAATTGAAATACTGAAGTTGTAAGTCAATAAATAGTTCAAGACCACAGAAAAATAAGTCTTTAAGCTGTAAGTGTACAGTTTCTTTCTCCAGATGGAAGCATTTGTTAATTCAAGATATGAGTCACTATATTTAATTTGCATTGTGTTTTCCTCTGTGGTGCTATTGTCTTTTTACATATGCTTTCTCAGTCATAGAAATCTATTGTTTGTTTTTTATTACATTTTATCAGACAATAATGTTTCAAATTTAATGTACCACATATTTAAGTGTAACATTTCTGTGTACTTTTTGGGGCAAAAGAGTAAAGCCATACTCCCTACAGTGAAGCTAACAGGCTTATTTTATCTGCCTCTATTGTAAAGTTCATACGGATTACATCAGGGAAGCTGTTTCCTACCAAGTGGGCTTCTTGAGAACTCTGCCTTATTCACCTTGTTGTCTCAAGGCTCTGCACATGAGTCCTTAAACTTAGAATAATATATGCCTACCTGTAAATTTGTTGTTGTTGTTTCAAGACGGATTTCTTTTTGTGGTTTTGCCTGTCCTGGAATTCACTCTGTAAATGAGGCTGGCTTTGAACTCACAGAGATCTGCCAGCCTCTGCCTCTGCCTCCTGAGTGCTGGGATTAAAGGCATGTGTCACTACACAACTTACTTTTTTTTTAATCTATGATTTTAAAAATTTTAAATTTTGAAAACTTTACTTGCAGTGTGAAGGGAATGTAGTTAGTACTATTAACAGAATAAAATTACTTTCATTTCTTTTCATATGAAGCAACTAGGTAATCTTTGTATTTATAATACAAATTTTGATCCAGTATTTTTTTTTTTATTACCAAGAAACAGCCTAGTCATCTAAAACAGAAAGCTTTAGTCTGGAATTTTAGATGCCTCACATATCCCTAGTTTGTGCAACAGTTCCCACAAATTCTCAATCTTTCCTTTAATTTCTTTCTATTTTATAATCAAATCCTTTTATCATTATATGAGTAGAGATTTTCCCTATAACTTCACCAGGCCATGAAAGTGAATGTTGTAATTATGAAACCTATGAATTCATAACATGTTAGAAAAATACCATTCTTTTATTGAACCAACATGATTATATTGTGTGACACTACTAAGAACTAATACAATTTCAGTGACCGAAGATAGAAAAGTAAATGCAAAGTTCTTACCCATGTGACACTGTCTAGCCTCCAAAACATTCTTATCATTTATTAGCTTTCTCTGTAGTTTAATAGTTATGAGGTTACCTTAGAATGTAACAAAGATGATGTGTGAATAAAATGCCATGAATAGGAAGATTAGAACAGTAACTGCCTAGACAGCGTAAAAATGTCTGGAGAAAGTAGAAAAGTTGTAATAGTAAATAAAAAAAAAAATAACTAAATAAGCATTGACTCCTTGAGCACAAGAGGAAGGTATCCAGGCATTGTAGAACAATCATGAAGATCGTTATAACTCAATTTATTTTACTTGTAGTTTTTCCTCTAATGAGACAGGGTTTCTCTGTGTAACTTTGCCTGCCCTTAAACTCACTGTGTACACCAGGCTGGCCTTGAAATCACAGAGATCATGAAGATCATTAAAAGATGGTATGCATATAGAACTATTCACAAAAGTAGTCACTGATCTGAGTGTCCAAAGTGTGGCAGAAAACAAGGAGAGTAACTGTGAAGAGAAAAGATGAGTCCCATAAGCTCAGGCTGAGGTGAGATTGTTAGGCCCAGCCCAAGACTTTGAGCAATTAATTTCTTGGAATTTTATGATTGATTGGAAATAACTCCAAAAATCAAAGTCTTTCTTGTCCACAATTGAAGAGACAAATTTTATGCAAAGGTTTTTTTTTTTCATTTTTATTGCCAGATTTTGTGACCTTTATTTTTATTTGTTTGTTTGTTTTTGAGATAGGGTCTTTCTATGTAACCCTGGTTGTCTTGGAACTCACTCTATAGACCACGCTGGTCTCAGACTCAACAGAGATCCACCTGCCACTGCCTCCCTAGCACTGAAATAAAAAGTGTGTGCCATTATACTCAGCCTGCTCTTTTTACTTCATAGCTGAATGACTTTGAGAATAATAACCTCTTAATGTCTTTTTGCACTATAAAAATAATACCTTTATTGTTGTGAGGATTATATGAGAAGAAAAATAGAGATTAAGAGAAATGAATGTTCCTAGCACAATTATGAATTGTTGTAGCAGGAATTGGTGGCATACACCAGTAATCTCAGGATGTACAAGTCAGAGACAAGAGAGTCACCAATTCAAGCACACTCTTCGTTCAGAATGAGATCAGGGCCAGCCTGGACTATATGAGACTCTGCCTCAAAAACAAACAAATAAATAAACAGTCACAGAACAGAGGGAGCCTGAGGAGTTCTCCTGGAACTTACCAGATGAGAAACTTACCAAATGAAATGTAGGTGATGGAAAATAATGAGTTATAGGTTTTCTGTGGCCTTTAGGGAAGAGCTGGCAGAGACTCACTAAAGGGTCATACTTTCATATAGAAATGTAATAGTGATTGTCACAGTGACTTTGGGTATATTTTCAAATATAAAATTAGGAAAAATGTAAAATTAATATACTGAAAGTTTAAAATGTTAAGCTGCCTAACTAGAAAGTGAGAGCTTTCACCTCATGCAGGGCTAAGCACCTGGTCAGCTCATGTGCATTATTCTGAACAGTGTCAAACAGAGCCACAAGCTTCAAGGTGCTTCTTGGTGTGTTTTAGAGAGTGCAGCTTCACGAGGGAAGACCCAAACAGAAAAGGCATCGATGCCGAAACCCAAACAAACTGGATGTCAACAGTCTCACTGGAGAGGAACGTGTACAGCTGATTAACAGAAGGAATGCAAGAAAGGTATCAATGTCTTTTGTTATCCTTTCACTCCGATGCTGCATTTAAAGAAATTGGTTGTACTAGAATGGGTTGAACCTATCACAATTGTGGGAAAAGACAAGCATGATAATTTCTTGTAGTCTAATATCAAATACAACATTTTTTCCTATCTCTAAAAGCTTTATGAATTGATGTTTTAAAATAATTTTTTAAATTTAAATTGGAAACAAGTGTGTTTTACATGTCAATCCCAGTTCTTGCACTCTTCTGTCCTCCCCTGTTCCACCCACCAACCCCAATCCCATCCCCTTTCTGCTCCCCAGGGATGGTGAGGCCTTCCATGGGAGATCATCAAAGTCTGTTATATCATTTGGAACAGGGTCCAGGCCCTCCACCATGTGTCTAGGCTGAGGGAGTATCCCTCTATATGGAATGGGCTCCCAAAGTCCATTTGTATACTAGAGATAAATATTGATCCACTACCAGAGGCCCACAGACTGCCCAGTACTCCCAACTAACCCCACATTCAGGGGGTCTGCGTCAGTCCTTTGCTCAAATCTGACATTATTGATATAACTAGTAAATGAAATAAGCAAGCCATTCCACAATTCTGGCCAAGAAGAGTTGTATGGTTGTGCAGTGTGCAGGACACTGTATCTCAGGCAGTGGTTCTTTTCAGGGTATAATTTTGTTGCCTCAGAGGACATTTGTTGCCTTCAAAAAAACTGAAAAAGCAGGAGGACAGGCAGGGCAGCATAGGGAGGTGGTTCAGTTGGCAAAGTAACGGCTGGGTAAGTATGAGGACCTAAGTTCAAACCCCCAGTATCCCTTCAAATGTCAAGTATAGCAAAAATCCCTGTAATCCCAGGAGGACCCCAGGAATCACTGGCTATCCAGTCTAGCTGAATTGGTGAATCCCAGGTTCACTGAGAAAAACCTATCTCAAAAAATAAGGTGGAGAATAATTGAGGAAGACATGTGAGGCTGACCTCTGATCTCCACACACATGCACATACGTGTGCACATATACCCATGTGCAAACACAAATACAGAAATGGTTTTTAAAATCAACTACAGCGAACTACTATAGACAAATAACCACAGAAAAGAAAACGTCAGAATTACATAGAACTTGCGTAGTTAAAATTTATTACAATAGAAATGGAATGAATTGAATAGAGGAAGTAGTCATAGAAAAAGAAAAGAAGAATCTATTAAATAAAAGGCAAAACAAGGAGAAAATAAGAGAAGAATATTTGGAAGGAGAAAAAGAACAAGATAGCGAAAAAAGAATTATATAGTTGCGCCTCTCTCAACAAACAAAATTTCACATTACTGAGTGCTTTAATTTGTCTCAGCCAGTTTGGGGGTTTTGTTTATTCATTTGGTTTTCTTTTGAGGGCGGTTATTGTTGATGATTTTGTCTTTTGAGATAGGGTCTCGTGTACCCCAAGTTGACCTCAAAACTCACCGTGTAACAGAAGATGCCCTTGATATCATGATCATTTTGCCTCTGCTTTCTGAGTCTTGAGGTGATAGGTGTGTGCCACCATACCTGGCAGCTTCTTAGCCAATTTTAAGGGAAGGAGTGCTTTTTGTTTTTTTGTTTGCTTTTTAATTTTTTAAGTTTAATACTAAACACGTGTGTGTGTGTGTGTGTGTGTGTGTGTGTGTCTGTGTGTGTGTGTGTGTGTGTCTGTGTGTCTGTGTGTATACAAAGGTCAAAGGACAACATGCACATGTCAGTTCTTTTCTTCCACCATGTAAGTCCTGGGAATTAAACTCAGGTTGTTAGACTTAACACAAGTGCCTTTTTCTGCTGGGTCATGTCTCTGGCAGCAAATATTTTAACTGTTAATATTGTAAATTCTCTGGAATCCTGTTCATTTCCATTGAGTTGTAGGGTTCTCTTTTCTTGTCTCTAAGGTTAAGTTGATGAATTACTTAGAAAAAAGAACCTTCCTAATAGATCCAGTTAGTTTTAGGGGAGGAGGTTATATTTTTCTTCATTATATGTTGTTTTGTTTAAAACAGGGTCTCAGAAAAAGTCATCTTGAATGATGTGACCCAGAAAGACAAATGTAATATGTGCTCACTCATAAGTGGATACTAGACATAAAGCAAAGAACAACCATCCTACAGGCCACAACCCTAGAGAACCCTAAGAGTGGCATACATAGATCTGCCTATCAAGGGGAAATAGACAAGTTCTCTTGAGTAAATTGGGAGTGTGGGTGTCAGGAGGAAGGTGGAAGAGAATAGGGAAGGAGGGAAGGGGAGTGAGAGAAGAATATATAGCTAATAAAAATGGCAAAAGAATAAATAAAATGAATTGGAAAAATAAATAAAACAGGGTCTCACACTGTAGCTCAGGCTGATCTGGAACTCACTATGAAGGCTGGACTGGCCTCAAACTCAGGGTATTTCTGCATTAGCATTCTGGAGATTAAATTACAGTTTGCAAGTCCATTTGAACCTGAAGCTCAAAGAACAGAGTGCAACAGAAATCACAGAGACTAGAGAATATAAGGAATATTGGATGACAATGCTTATAATTATGGGGGATACATTGACTATAATAAATGAATGTACATCCTGTCAAGACATATATTTATCAGTTGGGGATGTAGCCAGTGGTAGAATGCTATATAGCATTCACAGGTCCTAATTCAGTCCTCAGTACCACTCAAAAAAAAAAAAAGGAAATAGTGCATATGTTTTCAAGAGGGAATGGAAGAAGGAACTGCTCAAACAGCTTTTGGAAGGCAAAGAGACATTAAATTGGTAGGTAAACATCATTTATCTAAATATTAATAATTTGACTTTATCATATGCAAAAGATATTTATAATTTAATAGCATAATTTAGTTAATATGCATAATGAATAAATAAAAGCATGGAATTCTGAGACCTAGATTTGTCCCCTCTTGACATTATTAGATGGCTTTATAAAGTTAACTATAACTTCTCTGATGCTCTGGTCCTTTCTTTTGAAGACAGAAATACTATCTCAAAAAGTTGTTCTGAGAACTCAAATAAAATATGTGTGCAATGCTCTTAGCCCCATATTTGACTTAAGCCAGATATTATTGTAAGATACTTGGATCATCTCATTTTGTCTTCCATCAGCCACTTTGAAGGAAATATTGTCACCCTATTTTATAGATCACAAAGGAGACTCAAAGAGATTTACTGGTTTAACTGAGTTTCCATAGCTTGGAAAGCTGACTCCAAAGGGTATACTTTCAGGCAGGTTAGACTGCCTGTCTTGCCTTTTAAGTGCATCATGAATAGTTCTTCTTCATTTTCTACTTCTGTTATTCCACTTAAAATCTCTCTCTCTCTCTCTCTAAAAAAAAAAAAAAAAAGGTTTACATTATTTCTATTTCAGTTCATTCCTGTCACTATGATAGATATGGTGACCAAAAACAACTAAGCGAAGGAAAGGTGTGATTTCCAGTTATAGATTTATCATCAAGAGAAGCTAAGGCAGGAACTCAAGCAAGAATCTGAAGGCAGGCTGCTTGCTACTCCATAGTTATCCCTGACCAAGCATCTCAAACGAATGAACTACAACAGAAATCATGGAGGAATGCTTCTTGATGCTTCAGTTCTTGCTTGCTAACTTACTTGGAGGCTCATACTCAGCTAGCTTTTTTATACAATGCCAAATCACATGCCTAGGAAATGGTGCCACCTATAGTGGGCTGAACCCTCCTAAATTAATTAGTAATCAAGACAGTCCTACTATGAACATGCCCATAAGCCAGTGCAATCTAGTCAGTTCTTCAGTAGAGATTTTCTTTATCATTTCTAGGTTGTGTCTGGCAAGTTGACAGATAACCAGAGGACAAAAGCAAATAAAAGCTGATGTGTTTATATAGTATTTCAGTAGTCTATGTATATTGTATATTTCTAATGTCATTATACAGATTGTTAAAGGTTGTGCAAAAACATATTTTAAAGAAATTGTATGTCAGAAATTTAATAAGTAACTCCTCACTTAATAGTGTTAACTAACTATCCCTGTTTGTTCACAGGTTGGAGGTGCATTTGCTCCCCCTTTGAAGGATTTATGTAGATTCCTGAAAGAAAATTCAGAATATGGAGTAGCTCCAGAATGGGGAGATGTTGTTAAGCAATCTGTGAGTGTCTTAAAAATACACCATTTTAGAGATTAGAGCCAGTTGATGATGTCTGAGATTAAATGTTCTTTTCAGAATAAGAATTTCATGCACATGTGACAATAGCTTTCAGTTCACAGTTTTTATTTTTCAGAATGTGTAATTGATGATAGGGTAGAATGCAGAACCAGAGATGCTCCACCCACTCACACACCTTTTTTTTTTTAATTGCAAATTGGTTGGATAGTGCCGCAAAGAAAATCAAGTAGGTAGGCAAAAAAAAAAAAAAAATTCATTAATAATATTCATCACAGACAGGATTTCTGTAGATAGTCCAGATTGGCTTTGAACTACAATCTTGCCTCAACTTTATTAATACTGGGATTACAGATATGTGCAACTGCCTGGGTTCATTATGGTATAATAGTAAAACAATGCTTAATAAACCAATGGACTATCTATATATTAGAATTTATACAACTGCTTAAAAATTGTATCCTAGAAGTATATCTGAGGTAGATGGTGGTGATACATACCTTTAATACCAGCTCTCTGAAGGCAGAGGCAGGCAGATCTCTATGAGTTTGGGCCAGCATAGTCTACAGAGTAAGTTCCAGGATAGCCAAAGCTATATAGAGAAACCCTGGCTTTAATAAAAAAAATCTGGTATCAGAGACACAATATTGACAATATACTAAGTGTCTTAATATTTAAGATTTTGGGCTATTAAAACCTAACTATATTATTTTTATAGGCGTTCAAATGGAAAAGGCAAGCTTTAAATTCAGTATTATAACTGTGATTTTATTTTGTAAAGTGGTAGGGAGATTCATACAATAAGAATGAAAGCAAAGATGTATCATACACTTTAAATGTTAGCAGCACTGTGGCTGAGTGGTAAGAGAAACATGGTTTGGTTCTCTTTGTATTATTATTGTACGATCTGCAGTGAACACTAATGCTTTTAAAGAGAAAAGGAAGTTGACCAATTAAAACCATACAAAAAGTAGTGCCATTAGATTTCTCCTTAAACAACTTCCTACATCTGTACCTCCACAGATCAGCTGCTAAGCTCGGTTTAAAATGCATACTTTTGGGGTACATCTCAATATTTATACATTACATAATGAAGTGAAAATGTTTAGGTCATGTTTTATTTCATTTAGCTTATATTACTAAAATTCATGTGGCTGTTAGAAAATTTTAGCTATGTGTGTGACTTGCATTGCATTTCTACTGGATAGTGCTATTGCAAAGGTTATAAAATAAAACTTTAGGGAGAATTATATGAAAGCAACACAGATCACCATTTGTCCTGTACTTGATTGCTCTATCAGCAAGTACCACTGCTCTTCTCAGCCAGGTGTTAAGCCCTCATCTTTCTTCCTTTTGTTTTTTTTAACTGCTCATCACCAATATGTGATTATACACCAAATATATAATTGTCCTGAATATAATATAAATTCATGAAGCCTACTACCTATCATAAACATTTACAAGCATTGAAGCCTCCGTGGTATCCAGATAATAATGAATATACCTTTTTCCTTTTGATTATATATTTTTTGTCTTGGCTGTGAATCCCAAACTGACCATCAAGATTGGTTTAAAACATATCAATTTAACCTCAGCCTTCTTCTTATTTCCCCTGTACTTCCTGTATTGCTTTCCCAGATAAGAAGGATCTGAACAAGTGGTAATGTGCACCAAGAAAGTATTATGAAAATATGCTTGATAAAATTTCTTTGATTCTTAAGTTTTCCATCCTACAAACTTAAACGTTACAAGATAAAGAACTAAATGCCTGTTTCCATTCTTTTTCTTAGGATAAAAAAAAAAAATGGAAGCAGGGGGATAGCTGATTGAAGCCACAACTTAGATTAAAGTTATGTCTTTCATAATCATTTCATATCAATATAGAACTAGTTTATAAATAGCTATGTCTTAATAGGGTATTTGGTAAGCTTACTTTATATTCATGTGGCTGTTATTGACAAATATATATTTTCTCTAGGGGTTTCTTCCAGAAAGTATGTACGAACGAATTCTCACTGGTCCTGTTGTGAGAGAGGAAGTAAGCAGGCGGGGGAGAAGGCCTAAGAGTGGAATTTCCAAGGCTACAATAGCAGCAACTGCTCCTGCCAGCAGTGTGTCAGGCAATCCTTTGTTGACCAACGGATTACTTCCAGGTGTGGATCTTACAGCTCTTCAGGCCTTACAACAAAATCTACAGAACCTGCAGTCATTGCAAGTGACTGCAGGGTTGATGGGCATGCCTGGTGGTCTTTCTTCTGGAGGAGAAACTAAGAACATGGCTGCTATGTTCCCCATGCTACTGTCAGGAATGGCTGGATTACCAAATCTGCTAGGCATGGGAGGACTCCTTTCAAAGACTGCAGAATCTGGGGCTGAAGAAAAAAAAGGAAGTGACTCTAAGGAGCTAGAAGGAAAAAAAGAAAGGACAGAGAGCCAAAGTTCAGAGAATGGAGGAGAAAGCTGTGTGTCGGGTTCTCCTTCAACTTCCTCCACGGCTGCATTGAGTCCAGCTGCAGCTGCCAAGCCCATAGCTCTTAACCCACTATTGCTGTCTAACATACTTTACCCAGGGATGCTGCTCACTCCAGGCCTTAATCTTCATATTCCAACCTTGTCTCAGCCCAATACTTTTGATGTACAGAAAAACAAAAATAGTGACTTAGGTTCATCTAAGTCAGTAGAAATAAAGGAAGAAGCTTCCAGAGTTAGAGATCAGAAAGAGAAAGGAGGAACTGAACCTAGTCCTCTCAATGAAAACAGCACAGATGAGGGTTCAGAGAAAGCTTCTTCTGGGTCTGATAGCACATCATCATCATCTGAGGATTCAGACTCAAGCAATGAAGATTGATTGGGGACTCTGCACTTCATCCTAAACTTATTTTACCTTTTCTTTAATTACTAACTGTAAATATCCCGGTGTTGAGTGCATCAATAACTTACTGACAGAACATTTCAGTTGTTTGTTTAGAAGTGCAAACTGCTTTCAGAGACGTTTTGCATGTTCTATTTCTTAAGATCCATAAGTTTCTGAACTCGGGTATACTATCAGATACATGCAGATAAAGTTACAACAAAAGGCATTATAATTTTGTTGGGGGTTAATTTTATGAAAATGATGCTCAATAAGAGTTGTATATTTAATATATTTGCAGTGAACACAGAATACTTTATGCATATTACTGATTTAATTTGAATATAGTTTTACAGCCTCCTTGACACCTATAATTTACAGATCAAAACTCAGCAATAATTTGGGCAGCTAATGAATGTCATGAAAGCTGTAGACTCTACATCACCATCCATTGCTTTAATTACATAAAATGCTCTAGTGTCGTGATGCACTGCTGATGTTTCCAATTCAGGTACAAGTATGTTTTAAAGAAGAAATAAGTTTCCCAATCAGCCAATTTATCTGGCTACCTGTTACCTCAGCTGAGTTAGTTTAGGAAGTTTACATTCGTTTCTAATTCTGTACTTGTTTTCAGGGGTTTTTAAACACATCCTATATATTATGTCAATCTGGCGAGGAACATGACTTGCATTTTACTGTGCTTAACTCAGAAATCAGTAAAAATGAAGTCATAAAATAATCTTGTGTCATATGGCTTTGGCACCCTGTACACATACATTAAAACTTTTCAAACTTTGGCCTCCTATTACAAGTAATTATGTCTCAGATTAATAATGTCTTGTTTCCAGGGTTCAGAAAGGCAAACTCATGAAATGCCACTGAGAACTTTCAACACAGCGCCCTTCACGTACAAGAAAATGTTTGTTTGCTTTATTTGTATAGGTTTCTGTTTGTGTCTTATGTCCTGGAAATATTCCAAAATAACAGGTAATAGTAGTCAAGTAATATGCAGATAGTTTGAATTAATTGAGTTTCTAGGAGTAAGAAGACAGCATGTTACCCAGAATCAGTGTTGGGCTATCAGTTTATAATAAACACTGAGCTGCCCACTTTGAAAATGCACTTTGACTAGTCTCAAAAAGATGTACAAACTATACCTATGAAGTCCAAGGCTTCGGTTCTGTTTCTTATAATCCTTTATCATGTAAAATTTGTCTGGTATTTGATTTGTGATATCATTTCTCCTGCTAAAGCTGCTATCATTCTGACACGGTAGAGGTCCAAGGTTTACCTTTATACACATCAGAAACAATTAGAATGGACTTAGACATTCTAAGGAGAGATAAATATTACAGTTTTCCTGATGTCTAAGTAAATCATGGTAAAGTTTGCAAGGTAGTAAACTTCAGAGGAGTACCCCAGTTCTCTCCTATAGGAAAACTAACTTGCAGTATGTTTTAATAGAGCTGTTTGTCATGGACTAAATGATTGTACTGGGTTTCCCAAGACCTTTACCAGTAAATTATGTTTCTGTATGTAAAAACGTAACCCATTATTAGACAATGTTATATGTATTTACCAAATTATATAAGTTCCATTGGGATTGTATTATTAATTTTTGTATTTTCTCAAATTAGTACTTTGAATTGATAGTTCTTTATGCAATGTCTTAGCAATAGTCACTGTAATGCCCATCCAGGAGCAGTGGGTAGTAATCCTTCATCATGAAAATGATATATTACATATTTAGTGTGTTCCCTTTGCAGTATTGCACTTTTGTTTAACTAGAACACACCTGTGAGATAGCCAAAGTTTTTCAGTTACCTTGGTTTGCAAGTGGAGTGTTTCAGTGTCACCCATACCCTCCTTCCTCTAGGTCTACCCATGTGATCTTTATTCCTGTCTTTCCCAATTAAAAGGAAAAAATGAAGTTTAAAAAAAAAAAAACACTTGTCATTAAAATCTAATTTATAGCAAAATCTATGAGATAAAGTATTTTCCTAATTATGGTCTAATAAATTTGGTAACACTCTAGTGATTCTCTTTCTATATATAATAAGGCAGTTACAGTTTTCAAAGCATAAAGGCTAATGTTAACTTAAACATTCTCTTGAGTTTCAAGACACTTCTTTGTAGATTGATTGGGGGGAAATTGTCCAGGTGTCAGCTAAGAAAAACATGCAGATATAAAAATGTAAAGTTAAGGGTTATAAAAGAAATTGATGGAATTACATAATACTGAAGTTGCAGTTGAAAGGATATCCCAGTATGTGTTGGTAGTTACTGAAGGAATTAGAGCTGGTGTTGCCTTGTATTTTAGCCCTTGTTTCAGGTTTTATGATTCAAGTCTTAGTCCAATTTTTCTTTTGGACATTTGCAATATTTACCAGTTGTGTTTTGTGTAGTCTAAATTTGCTTTCTGTAGTTGAGCAAACGTCTTAAAAAGTCCTTTGTAATTTATTAAATTACTTTCTATGATGTTCTATAGAGCAAATGGAAGTTTAATTATTTTTTATTAAACATATTCTTTGACTACCCATGATGTCAGCCTCCATACATGACAGTACTTTTTCACTTGAGCTTTCTATACAATTTATCTCATTCTAAAAGAAACCATAGTTATAAATTTTCAAAGATACTTTAGAAGAAATGTATACTTTTGAAGAAATGCTTATGATGGTGATATTTGTGTGTTTTTGTTAGGCCTTTGTCACCCAGACTGGTCTCAAACTCAGGGTTCTGTGATGTACAAGGGTTTGGAATTTTCAATATTTATATCTATAATGCATCTTGAATGTCCGATTTTCATTTTCAGTTCATTTTTTCATTGATATTGATGTCTGCATAGAAAGGAAATAGTTCTTTATGAGCCTTATGTGTTAAAGCCCATGTCTAGAGAATGACATCTACCCTACGCCAAACATTATGTTTTCTTTCTTCCCCTTGTATCCCTAAAACTTCCAAAAGGACTAAAAAGACAAACCTCACATCTGCCCCCTCCCAGCCCCCCCTTTACCCAAGCTCTGGCTGCCCTGGAACTCTGTAGACCAGGCTGGCCTCAAACTCTGTCTCCTGAGTGCTGGGATTAAAGCCACCACCGCCTGGCTAACTCCACCTTTTAACAATGGCTATTATCATGCTCTGAACTGAACATGCCAAGTGAGCATTCTACCAATTGAACCACATCTCCCTGCAACCTTCTTATTTCATATATCTATCATGTCATTAAAGAATCTTACAAATTGTAAGTGCTTCTACTGTTCTGCTGCACTGTTTATTTAATGCCTACTTCCTACTTACTGAATATTTAAAATGAGTTTTTAAGTATTCGGCTAGTTAAACACAATGTGTTACTAGTTCAGTATTTAAGGTGTTGTCACCTCTCATGGTTTTTGATTTGTGGGTGTTTTGTTTTTATGGTGCCAGGACTCAAAACCTGGGCTTTGTGTATTCTAAGCAGCCACTCTAGTACTGAGATACATGCCTGTGTCTTATAGTTAAATAGTTGTCTAGTTATGTGGGGTGGAGAGATTTTCTGTTTTCATTGTTTGTTTTTTGAGACAGAGTCTTGTTGGGTGGTACTGGCTGGCTTGATACAAAGATTGTATATAGTCCAGGCTGCTTTCAAACTCACAGTAATCCTGCAGCCTCAACCTTCCATTTTATTCATCATTTTTGGAAGTGCTTTTCACTAGGTAAAATTTGTTGATTAGTAGTGATATAAGTTCTTTTCTTCTGTTGTGGGCTCACTGGTTCTGTGGTACTGCCCTGTAAAAAGTAGCTATTTTTCACAATTTGCCTTTTTTGGATGTGGTGCTCATGTTGCTGAGGGTGTAACCAAGGGTTAGGACTAAAGGTGTGTGTGCCATCACTGGCCAGCTAAGTCTCTATATTTTTAATTAATTTATTTTCTATTATTTTTTAAATTAATTTTACATACTGACCACAGTTATCCCTTTCTCCTTTCCTTCTGATCCTTCCCTCCACTCCTCCATCTGGGAGGACTCCTCATCATGGGAGTCAACAAATTGAGGCAGGACCAAGCTCCCCACTGCATCAAGGCTGGGTGAAGCAACCCAACATGGGGAAGAAGTTCCCAAAAGCCAGCTTAAGCACCAGGGGGGCAGGTCTTGATCCCACTGCTAGGAGCCCCACAAACAGACCAACCTGTACAACTATCACCCACAATGCAGAGGGCCTAGGTCAGTCCCTTGCAAGGTCCCTTGCTGTCCAGTGTCTGAGAGCTCCCAGAAGCTCATGTCGGCTATCTCTGTGGGTTCTCCTGTCATAGCCTTGAGCCCCCTGACTCATAGAATCCCTCCTCCCTCTCCTCAACAGGATTCCCGTAGGTCAGCCAGTGCTTGGCCATGGATCTCTGCATCTGCTTCCATCAGTTACTGGATGAAAGGCTCTCTGATGACAATTAGAGAAGTCACCAGTCTGATTACAGAAGGCCAGTTCAGTCACCCTCTCCACTATTCCTAAGACTTTTTGCCAGAGTCATTCGTTGGGGGGGGGGTGTCACTCAGCTCCCAAAGAAGTCACACTTATAAATGCCCAAACTTGTTTCTAGCCAGATTTTTTTTTCTTGTCTTTTCTTTTGGTTTTCTGCCAGAGTCCAGCTGAAAGTGGGGTTTTTGTGCCATAGGAAGAATGTGTGACGTCAGCAAAAATGAGGAATCTGACCACCAGTTGTCTTTCAAACTGATGGCCCTGACTACCTCAGGCCGTCTTCATCTATACAGGTTCTAATGCATTCAAACGAGCAGTTTCAAAGCTTGTCTCTTTAATCATTTTCTAAGAATCATTAACATTTTAGTTTCTCTTCTTCCCCACTCCCTTGACATCACTGACATTTACCCCATATCAATATATATTAAGCCTAATGTTTATATCTAGCTAGGTACAGCTTATTCATACTGTACCCTAGCTGGCAGCAACCATGTGGTTACAAAGTAAGAGAATTGAGCCCAATGATTAATTCTTAACAATATGAGATCAGCTGAATATATTGTGATGCCTAGAGTGTAATTTTCAGGTGCATACCAGTTTCTGAGTAATCTGTATATCAACTTTATTATATGGATTACAGTTATAATCTTGTCCTTTACAGGTTCTCAAAATAATACCTAACTATCTATGGAGACTAAGTTTCTTTGTTGTTCCTGGGAATTTCAAAATGTACTTCTTTAAGAGGAACTTGGAATTTTAGATTTCTTTATTGATACTTTGATATTGGAAAAGTATCTGAGTGCCAGAGAAATCTCTGACCTTTCATGTCCTATCTCCTTTTCCTTCTGTGTTCCTATAAGGTTTTTAATGTCATCTTTAAGAAACCATTTTCTTGATTTAAGTTCGTTGGAATATATTTATCTCTTTTTGGTATTGACTAAGCAATAACCATTAACCTTATTGAGTTCCTTCTGCTTATTCAGGATGACTGCAAAGGCAGCCAGGGACTAATGGAGAAACTGGTTTCTGTAACAGATCAGAGAAATTTAGTTTTTCTGCAGAGGCTTTTGTTCCCAGTAAACTCAGACATAATCACGACTAACAAGGAAGAACTAGGGATTTCCATAAGAATAAGCATAGCAAAAGTTAGTGAAGCCGGAAACCCATGAGCTTCCTAAAGTCAGAGCAGTTTGCAGTATTGTATCCATAGGTCCTTGCCAAATGAATGCGATTCTCCAAAGGGCCTTGCCATCTAAAGAGCTCTGTACACAACTCAACTATGCATCTTTCCCAAGGGTGACAGCATAGCTTCTGCCAGTTTTCTGAGACAGGGTTTCTCTGTGTAGCTTTAGAGCCTGTCCTGGAACTTGCTCTGTAGACCAGGCTGGCCTCGAACTCACAGAGATCCACCTGCCTCTGCCTTCCACCTATCAGTTCTCCTGACTGGCTATTGGTTGTTCACCTCTTTATTAGACTAATCAGGTCTTTTAGACAAGCAAAGTAACACAGTTTCATAGAGTTAAATAAATGCAACATGAAAGAATGCAACACACCTTTGCATCATTAAATGTTCCCACAGCATAAATAAATATACCACATCTTAAAAGAATATTCTTTTAAGTTTGTGGATTTCTGTGAGTTTCCCTGGCACCAGATTTCTCCCTAACCCCAAAACACCAGCCACTATCAAGTCATTTTTTTCATTACTCTCTCCCTCCCCCTCACCCCCAAACCACCCAACGCAATCCCTCATCTTCCCAGCCTCTTTATTTTTAATGTGCTACTATTTTATTTCTTTTCTGTTGGTTTTTAAGACAGTTTCACTACGTAGCCCATGCTGCTAAGTAATGAGTTGTAAAATCACATACCACCACACTCTGCAGGTTTTAAGCATTTGTTTTTTGTATGTGTGTGGGTTACATATGTATGTACATGTACCTGTTGGGAGTGCACACGCACAAGTGTAGAGCCTGAGTTCAATGTGAGCTGTTCCTAACTCATACTCTGATGTGGGGTAATGCTCTTGTACACTGTAAAGATTTGTCACTCGTATTGGTTTGATAAAAGGCTGATTGGCCAGTAGCCAGGCAGAAGGTATAGGTGGGGCTACCAGAGTAGGAAAATTCTGGGAAGAGGAAAGGCAGAGATGCAGTCACCAGCCAGACACAGAGGAAGCAAGATGAGAATGCCTCACTAAGAAAAGGTACCAAGCCATGTGGCTAAACATAGATAAGAATTATGGGTTAATTAAGTTGTAAGAGCTTGTTAGTAATAAGACTGAGCAATAGGCCAAAGAGTTTATAATTAATATAAGCCTCTGTGTGTTTATTTGGGACTGAATAGTTGCAGAACCGGGTGGGACAGAAACTTCCATCTACAATCCTCACCTAGTCTTTGTGAGTGTGTATGTAAATGTGCACACATGTGCATGTGAAAGCCAGAGGTCAATACTGGATGTTTCCCGTGATCCCGCTCCACCTTATCTTTGAGGCAGTGTCTCCTGCTGAACCTGGTACCTACTGACTTGACAGCAAGTGCTAGGGAACTGCCCCTTTCAGCCCTCATTGCATTAGGGTCACAGATTCGAATGACTATGTCTTACTTTGTTTGATGGCTGCTAGTTATCCAAGCTCAGGTCCTTGTGCTTGCACAGGATTATAGGTGAGCCACATGGGCCCAGCTTTCCATGTGGGTGCTAGAGATTTAATTACATAGCAAGCATGTAACCAATTGAACTGTCTCCCCAGCCCCAGTGTTTTTGGCCTGTTTTTGAATGGGGCATCTGATGCATACTGGTCTGGAACTCAGCTGCCTCAGCTTCCACAGAGCTTTTGGCTTTCTTAATGTAGGGACTCCTGCTTTTGCCCACTCCTGAATTAATTACAGTTAATTCACATGTTATGAATCATTTAAGACATGTGTATATAATTATGCTTCTTTTTTGCATTGCTAATATTACTGCAAAACTAAAAGTTACCTGTACCAGAATCCAATATAACAACAACAACAAAAAAAAAAGGGGACAAAGATTCAAGAAAAATTGGAGGGCTTTCTTTGTTTTTTTGGGATTTTTGTTGTTGTTGTTTTCTTTTTCTTTTTTGTTTGTTTTGTTTTCTTTTTTTAAAGGTTTATTTATTATGTATACATCATTCCTTCTGCATGTATGCCTGCAGGCCAGAAGAGGGCACAAGATCTCACTACAGATGGTTGTGAGCCATCATTGTAGGTGCTAGGAATGAACTCAGGACCTCTGGAGGAGCAGCCAGTGCTCTTAACCTGGGAGCCATCTCTCCAGCCCCCATTTTGGTTTTTTTGTTTGTTTGTTTTTTGTTTTGTTGATTTTTGTTTTATTTTGTTTTTTGTTTTGTTTTCAAGACAGGACTTCTTTGTGTAGTTCTGCCTGTCCTGGAATTAGCTCTATAGACTGGGCTGGCCTCACAAAGAGCCTCCTGCCTCTGCCTTCCGGTGCTGGGACTGAAGGTGTGTGCCACCACCGCCTGGCCAAGGTGAAGTTTCTAATATCCCAATGTCAATCATGAATAGAACAGGGAGGCAAAGGGCCAGTAAGAAAGCACAAGGCTTGAACAACACCATGAACACCACTAGATTCTGGGCCACTGAACAGTCTCTCAAAATTTAAGATTAAAACAGAAAAGGTGCTTTCTAACCACAATAGAAATTAGAAATCAGCAACAAAGCTTTGAAATTCACTAGTATGTAAAAATGAAACATTGAATTCCTAAATAACCAATGGGTCAAAGACACGATCTCAAAGAAAATTAGGGGGAAAAAATGAATGAAATATGACATACCAAAGTGGAAATGTATAGCTATAAGCATCCACATTAAGAAAAATGAGGAGGGAGCATGGTTGGAGAGATGGCTCAGAGGTTAAGAAAACTGTTTGCTCTTCCACAGGTCCTGAGTTCAAATCCCATCAACAACATGGTGGCTTATAACCACCTATAATGAGATCTGGTGCCCTCTTCAGGCCTGCAAACATACATGTAGGTAAAACACTGTATACATAATAAATAAATGGATATTTAAAAAAACAAAAAGGAAAAGAAAATGGAGGAAGGTGAAGGGACTATAGCCAGCCTGAGCATGGCAAACATGGCTCTGGCAGGTCTTATACTTCTCCCCCATTCTTCTACCTTGCCAAACCATCCCTTATTTGGCTACTTCCTCCTCCTGAGGCCAACTACCAAGGTCCAGCTATCAAAGTATTAAAGTCCAGCAGTCAAAAGCCCAGTTTGGCTCACCTAATTAACATTCCAAGTTAAAATTAAACACCCCATCCTAACATGGGTTTTCTTTATAAGCCACCATTTACCTATGGGCCATGTCTGTCTCCTTTCTATCCAGAGACAGTTCTTTGTCCCCCTTCTGGGCAAATACCCCTTCCCCCTCTCCCTTGCCCCTTTTACCCCCTCTCCCTTATTTCCTTCCCCTCTCCCTCCTCCTCTGTCTCCTGTCTTTGTCCCTTATCTCTGCCCTCTGCCCTCTGGGGCAAATAAATCTCCATTGTGCTGAGAATTTGGCATTAGGGTGTCATGCCTGACTCCGAGGTTCCCTACAGAAGGTGACCCTGTGGCTAAGGCACCTGCCATGATATGAGTCCAATCCTGGGGCCCACTTGGTGACTCACATACACACACACATGAAAATAAATGTAAAAAATATTAAAAATAAAACGAGGCTCTCAAGATACTAGTCTGCTCTTGGGAGTATTGACAAAACTAATTTAAAAAACAACAACAACAAAATGTTTTCGACACAATTTGAGAAAAGTTTGTCAGGCTTTTAGCTGTAGAAAACAGTCCGGAAATCAAGTCATGAGAAAGTTCAGTTTTGAATAAGAAATGTCTAAATGTTATGCAGAAGCTAAAAATAAAATCTAACACTTCTTCAACACTGGTAAAGCTTCCCTTCTTGGGCATTCAAAGCTTGGAGTTCTAAACCATTGAGGAATAAGAGGCTGAAAGGACAGGGAATAGTTTGACCCTTCCCTTCCAAGGGCAGTCAGGAACTAGGAGAGGTTGGGCCCTGTTAGAAGAGAGTCACTGGAGGAAAATGTCCCCTATGTTCCCATGTGTCTGAGTCAGCGGTTCATTGGAGTGAAGAGAACACCATGACCACAGCATCTCTTACAATTTCAGAGGTTCAGTCACTTTAGTAGAAGTTCTTATTCTGCCTTCTTCACTTTTTGCTTCCAAAAATCAAGTGATGAAGTTTCACATGGCTCTAGAACAATGGTATGCCAATCACTCCTGGACCAGATCCTAAGACATCCTATCCTACACTGGATTAATTTGACACAAGCTTGGGTCATCTGGGAAGAAGTAACCTCAATTAAAAAGATGGCTCCATCACATTAGCCTATAGGCGAGTCTGTAAAAATATTTTCTGGATTAGTGATTAATATGAAAAGACCCAGCCCACTGTGGGCTATGCCATCCCTGGATAGGTGGCTTTGGGTTGTGTGAGAAAGAAAGTAGAAAAAGGCATGCAGAGCAAGCTAGTAAGCAGCATCCCTCCATGATCTGTTTCAGTTCCTGCCTTCTTGGTTTCTCTTGATGATGGCCTGTGATTGGAATGTATAAGTCCCCAAGCTGCTTTTGGTCATGGTGTCTTTGTTACAGTAATAGACAGACAATTTGAGGAGTTCAGTGGTTAAGAGCACTGGCTACTCTTCCAGAAGATCTGGGTTTAATTCCCAGCGCCCACATGGTGGCTCATAACCATCTGGAACTCCATTCCCAGGGAATCCAATGAGCTCTTCTGGTTTCCATGGGCACCAGGCAGGCTTATGATGAATAGACATGCATTCAGGAGTGTAGAGAGCTGCGAAGTGCTGCGCCTTAAAGGTGGTGCTGGCTTCTGCCTTCCACCTCCCCAAGGGTGAGGGCTCTCTGGCATAAACAAGCCCTTAATTGGTTAAGTCTGTTCAGCCTGTCTGCTTCTGCATTAGAGTAGCCTATCTGCAGGGTCCATGTAGCTCACTGGGGTTGGTTAGCGCAAGGGTATTTAAGCCTGTGCAGGGGTCCCCCGGGCCCTCACGGGTCAAGAAACATGTTTCAAGGATCCTGATTAAAACTGCATGAAGAAGATCTTCCCGGAATCGCGTCTTTTTTGCTGGCAAAGGCAGGCGCAGCACACAGAAGAAATAGCTAAATGCATAAAGAAAAAGTTAAGTAAGCCTTCATACCTGCTTGTAGACTAAGAAGGTTGATCGCCCAATCACACATTAAGCCATAATTGTGTCCTCACACTCAGTCCTCTTGCATCATAATTCAAAGAGCTCAGAGATTCCTTCATGGCCATCACAAGTTGTGTGTGCCCCATTTGTCTCTCTTCCACTGCCTCATTCCCTTAAACTCAGCTTCAGGGAGCACCCTTAACTACCAGTTTTTAGTGCTCACAAAGCAGAGCCTTCCTCCCCACCTGCAGAGTGTTCTCAATCCCGACCAAATACATCTCTGCCTTACAGACTTACTCAGGAACTATGTATAGAGAAACTAAGAAATTGTTAAAAAGTAGTGTCCTCCCAATGTGTAGATTAGCCTCTACATCTTTGTGATTTAAATTTTCTACCCTGCCTCGAAGGAAATGGAGTATTTCTAAATGGATCAGAGACTCGGTTCTCTGTTGGTCTTGGCCATTTTCCCCTGCTAAGCTCCAGGCTGTTATGGTCCAACTAATACAGTGGGGAACCTTGATTTTTATTTTTGGCCCTGTTATTTCTGGGTCTTTTTGTCTCCAGCCCCCAACACACACACACACACACACACACACACACACACACACACACACACACACACACACGACAAAGCATCCAGGTCAAATCACTGGCAAAGGTATAAAAACCTCCTTTTTCAGAAACTACTCCAGAGCAGAGAAGGGGAGGAGGGAGTTGGTATTGTTGAACTGTCCACAGAGACGTAGGCTGTACTTGGAGGGGTACTTGGAAAAGTGGTGGGTGTAATCACAGGAGGTTGAGGTTGGATTGTGACATTGCTTGAAGATTAAGAGGTCCTTGGTATGAAAGAAAGATGTCAGTCTAGGTAGATAGTAACGGTCAGCATCTCTGAAAAAAAAAAATACCACCTGGAGCTTAAAGATCTGTAATCCAGAATATATCAACCATACCAGTGGGTTAGAGGTAAACGGTGACCAAAGACAGAAAGCAAGAGACAGCAAAAGAAAGGCTATGGGAGCTAAGACAGCCCAAGCATAGGCAGAAAATCCACCTAGGAGCTGTCTTAGTCAGGTGTGCAGACACAGGAAAGGGCTGTCACAGGCAACATGCGGTAGAGTCGTGGTCATTTAGTTAATGGTTTCTGGAATGAGGGGTTCAGAAGACTACACCCTGTTTTTTCTCTTTCGTTTCTTCTGCAGTGTAGCCACTAGAATGTTTCTCATGCTCCTATAACTATCCCTCCACCCCCCCCCACCCCACCCTAATCAAACTTACTGGGTCATGAAATTAATAAATAAAGGCATGGAAGTAAAGGGGGGTGTAGTGAGATATTCACCTTGTCCGCACCTGTGGTTTATACCACGCCCATTGGGGGTGGAGACAGGACCGGACATGACTTGGGGGAAAAGGCTGAGGAGGGGGTCGGAGACTCTCGCTGGCAGCAGCTGAGAGGACAGCATCCTGTGGAACCTGCTCGATGTTCATCTGTCTATATTGTGAGTTATTTCTCCCTGAATAAACATCTATTCGGCCTAATTGTTTATCCTGATCCTTATTATCCGCAATATCTGGCGTTGTGCCCACGTTGGGTGCCAATTGTAGCTAGTTGTTTTCCCCACCCCACCAGCCCCCAATAACACGCAGAGACTCTGTATTTGATATAAGGCTGTTGGCCAGTTAATAGTTTCTTACCGGCTAGCTCTGTCTTAATGATTAAACCATTTCTATTATTCTAAGTATTTCCACGTGGCTCATCTTACCGGCCAGAGTGGCTGGCGTTCTACCTCTCTGGGCTCTCCATGTTGATTCCTCCTTCCTACTTCCTCTTTCCTCCTCGACTCCTAGCCCCACCTATCTTACTTTTCTATTGGCCAACAGTGCTTTATTCATTAACCAGTATGAGGAACATTTACAGAATAACATCTCCCATCATCTCCTCTTTTCTGTCTAAAATAAATGTTTTAACCTTAACATAGCAAAATATACCATACAACAGTTATCAAATAAGAATCACAGTTTAGGCGTGGTTCTTTCCAAACTGCTTTCTGCTGGTAGGGGGCGCTGTCATGGGGGCTCCTAAGAGGATGCAGAAATCCTTACTGTAGTGGTTTGCAAGGCTGCATTGTCCCATTATCTTGCTTGATCAAACCATATTAGTCTGGAAGGAATCCACAGCTTTTCATTTTCTGTGGAAACAAAATTAGAAATCCTTTTCCCCAGTAACTTGTCCTTGGACTTAAATTTTGGAGTCAAAGCATTTTTAAAATATATAAATTGGATTAATCCAGCAGCATTTTCTTTTATCAGTAGTTGTTATTTCCTTAGCAGTCAAAAAATTTAAAGATAACAGAACAGCATACAATATCCAAAATTTCTCTGTGCTTTTCCATCTTTACACTTCTATTTTTACATATTTGGAGACAGGGATTCTCTGTGTAACTTTTATCTGTCCTGGAATTCCCTCTGCATACCAGGTTTACTTTGAAATCGCAGAGATCTGCTTGCCTCTGTCTCCTGAGTGCTGGAATTAAAGGCGTGTGCCACCACACCCAGCCACACTCTGTCTTTTTAAAACCATTTTATTCTTTTTCTTTTTCTCTCCCAAGCCAACGTATATTTTAAAACACACTGTAAACCTTCATAGTCAGCCCTCATACACACCAATGTATTGTTAGCAGAGCTCTTTAAAAGCAAGGCAGTTTTTTGCCGCTCATGCTAATTTTGGAAACCTCCGTTAAAGGAGCCGCGCAAATATTTACTTGTCTCTCACAAAACAGAGTCCAACCCAGAAAAATGCTGCTACCAAGAAGTCTTACTTGTCTTTGTTCCTTTGTTTCTAAAACATTTCTTAAGCTTTTCTTAGTTTTAAGTGAAAGTTCTTATAAGCCAAGTGGGCGCCATCTAAATATTTCTACGTGGTCTCATCTTACTGGCCAGAGTGGCTGGTGTTCTACCTCTCCAGGCTCTCCATGTTGACACTCCTTACTCCCTTTCTCTTTCCTCCTTGACTCCTAGCCCCGTCTATCAGGCTTTCCTATTGGCCAACAGTGCTTTATTCATTAACCAGTATGAAAAACATATTTACAGAATAACATCTCCCATCAGGGGAGCTAGATGGGAAATGGAAGGGGGTCAACAGGAGTGCTAGGAGACAAAAATGGGAGAGTGAACATGATCGAAATATATACATGTACTGAAGTGGCATACTCATTAATCATAATTAATGTATGTTACTACAAAACTGTAAGACCTAATAATTACTTGAGAGGCTTGAGGCAGGATAGCTAATGAAGATAGAGAGGGGACATGGAAACTGGAAAGAGCCCCATTACTCTCCTGGTCTGATTTCAGTTTATTTCAGGGTGACACTCGGATATATAGACATAAGAAACGAGGCCACCTGAGAATGAATTGAGCTCCCCTTACAGAGAAACATCAAAAATAAGAATTGGTTTCAATATTTAATTCATTAGTTATTTTTTAAATTTTGTGTGTGTGTGTTGGGGGGCAGGGTAGTATCTGTACAGGACTGCAAGCGTTATAGAGACCAGAAAAGGGTGTCAACTACCCTGGACCCGGAGTTCCAGGTGGTTGTGAGCCTGACATGGTTGCTTGGATTTGAACTCAGGTGGAAAACAGCCAGTGCTCTTAACCACTGCGCTGTCTCCCCAGCCCACAAGTTTGTTGAAATGCCTAATGGATGATGTCTTAAATCCAGTGTCCTCTGACTTCTGTACAAGTTAAGTATCCTTTTGGCAAGTGCACATTCTTGAGTGCATTTGTGTGCATGTTCAAGTTTGTGCACATGTGTGTGGAGGGGCATGTGAGTATGGAGGCCACAGGTGTTGTTCCTGGGGCCCCTCTCTTTTTCAGACTGTGTGAGTCTCTCACTGGCCAGCGTACCACAGAACTCTACCTGCTTTTGTCTGCCTCTGCTGAGATTAGAGCTCAGCCAACTCACTGCTTCAGGCTTTTTAGTGCCCTGCCTCCTTTAACCGTGGGAGCTGTAAGCATTGAACTCAGGTGAGTGTTTCTGCCAACTGAGAATCTTCCCAGTCCTTGCAAATGTGTTTATTTCCACTAGATTCTCTTTGCCACCTTCAAGCCCATGCAGTGTGCCTTAAAAATTTCTTCCCCAAGAGCAAATTCTTTGGATAAGAAAAATCAGCACATCCTTCCCCTGGTGTCTAAGCTGGGAGACTCGGCAGCTTTAACAACCCTAATCACATGTATAGCTGCTGAGCCCCTTGGCTGAATTCCTCTTCTAATAGGCACAGTGGAGTCTCACGTCTTGACTTTAGTCAGTGCCCTGGATAACTGTGTTTCATTGTGACCGCCCTGAAATGTCTTTCCATTGTAGATGTTAAAGAATCAGCTTCCCCAGCTCCAGGTTCTGAGCATACTCAGTCTGCACGGCCGCCATGTTTAGGTGCATTTCCTGTTGCCAGGCCTGAGTCACACATTAAATGAGAAAGGCCTGGAAACTGGGGGTATCATCAAGATGTCAAATCTTCGAGTGTGATGACTAATATAATTTTTAAATTATTTTTGAAAACACATTCGTGGTTACCCTGTTTGGTTGATAGTGTTTGGGGTTTTGTTTGATTAGTGAGATCGACTCTTAGCCCAGTATACCTTTGCCATAGTTAGTGTTGACACAGGAACCTCACTTGAAGCATCCTCTCTATTGGGGTGGCTGTTCGCTATCCATTGGCAGGTTGGGGCTGTCTTAGAAAAGTAGCTGAGCAAGCAAGTGGGAGCTAACCATTAAGCAGAGTTCTGCTTTAGATTCCCTCGGTGATGGACTGTAAAATCTAAGATGAAATAAGCTCTTTCCTCCCGGGGTTGGTTTCGGTCAGTGTTTATCTCCGTAACAGAGAAGCGAACTAGAACGAGCAGCCGAGCTATTATCTTTACTTTGGACCTTTCATCTTTACTATCATTTAAGGACCTCTAGATGAGGAGGGGAGTATTTGGATACCAAAACTTCTCCTGTCGATATTTCTTGGTCCTTTTCTCTTCAAACGAGCCTTCCGAATGGTCTCACTGTTGAGAGGTACTTAAAACGGGAGGGCGCATTCATTCAAAATGAAGTACATTTTGTTTTGCTCTTTCTTTTCCCACGACTTTTGGTCCCCCTGACTTCCCGGCCGGGACTACGTTTCCCAGCAGGCTGTGCTCAGATGTACGGGTGCCCGCATGGGACCGAGCGACTCTGGGGGCGGCACAGTCGTGGTGCAATCTGCTGACGGGCGGGCGCTTTGCGGTTTGAATGGCGGCCGGCCCGGGCCCTCAGTTCATCTGAAGAGCCACGGCCTCGGGGTGCGCCATGCCATCTGGAGGCAACCAGTCGCCACCGCCTCCTCCTCCGGCAGCAGCCAGCTCGGAGGAGGAGGAGGAGGATGGCGACGCCACGGACGGTGCGCAGCCCGCGGGGTCCCCGGGCCCTCAGATCCAGCAGCGGTTCGAGGAGCTGTGTAGCCGTCTCAACATGGACGAGGCGGCGCGAGCCGAGGCCTGGGCCAGCTACCGCAGCATGAGCGAGAGCTACACGCTGGAGGTGCGCGCGCAGACCATCCGGGGAGGTCGGGGGACTCGGTGTGGCTCTGGGGTCGCTTGGTGGTTTGCACCGCACCATTGCCTCGGCCCTGGCTTCGCAGCCGTCAGAGGAGACGAGTTAAAGTTTCGGTCTTGCTTCCGTGTGACAACGGCTTAAGATTTGTCATCCCCCCCGACCCCCACCTCCGGCTGTTGAATGTTATGTGTAGACACAAAACATTTGTTGCTGAGCTCGGGCGCTCTTTTTGGCTGTCACCCAGATATAGGTTTGTTATGTTCCGTTCTTGGGACGGGGCTTGAAGTTGACAAAAATGGCCATTCGGGCCAGTGCCTGTCAACTCTGCAGGCACCTCCCCTGCCTGGGCCAATAGGAAGTGACACGGAAGTCCGGATTGTTTATCTGCTGCCTGTGCGTATGGCCCTTTTAATTTATGTATAGCTTGTGGAAGGAGCAGGTTAAGAGGCCCACGATTCGAAGGCAAAGCAAGGCGTTATTTAACTATAATGTGGTGGTTGTGTCTGTGTCATTTTCCTGAGTAGGTGTATTGTGAATATGAATATTCGATGTTCACACATCGAATTTCCCCCTCTCCACAGAAAAGAAATACTGCAGCATGAGACCCTAAAAATCTGAGTGACCCTGGACAAGTTTTTGAACACTGTTTTCTTTTTCAGGGAAATGATCTTCATTGGTTAGCATGTGCCTTATATGTGGCTTGCAGAAAATCGGTTCCAACTGTAAGCAAAGGGACTGTGGAAGGAAACTATGTGTCTTTAACAAGAATCCTTCGATGTTCAGAGCAGAGGTAACTATATTCCAGCTAGCAAAGTAGAATGTAGCTAAAATAAAAACTTAGAAATCATCCAAGTTATGAAAATTCTCATCGTTTACTATTTTCTGAGCATCTAACTTGTGGAATGTGGATTGCTGAATTTAGAAACTTTACCACTTCAGAGTCAGGATCATATTCTACTAACGAGTGTATTTGCATTTTGATGAATTAAAGGTTATGGCTCATTGTATATTATTAATATAAATGTAAATAAAGATACTGAGGAGCTTTTGAACATACTATGGATCAAAAAGGTAAATAAAACATCAATTATGTGGCATTATGCTCAGATGCATACACATGAGACTTGTGTTTTAATGTCCATAGAATGTGTGGAATTGAAGCTGCACGGTGTCTGGCCCTAAAGAAACTCCTACCCAGACACACACACACACACACACACACACACACGAAACTCCTGTACACATACCCAAATGTTTATTGCACCATTTAAAAATTCATGATTTTTATGTGTATATGAGTGTCTGCATGTATGTTTGTGTACGACATGTGTCCTGGTATCTGTGGAGGCCAGAAGAAAACACTGGATCCCCTGGAACTGGTGTTACAGGTGGTTGTGAGTCACCAGATGGGTGTTGGAACAGACCTGGGTTCTCTGCAAGAGCAACAAGTGCTCTTAACCACCCATACCTTATCTGCCCTCCACAATTTTTTTCTAAAGAAAATTAGAAGTAACTTGAATTTCTCTTGATTGAGTGAATGCAGAAAGTTATTATATGTTCATAGGAAGGAATAGTTCTAGTAATTAAATACATGAGTTAGATATTTCCATGTATTAATATTAATGAATCTCAGAAACATTAAATGAAAACTAAGTTGCAGAATGCTACTTATAATATGATGCATTTTATATAAAATGTAAAAGCAAACAAAAGGTACTTATTTTTATGAGTACATGTATGAAAACTTAACTTCAGAATGTGGATTATATTGCTGGGGAAGTAGAGAATGAGATTAGGGAGGTGTATAAATTGAAATCCTGGCTGTTTCTATACTAACTTTAGTGTCTTGTTTTTAAAAAAAGTTTCATTTTATTTTATGTGAGTATTTTTTCTGCATGTTTGTACATGCAAAATGTGTATGTTTAGTGGACAAGGAGGTCAGAAGAGGACATCAGATCCCCTGGCCCTATAGTAAAAGATGGTCATAAACCACCTTGTGGGTGCTGGGCATTGAGCCAAGATCCTCCACAAGAAAAGCAAACACTCTTAGCTGCTGAGCCATCTCTCCAGCTCCATAGTTTTAGTGTTTAAAGGGTCTGAGCTGGGGCCAGTGAGATGATGCTGAGGGTAAGAGCTCCTGCCACACCCAGCAGAAAATGTAAGTGGTAAGGTGGACCATGGTTGAGAAAGGCACTTAGCAATTGCTGGATTCCTGTGTATTTCCACACACCACCTACATGAACATGAATACAAACAAAGAAACCAAAACTATTATAATCTGAACAAAGTAGATTAGGAGGGTTGGAGTAATAAGACAAATGGTAGGAGATAAAGTTAGTCAAAGGCATGCCTTTGATTTTATGTCATTGTCAAAATATAATTTGATGAAATGACTTTGATTTACTGTTAATTTTATTGGCACATCACCTTTATGTTATTAAAGTACCTCATTTTTATTTTTAATATCAGCTTAATCGAATTTTTTAACAAGATGAAGAAGTGGGAAGACATGGCAAATCTACCCCCACAATTCAGAGAACGTACTGAGAGATTAGAAAGAAATTTCACTGTTTCTGCTGTGATTTTTAAGAAATATGAACCCATTTTTCAAGACATTTTTAAATATCCCCAAGAAGAGCAACCTCGCCAGCAAAGAGGGCGGAAGCAGAGGTAGGCTTTTCTCTCTCTCTCTCTTTCTCTCTCTCTCTCTCTCTCTCTCTCTCTCTCTCTCTCTCTCTCTCTCTCTCTCTCTCTCTCTCTCTCTCTCTGTGTGTGTGTGTGTGTGTGTGTGTTCCACCATTCTTTAAAAGGCACATGATTTCAGAGATTATTTTTTCCTAAGAAGTTCGGGTTTTTGTTTGCTTTGAGACAGGGTCTCACTATGTAGCCTTGGGTACGTGGAATTCACTCTGTAGACCAGGCTGGCCTCCAACTCATAAATCTGCCTGCCTCTGCCTCCCAGTCCTGGGATTAAACACCTGTGCTACCACGCCTGGCTTAAAATGTTTTTTGTTTTGTTAAATGATAATTTGTTGTTCTTTGTTGATTGTTAGAAGTTGTCTGGTTTTATGTTGGAAAAAAAAATTCCCTTTGTATTTAAGCAACCAAAAATGCTGGTTGACAAATCAGACCTTAGGCACTTTCTCCAGTTGTCTTCCTTGGAATGGATCAGATAGTGACATTTTCTGTTTCTATTATTTGACCTTTTTGTCAAACTGAATTAATAGTTCCCCAAAATGAGTTTGATGCTGATAGCCAATTAAAATAGAGCAGCTAGGCTGGGTGGGAATAGGAGAATTCAACCACTGTGGACTTGTTTTCTGGTCAAGATCTACAAAGCCAGCTTTCTCTGGTTTAGTGTCTTCAGTCTTTACAACTATGGGCCATTATGAGATTAAAAACTGACCTCCTTTAACATCCAAGTTAAACTGGAGAGAGAAATTTTGCTTTTAAAGGATGTCAAGAAACTTCCTCTTAACATAGTATGTATAAGAAATGTACAAGAGGGCTGGGTGTGATGGGAAATGCTTTTAGAACCAATAGTTGGGAGGCAGAGGCAGGCAAATATATGAGATGTGAGTTTGAGGTCAGACTGTTCGACAAAGTGAGTTCTAGGATAGCCAGGGCTCTCAGAGAAACCCCATGTTGAAAAATAAAACAAAACAAAAACAAACAAAAAAGTAAAAGGGGCCAGGTATAGTTATACATAACTGTTAATTTCAGCATTAAGGACCTGAGGCAGGAGAATCATCTGGACTATATAAGAGAGATCCTGTGTCAGAAAGCCAAAAAGAAAAACAAAACAAAACCAAGAGCCCCTAAAACAGGGGAAAGAATATCATTGTATAGACAGGCTAACCTTCAACTCAGTCGGTAGCCCAGGCTGTCCTCAAGCCTGGTCTGTCCTATCTCAGTCCCCTGAGTGAAGCCCTCCTTGGCACCACAGTCCCCAGCTTTGTATCAATGTTCTGAATTTTGGATGCAAGCTTTCTTGGAGTCTTAATATCATTTATAGAAAAATCCAAAGTAGATCTTTCTCTTTAGAATGTCTAAAAATAACTTCATATCATACTCATTTGATATGTGTGTCTATCACCTAGTTCTAATTAAGAGGCTTGTAATATTTCTTCAAGAATTTTACATTTATACTATTCTGTACTTGGGAGTGAGTGCTGGAAACCAAATCATGCTAGACACATTCTCTAAGACTCATGTATAGCCTCACTTTTATAGTTTTTGGGTTGTTTTGTTGCTAGGTAGCCCAGGCTGATGTCCAACTTGCTATCCTCCTGTATCAGCCTTCCAAGAGCAGGGATTACAGGAACATTCTGCCACACCCAGCTTACTCTTGGCTCTTGGCACTTTTGAGCACTTTCTGCTAACAGTCACACTAGTGATATATGACACCTGTATGTGTGTTATGAGGCAAGTACTCCTCTCAGATGTGAACATGTTATATGACAACCTTATGGGTCTTTGACTTTTTAGGCATGGAAAATAAGCTCCTAAAGGGCAATCCACATCCCATGTGTGGGTAGACTTAATGCAGAGCACATATGATTTACCATGTTTGTACTGCCTCTCGAGTGTGACTATAATGTACAACTGTGATCTGAAAGCTTGTGACCATGTTAAACACGCAACAAGAAATAATGATTTAGAGATCATGCAGGGGATGGGGATTCAAACAGAACTCATGGGCTCTCTTCTGAGAGTTCACAGTAAAATGAGGGAGAGGAAGTAGCATACCGACCATGTGAGTGCAGAAGATACAGAAAAGTGGGATTTCTGAGGCAAAAGTAAATCCAGATGAGCTAGTTTGATGGCATTACATGGAGTAAGTGGAAATGGGTAGGGTTTTGGCAGATGACCGTAGACATAGAAACAGGATCTTCAGTACAGAGGAAATAGCAATAGTCTCAGAAGTGGCAAGCAAGAGAGAACTGGGAAGCAGAGAGGTTAGTCAAGGTATCCCCAGGGTCCAAATGTTACAGGGATAAAATTTGGAGTCGCTTTTTTGCAAGCTAAAAGGCCTAAATTTTATATTTGAGGCCAATTAAAATCATAAGTAGTTTATCATATGCTGTGTTTGTTTGTTTCTTTGGAGACAGAGTGTCATATAACTCAGGTATCATTGAACATGTTAAACATCTGAGTACTGCTGTGAACTTCAAATTCTTCTGCTCCCACCTCCTGAGGGCTGCAAGAAGCTGCTTTTAGAAGCCCAGCCCTGACTGTTCACCATGACTGTGGCAATTAAGTCCAGTGTTTCTTCTGAATCCTGAACTTTGTTGGGTGAAGGACAGAGGCTGAGAGAAACAAGTGCCTGCTCCTGCTAGCACCAGAGCTAAACCAAGTCTGCTCTTCTCCGGGTTATGCTGCTCTCCCTGATCCTTGTAAAATAGGTTCTGTAAACCTAGGCTTGATGACACACACCTGTAACCCTAGCACTTGTCAGTGTCCAGTGTTCCAGGTCAGCTCTACCACAAAGCAGTTTGGAGGCCAGCCTGGGTTACATAGTATCCTGCCTCAGAGAGCAAAAATAAAACAAAAGTTGTGATTTGACACCATAGAAGCCTGATGTAAGTCCTGGCAGAGATGCTGGCTGAAAAGCTAAGCCAACACAGGTCTGAATCTCCCTTTAGCAGACAACTTGGTCAAATACAACAGATCTCTTAGTAGATGGAATAAGGGTATAGGGTCAAAAGTATAGGGTCAGATGACTCCAAAGTGACCTATGGAGTATCTTATAGACAGGGTTACAGCTATAACTCCTGTGTGCCACCTGGAAACTGTATTAGTTGTATTAATGTCACCACAAGAACAGTTGTTTTTCCTTTTATTTTGTGCCTTATGCATCTTGACTTAAAAAACTTACCAAGTGTTTTGTTGTTGTTGTTATTTATTTATTTTTCCCTCCCTCTGAGCTGCTTTTTCTGCCTCCCAGCTGTTTGCTGTCAGTATTTGTTTGGAGCAGAACTTCCTGCACATTTCTCTGTAAAGCCCTGTCTGGTTTCACTCCTCTGCCTGCAGACTTGTTTCACACGTGATTTGAGTCATTAGGGATGTCCCTTTGTAATTCTTGTATTTGTCTTGTGACTTTGTTTTTCCCTCTCCAGGCGACAGCCCTGTACCACGTCTGAAATTTTCCACTTCTGTTGGGTGCTTTTTATATATGCAAAAGGTAAGAAAAGAGTAATATTTATCTGGATAGGAATTAGATTTTTAGGTGCCTACATTTTTAGGTGCCGATTTTTCAGCTGTATTGTGTACCAGGAAGAGAGCCTCACTTTCATAAGAGGATCTTTAGATTATCTACAGTATCCACATATTAAATAGCATACCCTTTCGTTTTATTCTTGTTCCACATCTCTTGGATGCGAAGCCATTCTTCTAAATTGTGACTGGAAGCACCCCACTCAGTATCAGCTTGTTCCTAAGCTGTGTCTGATTCACTGAGTGGGACTGAAGTCCTCAGAGTAGTTCTGATGACTTTCTGCATGTTCACAGGTAACATGTCTAACTAAACCTAATTGGATAATTAGAATCCTTTTCTCTCCTCTTTTTAGTCCCTTGCTCTAGCCAGAGTTTGTATGCACTGAAATACATCGTTATTACTTTGGTATGTTCTATGTAGGGATAATTCTGGACTGGAGATAGAGATGGTTGTGAGTCTTCTTGTGAGTGCTGGGAGCCAAGCTCTGAGTCATCTGGAACAGTGGCCAGTGCTCTTAACCACTGAGCAGTCGCTCTAGCACTTGTAAAAACTTATTATTATTATTTTTTAATTTAAATCAGAGACACTCATCTTTTCACTTAATGGAAACACTTCCACTTTTTGGCTTTTCTTTGGCAAGTTGCTGCATTACTTTAGGATCATCGTTAAGTAAAATACAGACTGCTTGAATAAAATCACTGCTATGTGGAGACAGGAGATTAAATAACCATGAAAGCAACCAATTGGCTACTGGATGCATAGCATATTCAGCCTGGATATGCAGAACACAGGGACGATTCGTGTCCCAGGTGGCACAGAGCTGGGCAGAGCAGGAAAACATGCAATTTTAAACTTAGTTTTTATTTGTCCAAGGCTTACTACATATGCCAGGCTGACCTGGAACTTGTAACCTTCCTGCCTCAGTCTCCCTAGTCTTTGATTACAGATGTCTTTTGGTATGTTGATCAAACAAAACCATGGGTAAAGGAAAATTACTGTGTAAGCTATTCCCTTTATCAGATCAAATATCTCAACTGACTCATTTCAAAGTTAGGCAACTAAAGCCCAGAAATGTAAAGGATAATGTTAGGATTGAATCCAGAGCTAGTCTGCTGTTTTGCTGCTGAACGTGAAGGTGTGGTCTCCAAGTGTGATGTGATTGCAGTGCTCATCTCTAACTCAGGAGACGAGTCCTTCATCCTTATCTGAGCTGTATGCCTAGCTGAAGGGAGAGTCTTTATGAGCTTTTTAGTTGTGTTTTCCATAACAGTGATGTGGGCAGCTTTCCTTAGTGCAGTTAGAAGTGACAGATGGGGCTGAAGGGTGGGGTGCTTGCTAAGTGTGCCCAAACCCCTGGACTTCATCCTAAGCACCACAAAAATAAAACAAAGAAATGTGATATAAATCAATGAAATAAAATAAAATCTTAGGTGTACATAAACTTTCTGTGAAGGCTGCCATGTTAGCTTGTGTTATGGATATTACATATGATAGTAATGTTAGCTTGTGTTATAGATATTACATATGATAGTAATTTTTTAATGTATTGGATAGCTGTGTAGCTACCAGGACTTTAATCTATTTTATGGTTTAGGAGTGAATGTATTTGCTAATTTATAGACTATTAAAGTAGTGGCAGAGTCTCACTTATGCAGGAGACACCATAATTAGATTCTGGGAAGTCTGTCTCTGTTGCCAGGCTGGGTTAAAATTTCCAAGTGTTAAGTTCGGGTGCATAGCACAGTTCAGTATGACTTCTGTGGTATGCTTGGATTTTTTCTATGGGTAGCTTAGTTGCTTTCATTCAGTGCTTGGTTTATTTGTAGGGAAGACAGATTGTGCCTGTAGCATATGGACATTTTAGATCATCTTATTCCCAATAGTTATTTGTATGTGTGTTGATTTGGTATGGCAAGTGACAAATTTAAGCTGTCACATGAAGGGTGTTTTGAGCAGAAGACTACTTCTTGTTTTCATAAAAATCACATTTCTGGACAATAAGCCAAATCTAGTGGTTAAGTCTTTCCGTTTTTCTGTTATCTCTTGCTTAAACAATAAAATAGCCAATACAGTAAGGTCCATTAGTAAGGTGAGGGTTTGAAATGGCAACTGTGTCATGTTGGAACTATCCTAATGGAACTATTCCATTAGAATGCACCCATTAGGAGCATGTCAGCCTTTGGTTAGGAGTTGCACTACTGCTGTTTCTTCCCTCTGCTGCAAATACGTGCAGGGACAAGTTTAGGCTTGCCAGTGGTATAGCTTCCTGTTTTATGAACATGAATAAGAGTAGATTTACAATATTTGACCTTTTATAGTAGAGGCAAACAAGTTAGCTGGATTACATCAATGCAGATTTCATTGAAGATTGAAATCTCTTAGTAACCATTTGCCTTTCAGACAGCAGCAGGATTTTATTTATTTATTGCTTTAACTTATCCCCAAAAGAAAAGCTTTATATATCCCGAGACCTGTGGTAGGTGGTAACTTTCTTTGGAAGAAAGCAAAGGGGCAAAGTCTAAGACAGACCCAAATGAGACAAAACCAAGAGTGTGTGGTGCATCCATTGAGGTGGGCACTATGTGTGAAAGTGTGGTGCATGCCTTTTCATTATGTGAGAAAATGCAGATGTGTGACAACAGCCCTTCAGACAGACACTTGCTAGTGATTTAAATGGAGTTGTTCAGTATTCTTCTTAAAGCAACACTGCATGAAGGGCATGTTTGCAGGTTTGGGCTTTTTTGATTGATTGATTGATTGATTGATTGATTTATGGCAGTTATCCTTGGGATGGTAGCTTTTGAAGTCAAATGCCTGTATTTGTGTTCTGGTGGATTAATGTGTATAAACTTTTATTACTGTATAGAAAAGTATTTTGAAGAAAGGTTCTCTTTAGAGAATGTATATGAGTAAAATTACTTCCCAGTGGTTTACTTCCAAAAATTTCTAGTAATTTTCACTGCAACAAAACTTTTTTATGTAAAATGATTTATTACAGTGTAAGAGAATTTTAACTTTTTGTGTGTGTTCAGAATGACAGAGACTAGACCAATTATAATTAAGATTTTTAGTTAGTTACTAGCCACTTAATAGATACCTATTAAAAATATATTGAATTTAAGTAAAGTTTTAGTTTTCATTAAATTCTTAGACATACATTAAAATATCAGACCCCAAAATGTTAATTAGCCAGAACATTTTTATCACTCTTGAACTAACTTGGTATAATGGTATATGGCATCATTATAATAAAATGAAGCAATTTTAAAATATTGTTAAATGGGTGCTGACTTAACTTTGTGACTTTATATAACCTATAGGCAACTTCCCCATGATCAGTGATGATTTGGTGAACTCGTACCATCTTCTGCTGTGTGCATTAGATCTAGTTTATGGAAATGCCCTACAGTGTTCTAATCGTAAAGAACTTGTGAACCCTAATTTCAAAGGTAAGTTTATAAAGGAAATATTTTAGACAGCCCATGTTTCTACAATGTTTTTACTCTTGGGAACTGCATCCCCAAATCCAGGTTTGCTAGCATCAGTGGACGAGAGAATTGGCGCTTCCCCATCAGAGCCACACAGAGTTCCTGTACTGAAGAGTCAGCATGTCTACATTTTCTGAAAGTTTTATTTTATGTGTATTTTGTCTGCATCTATGTCTGTGCACCACATGCATGCCTGGTGCTCTCAGAGGCCAGAAGGAGAGTGTCAAAGCCTGTGGAACTGGCTTTGCAGATGCTTGTAAACCATGGGTGCAGGGAATTGATCCTGGGTCCTCTGGAAGCGTAACCAGTGCTCTTACCTGCTGAACCATCTCTCCAGTCCCTAACCCACCCCCTTCTTAAAACAAAAGCAAATATCACCACTAAAATATCACTTGGTCTTAAATGAGAACTTTAGAAGTTTTTGAAAAATATATTGAAAAAGAAAAGGAACTTAGAAATTCAGAGTATCAAAAATAACTCTAAAGTCATGATAGTATTTTTTGCTGTTAGCAAGTTTTGGCCACTCCAGGTGGCCAAAGTATAAAAGAATTTACTAAAAGAATATCATTTCAGTCTTTTGCTACAGGAAAATGAAAATCTAAAATAAGATCTTTGTTCTCTAGATGACAAGTATGAGAAGCATACTCATTTTGGCAATGCATATAATATGCTTTAAATTATGCAACTGCTATTAGCCATACATGTAAATATTGAGGATGCACATTCTGTTCTTTACTGCTGATTCTGTTTGAAGAACACTGTGGAAGAATTCTGATTGTCAGTTTGGGCATGATTTCAATTAGAATTTCAACTTCCCTATCAAGGTTGGTTTCAAAATTAGTGGAGTTAGTTACTACAATTACCTGCCACTCAAAGGGTCTGAGTCGTGGGGCTGAAGACAGAATTCTGTGACAGACTGATTGTCTGACTCTGAGTTTGATCTTCCGTACTATAGAACAAATACACAAAAAAGTAGACAAACAAAATTTGAGATTCCACATGAGATTCCTTTGATTGTGTTTATCCAATAGAGACAAGGCCGATGTTCCAAAATCCAAGCAGCTGTACACTAAACCTTCCACTCCAAGCATTTTGGACAGAGAACAATTGACCTTTATACCCTTTCTGTACTCCTGTCCTTCCTGGTTTCATTTTATTTTTTTACTTTACTTTTACTGGGAACTGAAACCAGGACACCTAGTCCTGTGATGTATCTGTTGCTTCCATTTGGTATTCTTTATGTTGTTCATCTATTTTTACTTCCTTTAGTTTTCTTTGAAAGTTTTATGTTCTTACAAAAGAGCACATGATAAATTAGTATAAATACATCTAATATAATCAAGTCAAAGTGGATAATCTTTGAGCTGTGTAATTTTTTTAAAAATGATACCTTTTAGTGGGGGGGAAAGGGAGGAGGCATACACATGCCACAGTACACAAGTACAGGTGAGAGACCAATTTGAGGAATCAGTTGTCATGGAGACCAAACTTAGGGTGTCAGGCTTGGCAATGGGGCTTTCCCTGATGTGCCATCTCACCAGTCTCAATTGGGTGATTTAAAATAATAATAATAATTACTATTATTATTATATTTTTGATAATTTTTGAGATAGGGTCTCTGAAGTTCTGGCTATTGTGGCTAAGTTCTGCATGTAACCAGGTTGGCCTCGAACTCACAGATATCTACCTGCCTCTGCCCCTGAGTGCTGAGTTTAAAGGTATGAGCCTCATAATTGACAGAAATGTGTAATTTTTTAAGTGATGTTTTTCATATTTGAATGTAAGACTTATTTGTATAATATAGTTCTTATGTTTTCAGATATTCCTGCAACAGCTTTTTTTTTTAGTGTTCTAACAATCTTTAGTCACATAACAAATCTTTTGAGTAGTGATGTACTTTATCTTTATCTCCATTTTAAAACATATTTAATTTATAATGTATGTAGTCATTTCTTTACATGAGACAGGATGTTATAGCTCCTTCCAATTCACAACAGTCTAGAGCACTGGATTACAGGTGTGAAGCAATGTGTCTGGGCTAAAGTGTCCTTTTTTGTTTGTCTGTACTGGGGATGCTACACATCGTGCTCTCTCTCCCTTTATTGAGGTATATATAAATTAGTTACACATGCCAATCATATCCTGACTAGACTCACTAATATTTGCATTTCAGTGTATTATATGTTAACTAATTGATGCTGACAGTGTCTCTCTTGCAATTTTATACATCATAGGCTTATCAGAGGACTGTCACCCTAAGGATTCTAAACCTTCCTCTGACCCACCTTGTGTCATTGAGAAGCTGTGTTCCTTACATGATGGTCTCGTATTGGAGGCAAAGGGAATAAAGGAGCATTTCTGGAAACCCTATATTAGGAAACTCTTTGAAAAGAAGGTTTGTAGGCAATGATGTAAGAATGCTTTCTGGATAAAGACTTGGTTGTATGTAATATAAGGACTCTTCTTTTCATCATAGCTCCTCAAGGGGAAGGAAGAAAATCTTACTGGCTTCCTGGAGCCCAGCAACTTTGGGGAGAGTTTGTGAGTAATATGCTGCAGCCCTGCTCTGACACTAAATTACCTGTGAGGAGACCTCAGTGCCCAGCCTTTGTACTGTTTGTACTCAGGACGTTTTCAGTGCTTTATGTAGATCTCAGAACACAACAGTTCTGGAAACTCCCTACTATAAGTTCATGTTTTTAGCCTCAGTGAAGTTTGTTTTTGTTCTGTTTAAAGTTTTATTAGTCAAGAGTTTACATTATTAATTTTTTTGTGCTGGGTGTGGTGGCACTCACTTTTAATCGTGGCACTCACTTTTAATCCCAGCACTCTCCCAAGAGGCAGAAACAAGCAGATCAGAGTTCAAGGCCAGCTTGGACCACAGAGATTGTTCTAAGATAGCCAAGGCCACACAAAGAAACCCCCTTTCAAAAAACAAAAACAAAGAAAAAAAAAAAGAAATGCTTTTGTGCCTAGCTTTCAGGCTACACGGCTGACATTCCAGCACTTGGGGCCTGAGGTAAAAAGACCATAAGCTTGAGGCTACTTTGTTTAAAAAAAATAGGGGGGAGGGATGGGGGACAATAGACAGGTTTTTGGAACTATAGAGGTCACAAAAACTGGAAGTACTAGGTCTTTAGAGGTGCCAAGAACAGCTGAGGAAGTGTTCCTACATGATCATATTCCAGTTATATATCACCAGATTCTGTATTGTTTATACTCAGTTTAGTATAATTTGGCATATTGGATGCTTACTATTATTTGTTATTATTATCCACTTATTGAAGGCAGGTTGGTTCAGGATCCTGCCTTGACACACTATTGAAAATCTGTGCTCAGTGTGTGCTGGATACACAGAGTAAAGCAAGCTACATCTTCTCTTCAGTTTTTGTAATGAACAATTATTCTATTGAAATATGACTTTGAGAAACTTACCAGATTTTATAGTTAAAAAAATGAAGTAAGTGGTGTGGAACATGGGCTGAAATTGCGGCCCTGTTTCCCCATAGTAAGGCTGTTAATAAGGCTTACGAAGAGTATGTGTTAGCCGCTGGGAATCTGGATGAACGGATATTTCTTGGCGATGATGCTGAGGAGGAAGTTGGGAATCTCTCACGGTGTCTGAATGCTGCCTCAGGTACAGAGAGTACGGAACGAACACAGGTCAAAGACATCTTGCAACAGCATCTCGACAAGGTGAGCCCTGCATGATGTAATGAGCGTGTTTTGAGGCCTTGGGAGAGGTGGGGCTGGGGCAAGAGGAAAACCGGCTTCTGTTCTCTTTTCATAATCCTGTGTGTATATATGTTTTAAATGCTGTGGTAAGGAAAAAAAATGAAAGTTATCCTATTGATGAGGACTTGTCATTTTACTTATTTTTTGAAATGTTTTCTTCTGAAGTAAATTGGATACTGATTTTTATTTAGGTCAGATCCAAGTCATTGTTTTCATGTGTCCATCTTTGACTGAAGCTATGAAATCATGTTTCTCCACAATGGGAGTGATGGTCTTAATGTTTGCAGACATGATTTCCCTTTGCCCTGAGCATGGGCTCTGAAGGAGAGCTAGTACAGGGATGGACGTGTAAGTGCACATCTGTGCCGATGTGCTCCGCCCTACACTGGCCTCATCTTTAAGACTCACTTAAAGTGCCTAGAGTGGGCACTGTTCTTCTTTGGAAGAAGATCTGTGGATAATGGAAGCTCAGAGTTGAATTATGTTTAAATTCCTAAAATGGTGATGTTTGAGATCTACAATATGTTAATAGAAAGTCTCATTGTCTTGAATTCCTATTGGTGTTGTAACCTAAAGGAACTAAATTTTTCTCCTCTAGTCTAAGGCACTTAGAGTCTGCACACCACTGACTGGCGTGAGGTATGTTCAGGAGAACAGCCCTTGTGTGACCCCTGTCTCCACAGCTGCATATAGCTTAAGTCGCCTTCACACCATGCTGAGTGGCCTCAGGAATGCACCCAGTGAGAGGCTGGAGCAGATACTCAGGTTGGTGATAGTTTCCTCTGCCTTCCAAGAATCAACTATCAACCATTTTTAAATTTCTTACCATAAGTTTTCAGTATTAGTGCCTTAAGTTTTCCTTTCACAATTTATGTTAATTGTATAGTTAGTCTTTATTAGTCAGTAAATGATATAGCAATATAAATGTGTAAGTAGGCATATATGGTGGTACTTGTATGGAATCCCATGATTAAGGAGGCTAATACAGGAAGATCACAAGTGTGAGGCTATCCTGGGCTACAGAGTGAGACCCTGCCTCATAAATAAATAAATACATAAATAAATAAGCAATTTTTAAGAAGATATATAAATAGAAGACAATCTCCTTTGCTCACATTTATTTAATGTGATATAGGAGACAGTAGCTACAGTAGACCCTTAAAATTGCATATTGGCCTTTAAAAAAAAAGTAGTTTCATGTTTGTTAGCAGCAAATGTGAAGGAATAGACTGACAACATGAAAAACTTGCTTGAGTCAGCACATGCTTCCATCTTAAATACTTGGGAGTTAAATCAGGGAGATCAGGAATTGAAGGTTGTCCTCCACCATGAGTTTGAGGCCAGCCTGGACTACCTGAAACCCAGTCTTAAAAAGAGCACCCTCCCCTTCCAACCAGACAAAACCAAACAACCAAGCAAAAAAAAAAAAAAGTTCTTGCATGTAAGATAACTCAGAAAAATACAGTTCATGGATGGAATCTACTGTATAATAAAAATATAGAAACACTATATAGTTACTGTCAGTAAGGAAATTTATGTACTTAAAAAAATAAAATTCTGCTGGGAAGTGGGATCCAAAGGAAGAGGCAGGCAGATCTCTGTGAGTTGGAGGCCAGCCTGGTCTACAGAGTGAGTTCCATGACTGGCTCCATAGCTGTTTCGAAAAACAAAACAAAACAAAAAACCCAGAAAACAAACAAAATAAAATTCTGGCATTATGCAGATACCCCCAAAAGCAATTTTATTATTTTAATTGTTATAATCATATATATATACAAACTTCGAGGGTTTTTTGTGTTTTTCTTTGTTTGTTTGGGGCAGGGTCTGCTATGCAGAATTCACTATGTAGACCAGACTGGCCTTAAACTTATGACTCCCCTGTCTCTGCTTCTTATGAACTGTGATTATGAACATATGACACCAAGTCAGGCTAGATATTTTTCCTAACTAGAAAGAAATACTTTTTGTAATTGTTAAGAGGTTGAGCTTTTGGAACCTGATCATGATAACATTTTGACTTGAATCAATACTTTACATCTGTATATTTATATTAAATTATATTTTAAAATTCACATATATGTGAAAATGGAAAAAAAACCAGCCAATACTTTGTTTCTGTCCCTGTTTTTCCATTCACAAACATATAATTATGTACTTTTGACCCCATTCATAGCTACTGATGAAGGTAGAGTAGGAAAAAGTGTGTGTATGTCAGAGGCTCATGTAGCCCAAAGTGACTTCAACCTTCAAAGTGGTCACAGATGACACTGGACTCCTCAACGCTCCTGCCTCCACTCCCAAGTGTTAGGATTATAGGCATGTGCTTTTGTGTCCATCTCATGGTGGGTTCCAAAACACACAGTCCACATAAGAATTGAACTAGCTGGGTATTTTAGGGCAAATCCATGTTAGACATGGATAGCACACACACTTTCTTACCTTCAAATAGACCAACCAGATAAGTTCACTTGCCTCTTGCAAAACACTAATATCTCTGGAAGCACACATGTATTTTTGAAGTCTTGAACAGCTACTCATATTTGGAAAGAGGGGAGTTTGTGAATCAGAGGTTCAGTGAACTTCTTTCTGATGGCTCACCAAGAGCCACAAAACCAACAGTAAAATCTCACTTTCAGGAGAGGCCACACTTTGTGAGTGGTTTTTGTAGCCAGTTGTTGCCTATGATTTCCCTGTGGATCTTTTGACAGTCTACTCTGTTTGAACCACAATATAGAGACTTCTCATTTACTCCTCCTGCTGGGACTTGGCAGACTAGAAGTGCCATTGCTATATGAAAGTGGTGGTGGTACAATAGTAGTTATAAATAACCCACACTGCCTTATTACCAGATGCTTAAAAAGTTTAAGGAGGTGGGTGGAATGTCAGTGATAATGAGGGGATCAGAGCAAAATTCTGTAGGGTAGCTTAGATTTGAAAAGATTGATACCATTCATTGTGTCAGTCACCTAATTTCTGCAAGCTCTGTAAAACACTCCTGACCTGGAAAAGAATTGCTTTAGTTCTTTGCTCTGCCCAAAGCTGATAGGAATATCAATGACATTTTCAAGAAAAACATAGTAGGCTGGATGTAATTTTTGTTTGTTTTGAAACAAAGGCTCTTTTAACTTGGGCTACCCTGTAACTACAGATATGTTGAGGATGACCTTGAAGCCTCCAAGTCTCCTGCTTTCACCTCCCTAGTGCTGGAGTTACTGACCTGCACCACCAGTTTTATGCAGTGCTTGTGGAGCTCAGGGCTTCATGCATGTCCACCAGCTGAGACCCATTTCCAGCCAAGAATGCACTTCTGTGTGTTACTGTGGCAGGTTGATTTGAAAAAGCTGATTCCAAAGTTCCTAAGACCTTATGGTCTGATTGTCTCGATCGTTTGCAATACCAGCTTATTCTGGTACTATAGAATAAAGAAAACATTACCTATAAACCTCAATAATTTCCACCCACAGCTAGCTCGGTTTACTGAAGCTCAAGGACGGTTACTTCTCCTTTATGTTTTCACAGTCCTCTTTATTCTTAAACTTGATTGTGATTAACACTCAACAGCCATGTTTCTGTGGCCTCTTCCTAAGTCATATCTTTCAGATGGCCTTCCTATGCCTTGAATTTAGAAGCATTTTATTTTTATTTTTCCAATTAATTTGGTAGTGAGCAATTTACAAAACATTGTGGGAATTTGGGTATGCACATAGTCTGCATAACCTGAGTGCATTTTGTTTCTCATCGCCTTCCTCATATGATAAGAAAGAAAGGAAGAAGAAAGAAAGAAAGAGAGAAAGAAAGGATATTAGTCTGTAATGTCTTATACTTAAATATGACTGTAAATTATATATGATATGGTAGTTAATTTTATGTGTCAGTTTGGCTAGATTTCAGTACCTAGTTTTGCTAAACACTAGTCTGAATGTTGTTGCTTCAAGGGAGTAATTATTTACTTTTTTTGAAACAGGGTCTTGGCCAGACATATGGCCATGATCTTAGCACTTGGAGCTGAGGCAGGAGGATCACAAGTTCAAGACTAGCCTGAGTTACAGAGTGAGGCCATGTTACAAATGGAGTCAGTGTTGCTGGACTTGAACTTACCATGTAGCCCGGGTTGGCCTAAACTGATTGTTCGCCTGCCTCAGTTTCTAGAGTAGCTAAGCGAAGCATTTTGTATGTATAAGAGTCTATACTATACCTATGTCTTTCAGATCTTTTTATAATCTTTTTTTAAATGTATTTTACATAAGTGAGTGTTCTGTTTGCTTGAATGCCAACATGACAAAGAGGGCATCAGACCCCATTATGGGTGGTTGTGAACCACCATGTGGTTGCTGGGAATTGAACTCAGGACTTCTGGAAGAGCAGCCATCCCAAGTGGTTAAGGCAATGGACAGCTTTTTATAATCTTTAGCCACAACAACTTTAATCTTAGATATTATTAATGGAATTATATATTATCTATAGATGGTAGGTAAAGCCAATCTTTTTTTTAACATTAAGGTATATGTGTATGTTCATAAATAAAACTCTATACTCTGGTATATTATATAGTTATCTCTAGTTATGTCTCACAAGATGGAACATTTCTTTGTAATTTTATAAACTGGCTAATTTTTTCTATGTATGTATATTTGATCACATATATTCACTTATATACATATATACACTCAAGTTAAGACATAGTTGTTTAAATATGTAGTTATTACAATTAGATCTTTTATATATGTGTGTGTATGTGATCAAATTAAACAGTTGGGATTAGATTAAAACAGTTGTTATAAAAGCCCCAAAGGTAAGGATTTGTATGTTGCTTCTGCATTGAACACATATTGCTAATTTAAAAAATCAGTGAACAAGAGAGTGAGGGAGATGGTTCAATGGGTAAAGTGCTTGTTTTATATGAGAATCTGACTTATCCCTAGCTCCCATTTAAAAAAAATAGTGTGGTGGCACAGGCTTGTTACCTCAGGGCTAGGCTGGTGACAGGTGGATTCCTGAGGCCTGCTGGCAAGCCATCCTAGCCTAATTAGCAACCTCCAGGTTCCCAATGAGAGACCCTGTTTTAGCAGCAAGTGTATTTCTGCCAAGGAACAACCTCTGGGGTTGATCCCTGGCTTCCACACACATAAGCACACTCTTACACAGGTTCTTCCATACATGTATGCCCATAAATATTTTAACAAACATACAAACACTCCACACACTAAGATTTGAAAGTCAATGAAATAAATCTCATTTGTGGTAATTGTTTAAAATGCCAACATTGTCTTATATGTGTTTATAGTATAGGTTCTGTACTCCTTTATTCTAATTTTTTTTCCAGGAGTTTTTCCTGGAAATTTTGCTGCTCACTAGACAATCACTTGAGGGCAGTTTTATTGCTATTAACAGTGGGAAACATAAGGCTGTGGGGTCAGTCCCAGTATCAAATAACCCCAGATCAAGTTCACTGGACTCAGTTCAATAAAGTATACAGCTCCACACAGAAAACAGTTCGGCCACTTGAAGTAGTAATACCACCCACCATCTTTGAAAAGAAAGTATAAGATTTCCTTCATCCATTTGCAAAGTATATAGTGTCTGTTCAAATCATTTTCTACTTATATGCTAATGAAATTTACAGCTTTAGATGTTCTATCTCTTTGTGACCAAAATATGTTACATTAGTTAATCTCATATTGCTTTTTAGGACATGTTCCCGAGATCCAACTCAGGCTATTGCTAACAGATTGAAAGAAATGTATGAAATATATTCACAGCATTCCCAGCCAGATGAGGACTTTAGTAATTGTTCTAAAGGTAAGGTTTTCTATTGTCCAGACTGCTCCTAACTTAAGACATCTGACTACACAGAGTCAGAAAGACGAGTTCTATAAACCGAAGGCTGTGGTGTAACTCTTCATCTTTTCTGTCAGTGGATGATTTCTGGGCCCTTTTCAGAAACAGAAAGTTTAGTCTAACATCTTTATTGTGCTGGACTTTTAGCACTTTTTGATTTGTAAATTTTCATTGGTAAGCTGGAAATAAAATATAAATATTTACATTCTTAAACATAGGAAAAACAAAGACCTGCACAGCTTGACACTTCCTTCCCTGAAATGCATGGGACCAGAAGTATTTGGGTTTTTTTTTTTTTTTTCAGTTTTGGATTGTTGCATATACAAAATGAAATATTTTGGACATGGAATTCAAATCTAAAGATAACAGTAATTTATGTTTTGTATATAATCGAATCCTTACACATCACCTTTTAGTGCACTTGTATTTGACACATCTTGTGGCATGATGCTGATTTTCAAAAAGTTTCAGGTTTTGGTTTTTGCTTTAGCAATTCTCAGGCCTAAAGCTAGCCTGGGAATTTCTTCATGTCATGAATCAGAACCAAGTATACTAGAATAATAAGTCAGTTATATACCAGTTAATAGAGTATGTATTAGTTAGCCCTTGTTTCTATGAATACCTAAGATAATTAACTTCCAAAACAAACAGCTTATTCAGCTTCTGGTTTGGAAGTTTCAGCACATGATTGAGCAGTCCACTTGTTTTGACCTCTGAGGTGAATTGTCATGGCAGGGAGAACAAAGTGGTACATGCCCCTCAAGTGTCCAGAAGCAAGGAACAATACAAGGAGCCCACAAACCCTTTAGCAGCCATGCCTCTGGTGACTTAAGACCTCTTAAAAGTCCCATTACCTTCCAGTAGTGCCACTGTGGGTACCAAAGCTTAAACACATAGATCCTGAAGAACTTGCAGCACCAAACCGTAACAGCAGAGAACTGTTGTGTTCAAAATGATATCAAGTGTGTGTGTTTAATGTAGAGACACTAAGTTCTTTATTTGATGCTTTCATGTCAGTTTTAGAAATATGACAATGTTAACATGAAAGATTTTTATTAAAGATGCCAGTTTTGGAGTTCACATTTATAATCCCAGTACTTGGGAGGCTGTGGCTGGACTAATGATTAGAGTTAAAGACCATCCTGGGCTACAGAGTGAGCCCCTGACTCAGGGAAAAAGGAATATTGAGAAATTTTGGGGATAATCAAAACATCAACTGTAGAAAGTATGGATTTGGTCCAGAGATATGGCTCAGCACAAAGGTTCTCAGCCTGTGGGTTGAGACCCCTTTAGGGTTCAGGTGACTCTTTCATGGGGATTGCATATTATATATGATTCATAAAAACAGTGAAATTACAGTTATGAAGTAGCAATGAGAATAATTTTCCTCCCCACAACATGAGGAACTGTATTAAAGTGTCATAGCATTAGGAAGGCTGAGAACCACTGGCTCAGCAGTTAAGGGCATTGGCTGCTCTTCTAGAAGACCTAGGTTCAACCCCCAGTACCCACACAGCAGCTCACAAACATTGTAACTCCAGTCTCAGGGAATCTGATTCCCTTTTCTTGCCTCTTGAGCAATCAGGCACACACATGGCATACATGCAAGTAAGATACCCACATACATTAAATAAGTAAAATTAACTAAAATAAAAGAAAATATGGGTTTGGTTTTCAGATTTTGTTTTGTAGATAGAGAAGGGAAGGATGAGTCTTTTCCATGATATTTACTTAAGCTGTATTTAATTTATGTGATTTTTTTTTATTTCAACAGAAATTGCCAACAAATATTTTCGTTTTGCAGAAATGCTTTACTATAAAGTATTAGAGTCTATTATTGAGCAGGAACAAAAAAGATTGGGAGACATGGATTTATCTGTGAGTAAATAGTATTATATTGATCACCATAGTAAGACATAGCTTCACCCCCCACCCCTCTCCCCTCAACAAAAGGTCATTACAAAGAAATGGTATGTTCCTTTAGGGAATAAGGTTAGTACCTAAGGAAACTTGTACACAGAGCCCTCTGGCCCTATCTGAACAAGGTGTGTGGAGTGGAATAGATGAGTGATTCTCATTGTATCAGGTCATATATTAATTATAACTATGATTTTAGAATAGGAGGATTCTGTAGATGTATTAATTACTTCTTTATTGTTGTGATAAAATACAGTGATCCACACAACTTATAGAAGAAAGAGGTTTTTTTAAATTAATTTTTGTTTAAGTTAAAGACAACCTTATTTTACATACCAATCCCATTCCCCCCACCATCTTTCCCACCCCACCCCTACCTCCCAATCCACACCTCAGGGAGAATGAGACCTCCAATGGGTTATCATCAAAATCTGTCACAGAAGAGTTTATTTGGGCTAATAGTTACAGCAGGCTAGAGTCCATGATGGTTGAGTGAAGGCACAGTGACAAGAACAGAAAGCTGAAGTTCACATTGTCAACAGCAAACACAGGGCACAGAGCAAAATGGGAATGGTGTAGGGCCCGCTCCCAGTGACATACTGAGTTCAACAAGGCCACGCTTCCTAAATCTTCCCCAAACAATACCACAACATAGAGACCCAGTATTCAAACCCGAGTGTATGAGTGACATTCTCGTTCAAACCACCACAGTAGCCAAGTATAAAAATACTCAGATTTGATGTTAGCAGGGTGTTTAATAACATGGAATTTTTATACAAGCCCAATAGAAGGAAAACATTTAAATGTAGACTGGATGGGACATCAACATAAGTATTTAACCATTCTTCTTTGGCTAAGATGATGATTTTTCTTATATTTTCTAAGAAAAAAAAATGTAAATAGCTAGGCATCCTGGCCTACTCCTTGAATCCTACCGGCTTTGGAGGGTGAAGCAGGACAATCACAATTTCAGGGCTGCCTGGGCTTATAACTAGTTTGAAGTCATCCTGTGCAACTTGTGAGACTTTGTCTAAAACTGTAATAAGACAACAAAAACCCAAAGAAGGGCTGGGGATGGATTTCACTTCATTGAGACTGCTTAGCATTGGGGACTATCACATACACACCCCAAATATGATCTTTAAAAAGCCAATAAAATGCCTTGTAAACATTAGTGTCTTACATTAGTACATAATTTTATATGGCAATTAAAAATGGTCTCTTACAAAGATGAAGCCAGGGAAAACTAGAACTGTTCAATTTGCAAAATTAAGGCTAGGAACATGAAACGTGGGAAATATGTGCAAGTACTATAGTACTTTCATGGTTATCTACATTTAATTCACATTAAGTTAAAAGAGAAATCTTTACAATTAAGAGTTAATTTTGAGCCAGGCACTGGTGGCACATGCCTCTCATCCCAGCACTCAGAAGCAGAGGCAAGGTAGATCTCTGAGTCTGAGGTCAGCCTGGTCTACAGAAGAAGTTCCAGGACTACACAAAGGAACCCTGACTCAAACAAAACAAAACAAAACAAAACAAAACAAACAAACAAAAAAAAAAACAAAGAAAAATAGAGTGCTAATTTTGGAGCTGAAGAGATGGCTCAGCAGTTAAAAGCATTGGCTGCTCTCGCAGAGGACATGGGTTCAATTCCTAGCACCCACATAGTAGTTTACAAATCTTTTAAACTTCAGTCCCAGGATATCTGACGCCCTCTTCTGGCCTCCACAGGCACCAAAGTACCAGAGAGTAGTGCACAGAAAACATGTAGGTGGAACACTCCTACACATAAAATAAATTTAAAAAGAGAGCTGAATTTTAAAATGAAAATTTTAAAGTTATAAAATAGGTCAATAATTAGTTTGAAATCCTTGCAACTATTTACATTTAGCCCTTTTTCCTTTTATTAAAATTTGTACATGTAGACCTTGAACTTAGTATAACCAATGCTGGCCTTAAACTTCTAATCTTCCTGCCCTGGTCTCCCAAATGCTGTGGTTATGTGGTTATGGAGACATACTGCTATGCCTGACTTACAAATATATATATATATATATGTATGTATGTATATATATATATGTATATATACATATATATAATCTAATAAATAATATATATATATTAGATTTTATGTGTATGAGTGTTTTGCCTGTATGTTTATGTATATGAACCATGTGTGTGCCTGGTATCCTCGAAGATCAAAAAATAGGATTCGATCCTCTGAAAGCGGAGTTACACATGTGAATGCTGGCCACTGAATCCAGGTCCTCTGCAACAGCAACAAAAGCTCTTGACCACTGAGCCAACTCTAGCCCCTGACCTTCATTTAAATATGTGTGTGTCTGTGTGTCTGTGTGTCTGTGTGTGTGTGTGTGTGTGTCTGTATGTGTCTGTGTGTGTCTGTGTGTGTATGGTTGTATTTACTAAGGGGCTGCTTTATGACAACACTGTGTTTGTGAAACACATACTGAATAGTATATAAACCATAGCTACAGTTTAGGGACTAATAATAAGTATGAACTTGTATGTTCATCTAAATGATCTCTTTTAAAGTATTTTTATTATGGTGCAATATACTTAAGACAGCATTTTTAATCATCTTGAAGGTTACATTTCAATGTACATTAACAGTAGTTTGTAGCCATTATCCCTGCCATCTTCTACCCATTAAACACTAATTTTCCCTTCAGTCTTCTCTCTTGTGAGTTTACCTATTTTAGGTTCATCAGATAGTTGGAATCATATTTGTCCTTTTGTGTTTGATTTGTTTACTCTCACTGCTTATCCATGTTCTAGCAAGTTTTCCAACTTCTTTCCTTGTGTTTAAACCTTTTGTTTGTGACTCATTTGTTGATAGACACTGGGATCATTCTGTCTTTGGCTGTTGGGAACAATGCTGCTATGAATACCTGTGTGCAAGGCATCTGTTTTGAGTGCTTGCTTTTGGTCCTTTTGGGTTCTTTATTTCTAGAATTATAATTGGTGTATCATACAGTAGTTTTGGAGACAGGACCCAGAATGTCACATGGGTGAGGCAGATATTCTACCATAAAGCTACATCCCTAACCTCATACAGTAATTTTATGTTTTACTTTCTGAAAGCCATCATACTGTTCTCCATAGTAGCATTTTACATTTTACATTCTAACCAGCAATACTTAGGGTTGCAATTTTCTTATATTCTCAAAAGACTTATTTATCATTTTAAAATACCTTTTAAAAATATTTTATAGCATAAGTTTTTAGAAGTTCTTATATATTTTTATAATCTGTATTTAAACTGTATAAACTGACTGGATATGAAATATGTTTTCAGAGTAGACTACTATTTCTAAATGTTACTTTTTTTATAGGGTATTCTGGAACAAGATGCATTCCATAGGTCACTCTTGGCCTGCTGCCTTGAGGTTGTCGCTTTTTCCTATAAGCCTCCTGGGAATTTTCCATTTATTGCTGAAATATTTGATGTACCACATTATCATTTTTATAAGGTATTTAAAAATTATACTGATGATTATGAATGAGACCAACCTCTTGCTAGCTAGCTACCTTGTTTACATTAAACATATATTCTATTAAATATTTAATAATCTATGTAGGGAACAAAGGAGAAATATAGTCTTAAGACCTCTATAAATTCTTGTAATATACAGTAATATGGCAGATCTCTTGGCTGAAGCATTCATTGCATTTCTTCTGCTGTCTGCTGGAGGACTGCAGAATAGTGTGACTGAAGAGTGAAGAAGGAGCAGATGTGGTGGATTACACCTATAACCTTGTACTTGGAAAGCTTGGACAGGAGGATTGCAAGCTTGACCAGGTTACATAGCAAGGGCTGTCTCAGAAAGCAGGGAAGTAGAGAAGCAAGGATGGAGGGGTAAAGAGAAGATGCTAGGACTGGAGAGACAGCTCAGCAGTTAAAAGCACATCCTGCTCTTGTAGAGGACCTTAGTTCAGTTCCCAGCACCTATGTCAACTCCAGGTCCAGAGGATCTGAAAGCCTCTTCTGGCTTCCTTCCCACCATACACACGACATAAAGACACACATGAATTAAACAGCAGCATTCATGCCACTAATTTTGTATATCTTGTATTGATAAAAGGTTAATATTGAAGATATCTTTCAGGAAAAAAATGAATTTTCTGTCATACTACTTATTTATTTTTGACACAGGGTATCATCTGGCTAGGCTGGCATCAAACCCAAGGATAACTTGAAACTTCATTCTCTTGCCCCGCTTCCTGAGTGCTAGGATTATAGGCATGAATTCCACACTCCATGTTCTGAGATATTTAACATTATTTTTGTTTTATTGATACTGGAAAGTGAGCCTATGGCCTTTAGCAGACAAGTACATACTCTACCTCTGGACTATATGTCCAACCCCTTGACATAAAATTTTAAGAGTACCGTTTTCAAGCTCAGTGTATAAAGTGTATTTTTGTTTATAAATGTTTAAATATACAATTGTACAAAATATTTTATATTATTCATATGTGTAGATTATTTACAGACATAAAAGGAAGAGCAGCTTTCTACATGTGGTATTGCATTATTAAACTTGTCATTTCTGATATGAATATTTTTTAATTGTATGAATATTTTTAAAAATATTTACATGTTTCATTTTGCTTTTATTTTATTAATTTTCTTGTTTGTTTGGTTTTTTTGTTTTGTTTTGTTTTTGAGACAGAGTTTCCTCTGTATAGACCTAGCTGTCCTGGAACTAGCTTTTGTAGACCAGGCTGGCCTCGAAATCACAGAGACGACCTGCCTCTGCTTCCCAAGTGCTGGGATTAAAGGTGTGTGCCACCACTGCCCAGCTCATTTTGCTTTTATACTCATAAAACTTTTACATGCAAAATCATAGTAATTATTACTCAGTTATCCAGGGTATTTTCTTTATTACAGGTAATAGAAATATTTATTAGAGCAGAAGATGGCCTTTGCAGAGAAGTGGTCAAACACCTCAACCAGATTGAAGAACAAATTTTAGATCATTTGGCATGGAAAACAGAGTCCCCACTGTGGGACAGAATTAGAGATAATGAAAACAGAGTCCCTACATGTGAAGAGGTTTGTAACAATATCTTAACATCTGTCTGTAAGGGTAGCTACAGAGAACGGCTGGAGCTGGTGTCTGTCCTTGGTAGGCAGGGGTTTGCAGTGTGATTAATTTTATTCCTGTATCAAAGAGGAAACAGAATCCGATTCCTTGAAGAACCTGTAGCTGCCCTCAAGATTTCTATGACAGTAAAAATTGAGATTGCTATTCTGACCCTTCAAATCAGTAAGGAACATTGGTTCAGATGTAGTATCCAGTATCCAGGTTGAATCTTTTAAGACTGAAGATTTTAGTTTTAGTAATTTTATTAAATAATAACTAATCAGACAAAAGTTGTTTCCTTTTACCTTAGACTATTACTGTATTTCTAGTGAAATGCTTATTTGACTATTAAGATTGTGTGGAAACAATTCTTTGTAGGTAATGCCACCTCAAAACCTAGAAAGAACTGATGAAATTTGTATTGCTGGCTCTCCCTTAACCCCGAGAAGGGTGAGTGAAGTACGTGCTGATGCAGGAGGGCTTGGAGGAGGTAAGTCTAAAATACTAAGAAGAGTGTTTGAGTCTTCAATCTAGATACTTAGAATTCATCAAAACCTCTGTAAGTAAATAGGCCATGCAGAGCAAAGAATATTCTGTATCTTTTAGTGATATATTAGTCACTTAAAAATAGTTTGTTTTTTTTTGTTTTGTTTTGTTTTCTGTCTTTTGGCTTTTTTGTTTGTTTGTTTGTTTGTTTGTTTTTTCCTGGGCAAAAAGATTGGGACAGGGTTGTGTGTAGTTTAGGTTGGCCTTGAACTTGCTATGTAACCACTGATGACCTTGTACTCCTGACTGTTCACTTTTCAAATGCTGGATTCCAGGTGTGTACTACCTGACTTAAATATGCTTTTAAGGAATATTAAGAACATAAAAACATTTTTGAGAGATGGTTTGGCTGTGTAACCCAGTCTGACCTTGAATTGTAGATCCTCTTGCCTTTACATACCTGCTACAAGGACTACAGGAGTGTATCACCATGCTATGCTTACAAGTATCTTTTTAGAACACTTTACATTTAATTTGGTCTTCATTTGTAAGTGAATTTCCATCTATAAACACACAAAAGGACAAAAAATGGAAAAAACAAACTGTTAACAATACTTACATTGCTAACTATAGAATTCTCAGTAAATTTTCTCATTCTTTCAAATATATCTTCCTGTTAATGGTTTTGTTTTGTGATGTTTATTAGAGATAGGAGTCTCACTATGTTGGCCAGGCTGATTTTCAACCCTTGGTCCTTCCAACTCAGCCTCTGGCAGAACTGGAATATAGGTGTGTACCACCACACCTCACTATTCTTATAGACAGATCTGTGAGATCCGGTGAGATACAGATAAGCCAGTGAGATAGGATGGCTCCATGGCAGGACTATGTTCAGCTTTGTCACTGGAGCTGTCTTACTTAGGGTAATGTGACATTCCTCCTGGCCCAAGAAGTATAGAAAATACAGGCTTATGTTTTAGCTGGCTCCTGAGATTATATTCATGTAAGGGAGTCTGTCTTCTTTGATTTTCTTCCTATTTCTCCTCCCCTCCCCCCTGCCCCTCCACCCTCACCCCCGTGCTGCAGATTCAAGACAGGGCCTCCCAAATGCAAAGTACACATCCTGCTATTGAGTACACCTCCAGCTCCACAGCTGTTTTTAAAGAACAATTGTATAGTTTCAGAGAGCTCTGCATCCATCATTACATTATTACTAGGCCAGTTTTATAATGTACTTGATAAGCACTAGTTATCAATGGATCAGTTTTAAAGTCAAGTACACTCTTAAGTCAGTGCCATCTCAATAAGCACGGGTGATACAGGGTGTGGTGGCACACTCCTCTGTACTCAGCACTTGGAAGGCTAAGGTAGGAGGGTCTTAACTTTAAGGCCAATCTGCTTTAGCTACATGAGACCCTGACTTAAAACAATAACAGACAATAGAAAACCAAACTAACTAATTAAATGCTTTATAAAATTTCCTCACTTAATTGTTTTTAGATTTAAGTTTATGAGTGTTTTGCCTGCATTCATATCTAGGCACCAGGTTTGTGCCTGTGCCTGCAGAGGTCACAAGCTATTGGATTCTCTGTAAGTGGAGTTATGGATGGTTGTGAGCCACCATGTAGGTGCTGAGAACCAAATCCAGGTCCTCTGCAAGAGCAAGTGCTCCAAAGTACTGAGGTGTCTCTAGCCCTTGCTCAGTTCTCAAAGAACAGCAATAATTGCTAAATTACTTTCAGTCACACAGACTTGGTTTCAGATCTGATAAACTAGTCTTTTCTGTCCCATCTTTGTAGTTTTTCTTTCCCAAGTCTGTGAATTAAAATGTATCATTTGTACTTCCTAACTCGTCTCTTTATGAATCTGCATAGTTGGGTTCAGAGCTCTGCCCCAGTTTTTATGTCATCTTGTAACGGAGGGAAAGTTAAGACACAGCTTTCAGGATTCACTCTTGTTGGTGTCTGTTACGATTTCCCTACTTTTATTTTTAAATTTGAAAGTTACTATTATGCCAGTCTTATAGGTGGACATGGCAGAAAAGAATATATTCAAAAATGCACAAAGTAAAATTACTTAAATATAAACTAAGCCACAATAGTTAATTCTTGTTTAGAGTGCCTTAAAAAAGAAAAAAAAGTTGTTCTGGGCATTTCAGTGCATTTCTTTAATTCTAGTACTTAGGAGGCAGGTAGATATCTGTGAGTTTGAGCCAGCTTGTACTAAATAGTGAGTTCTAGATCAGCTAGAGTTACATAGAGATCTTGTATCCAAAAAAATGAATATTTAAGAAAGTGTTAATAGTTAAACAATGCTATATATATGTATTTAAAATGGCCAGTGCTGACAACATCATATATATATTTTTCAAAAATTTATAAATTTAACATATAAGCCATTGAATTAAGTGGATAAAATGTATGGCACATGAATCATGTCTCAATAAAGCTGTTTAAAACTAAGTTTATCAAATATAAACCACACATGTCTACCTTACTGAAGAATATGGAATGTTAGTAATCTTCCCTATATGGAAAAAGACAGAGGAATATTCATAGAAAGCTGAGGGAAAATGCTGCTGGATGACAAGTCATCATGTCTCCTGGTGAGTGATGTCTTTGTTAAAATTTGAGTATGGAAGGCTGGGCAGTAGTGGCATACACCTTTAATCCCAGCACTCAGGAGGCAGAGGCAGGTGGATCTCTTTGAGTTCAAGGCCAGCCTGGTCTATGGAATGAGTTCCAGGACAGCCAGAACTATTTCACAGAGAAACCCAATCTCAAACCACCTCCCCCCCTCCAAAATTTGAGTATGGGGGAAAAATTAAATGATTCCTTAAATCACCTGTACATCAAAGTAGAAACAGAGGACAAGGTGGTAGAAGACAAAGTATAGTGTGGGAAGGAAGACCAAGAAGAGCATTGGGAGAGAGGGAGCATTTCCTTTGGGAAGTGCTTTCTCTGGAATTTTCACTGGAATAACTATGGTGTGCCATGACTTCTGTACACTTTATTTGCTTTAAAAATTGTGAAGTATTTGCAACACACTATATTTCCTTTTGAACAAGAGTTTAAATAGAAGTCAGATCTGTTTCTGTGTTAAATAGTCTTTTTTTTTTTTTTTTTTTTTTTTGATTGTAGGTATAACATCTCCAACCACATTATATGACAGGTACAGTTCTCCAACAATCAATACTACTAGAAGGCGGCTATTTGAGAACGATAGCCCCTCTGAAGGAGGCACATCTGGGCGCATTCCCCAACAACCCCTAGTCAATGCCGTCCCTGTGCAGAATGTATCTGGGGAGGCTGTTTCTGTCACACCAGTTCCTGGACAGACCTTGGTCACCATGGCAACAGCCACAGTCACAGCCAACAATGGACAAACAGTGACCATTCCTGTACAAGGTAAGGAAGACAGAGTTAGGTATTGAGCTCACTGGCATTTGTTAGAAAGTCACTTTAAGATTTGGAAAGAATATCAATATAAGATAGCAATGATGGAAGATGGGGAGGGAAGAAACGGAAACCTCATGTGAACAATTCTTTTCTTCCTTTGTAATAAACTTTAGGTATTGCAAATGAAAATGGAGGGATAACATTCTTCCCAGTCCAAGTCAATGTTGGGGGCCAGGCACAAGCTGTAACTGGCTCTCTCCAGCCCCTTAGTGCTCAAGCCCTGGCTGGAAGTCTGAGTTCCCAACAAGTGACGGGAACAACTTTGCAAGTCCCTGGTCAGGTAACTGTTCAGCAGATTTCCCCAGGTGGACAACAGAAACAAGGCCAGCCTTTAACCAGCAGCAGTATTAGAACCCGGAAGACTAGCTCCTTATCACTTTTCATTAGAAAGGTAATTTTTCATGTACCCTTACTGGAACACATACTTGGGAAATGTAACTATGAAATAAGGTTTGAAATATCCCTGTTTCTCTGTTAGGTTTATCACTTAGCAGGTGTCCGCCTTCGGGACCTTTGTACAAAACTAGATATTTCAGATGAACTGAGGAAAAAAATTTGGACCTGCTTTGAATTCTCTATAATCCAGTGTCCTGAACTGATGATGGACAGACATCTGGACCAGTTGTTAATGTGTGCCATTTATGTGATGGCAAAGGTGAGTACATTCAAGACTGTAAAGGCAAAGATGCTGCTTTGTTTCTCAGAACATTGCTCCCCCAAGACACGAGGCTCTACTGTGATGTGATTTACCTTTAGGCACCAAAGGCCTGCTTTTGACTCCAGAAGGGTTTTTTTTTTGTTTTTGTTTTTGCCTTTTTTTAATAGATTTATGTATTTATTTTACATCCTGGATGCAGTTTCCCCTCCCTCCTCTCCTCCTAGTCCCACCCTCTTTGCCCCCCCCATTCACTCCTCTCCATTTCTATTCAGAAATGGGCAGTCCTCCCATGTATATCAACAAAAATGACATACCAAGTTGTATTAAGACTAAGCACTTCCCCAGTATGAGTAGGGTTCCAAAAGCTGACAAGAGTTGCATGCAGACAGCCCCTGCCCCCACTGTTAGGAGTCCCATAAGAGGACCAAGCTATACAACAGTAACAGATATGCGGAGTGTCTAGTCAGTCCCATGCAGGCTCCCTGGTTGTCAGTTCAGTCTCTGTGAACCTCTGGTTAGCTGACTCCATGAGTTTTCTTGTGGTGTCCTTGACCCCTCTGTCTCCTACACTCCTCTTCTGCAGGATTCCTTGAACTCTGCCAAATATTTGACTGTGGGTCTGAATCTGCTTCCGTCACTTGCTGGAAGAAGCTTCTCTGATGACAATTGGGTTAGGCACCAATCTGGTCACAGGAGATGGCCAGTTCAGGCCACATATCCACTATTGCTAGGAGTCTTAGCTGGGGTCTTCCTTGTAGATTCCTGGGAGATTCCCTTGTACCAGGTTTTTACCTGACCCTGAAATGCACACCCTCCTTTCCTAATAGTATCTTTCACCACTCTCCTCCTCTGCCCCCCAACCTGATTGCTCATGTCCCCATCCCCACCCTTCCTCAGTCCACTCACAAAATCTCTTCTGTTTCTCCTTCTCAGGGATATCCAGGCATCCCATGAAACCTCCTTGTTACCTAGTCTCTCTGGGTCTGTGGATTGTAGCATAGTTATTCTTTATTTTGCAGCTAATATCCATTTATGAGTGAGTACACACCATATTTGTCTTTCTCAGTCTGGGTTACCTCACTCAGGATGGTCCAGAACATTTTTAATAACTATGCTTTGACATTCCCAAGGTGCAGTCATCACATACTTGGAGTTTTACAGTATTCCATTTAATAGCTGTGGGGTAGTATTAATGGATATATTGGTTGTTTCTGACAATTATGAAAAACACTGTGGAGAGCATTGTGGATGAAATTTTATGTAGATACAGGCTTTCATTTCCCTCAGAGTGAATGCCTAGTAATGATGTGTGGATCGTATGGGAACTATAAGTTTAAATATAAAGGAACTAACTACCAGTCTACTTTTCAAAGTATGGTTCCATTTTATATTCCTACATATAATATATAATGGTCTTAATTCCTCTGGTTTGTCATCAATACTTTTAAAAAAGATGTATTATATGTGTGGAGGGGGGAGGGAGTCTTTCATTGCCAAATTTGAGATCCAGGATCATGAAGCTTTACCTCTGTCTTCTAAATTTTATAGTTTCTGACTTATCCTGAGATTCAAGCCCAGTTTCCTTCTTCTTGTTTTACTTTCTGGTTGCCACACCATTATTTAAGATACATGTCCCCTCTGAATGAATGATTTGTGGAATCAGTTATTATCAACACATGGGTTATGCCAAGACTGTCAGCTTTATTATATTGATCTGCATCTGTCATACATAGTATAGTACTCTACACTCTTGATGACTCTTGCTTATTTGTAAATTTTGAAATTGGGGAATGTGAATCCTAACTTTGTTATCTTTTCAATGATTTTAGCTATTCTGAGCCCCTTAGAATTCCATACAAAGTTTAGAATCAACTTGTCACTATTTGTCACTGTCATAAAAGAGTCACTTGAAAATGTGTAGATAAGTTTAAGAAGTTTAATCATCTTTAGTCTTCATTTATGAATATGGCACATTTATTTAGATGAATATTCACATATATTTAGATCTTCAATTTTTAATAATCATGTGTTTTTCAGAGAGTAACTCTTGCTTTTGTTAATTTTCCTGCTTGTTTTTGATTATTTTACAAATGCAACTATTTCATTTTTAATGTTTTATTACAAGCAGATAAACAGTTGGGTTTCTCTATCTTGAGTTAGTATCCATTGACTTTGATAAGCTGGTTGGTTTTTTTGGTGCAGGGATTAAACCTAGGGCCATTAAAGTGTGATATAAGCACTCTACACTCAACTGAATGCCCAGTCTTGAACCTCTTAATCTATGGATTTTAATCATGTTCTGTGTCAACTTTTTTATGTGCAGATTATGCAGTTTTAATAATTGTACTACTGCTTGTCCAAATTACTTTTCTTTCCTAATTACCAGGGCTAGGACATCCAATACAATGTTAAAAGCATAAATTTGTATATGGTTCCTGGTCTTAGGAAGGAAATAACTAGTCTTTCACTATTGGCATTAAGTATACCCCCCCCCACACACACACACTTATATCCTCAGGTAAACTGCTTTAATCCAGTGAAGTTACCTTTATCTTCCTAGCTTATTGGGTGCTGTTTTATTAAAAGGTGTTGGACGTTATTAAAGGCTTTTTTCTGTGTTCATTGTGGGTTTTGGTATTTTAGTGCTATATATTACATTGGTTGGATTTCATGGTAGATCATTTGCATTGTCTTTGCAAATCCTTTTCAATTATGGTGATAATTTTTGCTTTCATGTTTGGTTTAACTAGTTTGTTAAAGAATTTTGTAATTTTTCACAAGCTGTTGTCTGGAATTGCATGGCTTTTGTCTGGTTTTGTTCCTGGGATAAATCTGGCATTTTAGAAAAAGAAATGTTTCATTTTGTTTTTTGCAAAGTTTGTATTATCAAAAAAAGCTACTGGAGCCTGGTCTTTGTGGGTAATTATTGATGAATTCAGCCTTATTCTTGTAGGTCCATTCAGGTCACCTGCCTTTTCTAGAGTTAGTTTTGGCAGTGTGCATCTTTCAAAGACATTGTCTATTTCTCCTGAATTAATGACATATAATCCTTTTTGTCCTGTAAGGTCTGTAGTAAGGTCCTCTTTCATTTTTGATTGTAGTAATTCACTTTTCTTGGTCAATCTAACTAAAAGTTGATAAATCTTAATAATTTCTAAGACTATTTGATTTATTTTCTCTATTAACACATACCCTAATATTATTTTCTTCATTCAGTTTATTTTAGCCTTTTAAAAATACTGAATGTACTTGTTGTGTTGGCGTGTGAGTGTGTGCATGTGCACAGGATCAAAGAACAATTTCCAAGGAGTTGATTCTTTCTTCCTTTAGGTCATTAGGCCTGCATCCAGCATCTTTACCCACTGGGCCATCTCAGAGGATCTTGAAATTTTTTTTTTTCTAGTGCATTGAATGAGTAGGTAACTAATTGTAGTATTTTTTTAGTATCTTTAAAACATAATATCTCGGTGTCCTTTGTAAATATGGGCACTAACTGCAAAAGTGGGCATTATATTGGCTGCATCTCTTAACTTGGTGTCATGTATGTTTATCTCAAATTACATTTGATTTTTGTATGACTTCTATTTAACTTGTTCGATCTGCAGGGTCATGTGACTTCCAGTTTTGTGAGCTTCCAAACATCTGTTCCTGACTTCTACTTTCATTTCACTGTTTCTGAAAAGCACTTTATATATTTCAGTCCTTTTAAATGTATCCAGAGTTTGTTTGCTTGATGACAGGGTCTCATATAGCCCCAAAGGGGCTTGAACTTCCTCCATTCCTAAGTGCTAGAGTTACAGGTGTGCACAGCCATGCCAGTTTAACCAGTCCTGAGGACTGAACACAGGGCTTGTTTGTGACAGGCAAGCACTGTATCAACAGCAGTGTCTCTAGCCTTCCACATTTGTTTATTGCCACTGGAAAATAGTGTTTTCTAGATGTCTGTTAGGTCAAGTTGTTTAATAGACTTGTTAAAAGTTTTCTCTTTAGCCGGGCGGTGAGTGTCCGCCTTTAATCCCAACACTTGGAAGGCAGAGGCAGGGGGATCTCTGTGAATTCCAGGTCAGCCTGGTCTACAGAGCCAGTTCCAGGGCAGGCTCCAAAGCTACACAGAAAAACCCTGTCTCGACAACAACAACAACAAAAAGTTTCTCTTTGATGTTTTGCCTAGGTCTTCTATTGTTGCAAGTTCTGAATTGAAACCTTTATACTATTAGATTGTCTGTCTGGAGTGGGGGGGGTTCATGTATTTGGTGCCCTATTAATAGATACACTTAAATTTATAACAGCTTCTTGATGGATTAATCTTTAACTGTTTCTAAAACCTATTTTACAGTTTAATATACATACCCAGCTTTCTTTTGACTATTGCTTATTTGTTGTTTACTGTCAAACATATTTGCACTTTTAAAGGAAAGTGTTTCCCTAGACAGTATAGTTTGATTAGTTTTCCTAGTCTTACAACTTGGGTTTAATCCATTTGCTTTAATTGTTCCTGACTGTACTGCGCTTGTCATTTTACTTGTTTTCTGGGCATTTTTGTTTTGTTTTTTGTTTTCCCTTCTGGTTTTTTCATTGTGGAGTTCTCTGTGTAACAGCCCTGGCTATCCTGGAACTTGCTCTGTAGACCAGGCTGGTTTGCCTGCCCTCTGCCTCCCGAGTGCTGGAATTAAAGGCATGACACCATGCCTGGCTACTTGTTTCCTATGTATCTCATATACATCCATTCTGTTTTTATGTATCTGTTCCTTTATTTTTCTTTTTTGCTTTCTTTTGAACTATGTATTTCTTTTGTTTTGCTATATATTCCTCCCCCCTTTAACTTCTCAGAACTTAGCTTCAAATGCATGTCAGCAAAATATACATACTTCAGTGTTCTCTCTCCCCATTTATCTTTTTGTGATGGTATTGTTTATGTATTTATATATATTCATTGAAGTACTGCAAATCCACCACTACCTTGATTCAATGGTATGACTTAAAAAAAAAAAAAAACAGGAAAAGGCATGTTGGTATTTATACCTGTTATATTAACCTTACTTATGTTTCTGCTTATTGGTTCCTATGGGTTTAGGTGGCATCTGCAATCACTTGTCTAATACCCTAGCCATCTCCTTTGTATATTTTTGGTAAATGTATATTGTTACAGCTATAACAACACATCATACACATTTTGTTTCATGTAATTGCTGTTTTTAATTAAGGAGAATATACATTTACCCTGTCTTTGCTTTACAAATGTTCCTGGCCCTTTTCATGTGTATTTGTATCACTTGTTTCTATTGCCTTTTCTATGAGGGCTGCTGTTAGCAGCAGATTGACTTTATTCACTTCTGAAAGATATTTTTCTTTGACCTTTCTGAATCTGTTGCTCCACCTGTATGTTTCTGAGAGAAGTCAGCTCTTACCTTACTTGAGTTTCCCTGTAAAGGAAAAACTGTTTTCTTGATGCTTTCTATAGTTTTACACATTTTCACTATGATAAATCTGGTGTGGATATCTTGATTCAGTGTGCTGATGAGCTTCCTAAATGTGTACTTAATGTTTTAAAGTAAACTTGGATGCTGTCAGTATTGCTTTGCCCCAGTGTCTTGCTGTGTAGCCCAGGCTAGCCTGAAACTCTTGATCCTCCTGCCCTTGCCTACCACGATGCTCAGGTTACTCTTTGTTTCTTTGAGCATCTTTTTTTGCTTCTGTGCCTCTGTCCTCTTCTGACAGACACTCTTGTTCCATGGATGCTCACATGCCTCCTTATGCCCACCAGTTTTCGGGGGATGTTTCTTTTGTTCTGTTCTTCAGACAGGATACTCTTTAAACAAGCTTGCTGATTTTTCTCTGTTCCAGTTCAGATTTACCAACTTCCACTTCTAGCCAGCTTTGCATTTTAGTTACTGTACTTTTTCATATCAGGGTGTGGTTTATATACCAGGCTCCTTACTAAACTTCAAGTTTTCATGAATAGATGCTTGTTCATTTGCTCTACAGTCTTTGGACATAGTGGCAACAGGTTCACTGAGCTGTTCACGCTGCCATGCATGATGTGGATCTCTCTAAGCATTATCACTTTTTGTAGGTCACAAAAGAAGACAAATCCTTCCAGAATATCATGCGTTGTTACAGAACTCAGCCACAGGCCCGGAGCCAGGTAACCACATTTTCTGTCAGGGCTGAAAGTAAAGCTTAAGTCTGTGATGAATTACAAAAAAAAAAAAAAAAGCTATAATTAGTTCTCTGCCTTTCTCACTACCAGGATTTACAACTAAGAATTTAAGGGGATTGGCTATTTTCATTTTTCTTTCCCTTTCATTCTTTCTTTCTTTCTTTCTTTCTTCCTTTCTTTTTTAACATCACTGGCATACAATTTCAAGCAAGTTTTTAAAAGTCCTCTCTCTTCAAAGGCAATGCTGTGAAAGATTTACTTTTATGTATATAGGTATTTTGCCTGTATGTGTATCTGTGCACTACATGGGTACCTGGTGCCCTCAGAGGCCAGAAGAGGACATTGCATCCCCTGGAATTGGAGTTACACAGTTGTGAGCCATTATGTGGATTTTTTGAGAATTGAACCTGGGTCCCCTAGAAGAGCAGCCAGTTCTCTTAACCACTGAGCCATCTCTCCAGCCTGTGATATATTTCTTAATTCAAAGAATCATAAACTAGATACAAATTTAGAAGTTAACTGATTTTTCTGTCACCTTTCAATCTGGTTTAATAAAGCACAGTAATAAACTAAGACAATATTGAATGAAAAGTAAAAACCTACTTTATCTTGAAATGGCTTGTTTGTCACTGAAAACCAAGTATGTTGTTAGACCTTTGTTTCTTAAAATGACTTTGTAGTTGGTATTAGTACTGTTCTGCAGTGTTTAAGGCAGTACTGGGAATTTGAAGTGAGATAGGCTCTGTTAGTGAATAGCTTCTACCACCTACATCACAAAGTTTTGTTATTGAGACAGGCTTTGTTGCTCTGGCTGGACTGGAGCTCACTTTGTAGATCAGGCTGGCCTTGAACCCATAGAGATATGCCTTCCTCAGCCTCCCAAGAGCTGGTATTATAGAATACACACACACACACACACACACACACACACACACACACCCCAAATCCTAGAGAATCAGAGTATCTGTTTATTGCTCTTAACTAGTATGTGTGCACATGTAACCATATCTGGCTAGATCAAAGTTTTTTTGTTGTTGTTTTGTTTTGTTTTTTTCTTTTGAGAAAAAGATAGTAGATCAAATTGGCCTTGAACTTGCAACACTCCTCCTTTAGCCTTCTGAGTGGTATCACAGGCATGCACAATGCCTAATTTGGTTACAGTTCCTAACATTTCCTTAAGACAGCCATCACTAAGTGTATTTTTTGTGAGAACCAAGTATGATATGGTAAGGTCCTACCACCTAATATATAGTCAATAAATGCTAGTTTCTGTCCCCTTCTGTCTCTTTAAAGGTATACAGAAGTGTTTTGATAAAAGGGAAAAGGAAAAGAAGAAATTCTGGCAACAGTGATAGCAGAAGCCACCAGAATTCTCCAACAGAACTAAATAAAGACAGAGGTAAATAAGAGACATCTTTATGAACACCTTTAGGCCAAGAAGACTAAGAATTATCAAATAAAAATATATATAAAAGTAGTTTGTTCTCAAATAATTTGTTGGAATAAAGTAAATATAGTGGTCAGTTGCCCATTATTTCAGTGCTTTGAAGCACTTAAGAGAATACCATGTTTCAGATGGGAATTTCTAGCCTGAATTCTAGAAAGAGCTTGCCTGTTGCCTAGACCTATTCTCTAGAAATGCTGTTCCTAGTTGTTGACCTAAACTTGTTAGTACAGGGCTCAGGTTCCAAACACAGGTGTAATTTACTAATATAAATTATACAGTCAACCTGTGGTGCAGTCATGGTAAGGGAATAAAGTTGTTAGTGCTTTGAGCTTTGCTTCTTGGTATGAAAAACAGAGCTCAAGATCCAGGAGTGCTGGCCCATGCCTATCATCTCATCTCTACTAAGGCAGGAGGACTGAGCTCCAGATCTGCCTGGACTATAAAGTGAATCCTTCTCTCACTGGATGATAATAATGATGATGATGGGTGATGATGATGATGATGATGATAATGATACAACCAAGGACGGAGGAGATAGCCCAGTCAGTAAATTATGTGCTGTACAAGGATGTGGACCTATTTGATCCCGAGTCCTCACATAAGAAGCTAGCCATGATAACAAGTACTTGTAATCCTAGTTCTTTAGACAGAGACAAGTGGATCATTGGGGTTTGCTGGCTGGCCATCTAGTGTAGTTGGTGAGCCCCAGGTCCCACTGAGAAACCTTGGCACAAAAAAAGAATGTAGACAGCTCCCAAGGAATGGTACCCAAGGTTAGCTGGTGGCCTCCACACACATGTACACCTGCATGCACATGAATGTCACATAGCAAACCCCAAAGACTCAGAGTGACTAATGTACACATATAGCTGTTTCCCTCTTTTCCTAGTGAAGTGTCTTTTTTCAAACAATTCAGACCAGCACCCTTTGTTCTCTTGGCTGCAGCCAGTAGAGATTCCAGTCCAGTTATGAGGTCAAACAGCACCTTACCAGTTCCACAGCCCAGCAGTGCCCCTCCTACACCAACTCGACTCACAGGTGCTAACAGTGACATTGAAGAGGAGGAAAGAGGAGACCTCATTCAGTTCTATAACAACATCTACATAAAACAAATCCAAACATTTGCCATGAAGTACTCACAAGCAAACGTAAGTGCATCAGGGAATCACAGGACTATTGGATTACTCTTAAGGGGGAGGAATCATTTGTTTGACATTTTCCATCATAAACTAGATTCTTTCATTAAATAATTCTTTCATTAAATAAAACTAAGGAAGTCTCCAACACAAGTACCTTGCTTAATCAACATAATTTCTGCTGGTGCTCAGCAGCATGAATAAAACTGTAAAATTCTCTACTTCTAGTAAAACAGGAGACAACAGCCACATAGGTTTAGATTGTGCAGTATTCAACAGTAATGGCCTTGCAAATTACTAAAGTTTGTGCTTTCAGCCACTTTATATATTAAATGAGAATAGTAGTAGTTAATAGTTTATCTAGTTGCTGTATAAAAATGCTTAACAGAGGGACTGGCAAGAACTAGGCACCTGCCAGTGTTAGCTGTTAGTATAAGTTAGTTTCTTTAGGGTCTGATTGTTATCGATACATCGATGTTCAGCATTCAAAAGTTTCTGGTTTATTATGCCTTTTCACTCAATAAAATTGATGACTTTTAATACAGCCTGGCTAGTTTTTTTTTTTTTCTTAGAATTACTGATTTTGTTTTCAGCAGATGGACACTCCTCCTCTCTCTCCTTATCCATTTGTAAGAACATGCTCCCCTCGCCGAGTACAGTTATCTCAAAATCATCCTATCTACATTTCCCCACACAAAAATGAAGCAACACTTTCTCCTCGAGAGAAAATTTTTTACTACTTCAGCAACAGCCCATCAAAGGTAAGACGATATAAATGGCTTTCACTAACTCTAAAATGCATTAGGATGCTAGGAATAGAGTTTCGGCTAACTTTAAGTACTTCCTAGAGTGATTACAACTGCCAGGCAACAGAAGGCAGTAGGTCACAAGGGACAAAACCCAGGGTGAACTGGTTTGATTTTTGAGGACATCAGGGTTAGAAATAAAGTAGGGGGAAATAACTCCATTTTTCTTGCCTCCTTTCCTAGCTGTAAATTTTGGATATTGAGTTTTCTTTCATTTTTAAAATGTTTTTTTTCTGTTCAAAATAGAAACTTTGGACCCCTAAACTGGCTACCAGGTTCTGTTTCTGCAACAGACATGTGTCTCTGTCTTCTGGACTGTTTAAAGGGAAAATGGAGAGCTCAATGTTAGGCATCTGTGGTAGCATCTGCCTCAGTCTGAGAGCTGGGAAACTTGAGGCTTGATGGGGAAGAGTTACATCGTTACTGGGATGTAGAAGTGCATTCAAGAAATAGAGAAGAGGAAGAAAGTACCTTAACAAAAGGCAATATGTAGACAGGCTCAGATGGGGACTGAAGGATCTATGACAAGCCCAATGCAGCATGTGGCTCTTGACTGGGTTGTGCTTGGGGAGCCATGCTACACAGAGCAGGGTTGGGACTTAGTGTGGCACCTACATTGATGACATTGGCGGTCATACACTGTATTTGTCTTGTTACAGCTCTGCTGACTGAGCCATCTCCCCAGCCCTCTTACCTATTTGATTCATTTCCCCCATAATCCATTTGGGAATGTATTAAGTTAAAATTGCAAGTCTAGTTTTATAGGAAATACTGTTCTGATGCAGGAAATCTCATGCCACTGCAATTTCTCTTGGGATCAACTGCTGTCAATCTGTTTATAGGCTTCACAAATAACCCCACTAAGATAACCTGCAGTTAGATGTAAAAGCTTAATGCAATTGCTTTAACTGTCAAGATACAAACAGTTTAAAGGATGGCAAGCTTGCCTAGTGGTGGTGGCACACACAGTTAATCCCAGCACATGGAAAGCAAAGGCAAGCAGATCTCTGAGTTCAAGGCCAGCCTGGTCTATAGAGCAAGTTCCAAGATGGCAACCTAAATATCTAGTAGTTGATGACTAAAATACGTGCTCCCCCAAAAGATGAAGTACTAGTACATGCTTCAGTGACAGTGGGTAAGCTTAGTTATAAAAGACTACATATGATTCTACTTAAGTGAAATGTCCATAATGAGCTGATATGCAGAGGCAGAAAGTAGGTTAGTGGTTGCTTAGGAGAAAAGCATTTCTGCTAGTGGGAAAGGTTTCTTTGGGAGCAATAAGGTTGAGCGTGGAGATGCTTGTACCATGCAGACATCACTGAAGTCACACACTTTGAATGGGTGAACTATATGGCATGTAAATTATCTCTCAATAGGGCTGTTTTAAAGTAAATGTTTAATAGACCATGCTAACACCAAGTAAAAAGAGAACTGTAGTAGCTATGCAACAGGGAAACTGGACTTCAGAGCAATGACTTTATGACAAAGAGATTCATTTCCTGGGCTGGGAATATAGCTCAGAGCTAAAGCATTGGCCTACCATGTACAAAGCTCTATGCTCAATTATGAGAGATGTGAGATGAGAGGGTAGATGTAAGAGAAGAGAAAAATTCTTATAAAGGAAAGCATTTAATTGGGGGTTCAGAGATTAGTCCATTATCATGGAGGGAGCATGGCAGCACACAGGCAGACATGGTGCTGGAGAAGTAGCTGAGTTCTACATCATGATCCATAGGTGGGGGTGGGGAGGTTGCTTGGCAGAGGCTTTTGAAACTCAAGGCAACCCCCAATGACATACTTCCTCCAACAAGGCCCCACCTCCTAATCCTATAAAATAGTGCCATTCACTGGCAACCAAGCATTCAAACCTATGAGCCTGTGGGGGCCATTCTCATTCAGACCGCCACAGTAGGTTACAGCTGAAATAGCACAACAGGTGTATCACTCTACATTTCTAAACGACACACTACCAATACACACTAAAAGTAGCTTGAGGGTTAAGGTTAGCTTTCATGTCTATAATGTGGAGGCACAGAAGAAATGGACAGACCGTGATGTTCCTACACTAATAAGTAGCCTTAGGAGCTCAGTATTGATTAAATTTGTTTGCTTCTAGGTTTTATGTATTTTGCCTATATTTGTGTATGTATACAATCTGTGTGCCTAGTGCCTGGGAAATCTAAAATGTGGACATCAGATCCCCTAGAATTGGAGTTAAAGATAGTTATGAGTCACCATGTGGGTACTGGGAACAAACCCAGTCCTCTGCAAAATAAACCCTGAGCCATCCCTCTAGCCCACTTGTTTTTGAAACAAGATCTCACACGCTATAGCACATGCAGACCTCAGACGCCTACCAATCTTTCTGCCTCAGCCTCCTAAGTGGTGGGATAACAAGCAGGGCTTAAATTTCTAGTTTAAAAACATTTCAAGTAAAACTGGAGCTGCAGGTGGCTGTATTAGTAAATTTTACAAGACATTAAAGAATTAATGCCAGTTCTATATAAACTTTAAAAAAAATGTAAAGATTAATCATTTTGTAGTTCAATAAAAACATCTTTGAAATGATTTGATGCAAATTTTCCAATATAACATCCCTAACGGTGAGACCCTGAATGCAACCCCTCTGGCTCATTCTCACTTCTCTTCATCTCTGGCCTGTAGATTCTGTCATGTGTAATAGGGCAAGATAAAGAAGCCATGTATGTATTGTGTATAGAAAAACAAAGAAGCATGAATGTTATCCTCTGATCCCACAAGTACAACTTGATACTGCCCTCCCACCATAATGTTAGGATTGTTTAAACTGTGAAAAAAAATACGGTGTAATGGGTTATGTACAAAATACCACGTACTGTATCTACATAATAGAATTACCTACAAAGACATACTTTATAAATGTGCTATGTGTTAATGTATACACTGAAGAGTAACTTTATAATTTATGTAACATTTAATCAACTGATGTAGTCAGTGCATTATAAGGAATATTGAGGTAAATTGGAGACCCATAGAGACAGCAAATGTGAACTAGACTTCTTTTAGGAAAGAAGAGAAAGGATCAAAGGAGGCTTTACTTATGACACTTAAATTTTTGAAAATATATATGCTGACAAACAACATTGATAATTTAATTGACAATCTATTTCAGAGTAAAAAATTAAAATGATAGTTTAGAGTGTGGCTCAGTGGTATCTACCTGGGTTTAATCCCCAGAACCACAAAAAGAAAAAGATAAGTGAAATATGTCTAGGATATCCTGTTCTTTTGACTTTTAGTCTCATGTAGCCCAGGCTGGCCTCAAATTTGCTGAGTAAGGGTGGCCTTGAACTTCTGATCCATCTGCTTCTACCACTGGAGTGTTGATACTCCAGGTGTGCACCCCCATGCCATTTATGCAGTGTTGAACACAGGGCTTTTTCCATGCTAAGCTAAAGCATTGTGCCAATTGAGCTACAGCCTTAGCCCTGGGATATGCATTTTTAAATCTGAGGGATGAGAACTGACCAGAACTGTCCAAGCAAGGTGGTGTGAGGATTCACCATTCATCTTCATTTACTACCTTGGTTTCCTTAAACTATGTGTATATTAATATTCTCTGTATCATTTTTAAATAAGATATCTCAATATCCTTTTTAAATAACATGAACAAAAACTCTAGCCAACAGGTACCAGAACAGTTTCTGAGCAGACTTTGAGACCTGGAGAAACAATGCTGATGACATATTCTGGCAATGTCTTTTTTCACTGGGCTGCTCACCTAAGAAATAAACTTAATAATTCTCCCTAGAAGAAACTGCCTCCAGAGGCTACGGATGCATTACCTGTAATGAAAGCCTTCAGGAACTAAAGCTTACTTCTCCAGTGAAGCTGTGGTTGAGGATTGCTAGAAAACAGTGGTTCAGGCATGTTATCCCAGCTACTGGGGACAGAGGCAGGAAAACCACAAGGTCAAGTCCTGCTTGGACTGCAGAGTTCAAAGCTAGTCTCAAGATGAAAAAGAAACTTGGCAGAATAGCTTAGTTTTAATTTTAGCATGCATGAGACTGATGCGCATGAGACTGATGCTGGAGCGGGGATGTTGTGTTAGGCTACACAAGCTGGACTGGGCTACAGTGACACACTGTCTCCCAACAAGAAAAAAGGTATGTGGTGCTTGAGACAAGGTCTGGCTATATAACTTCAGCTGACCTAGTCCTCAATATATAAGCTAGGTTGACTTTGAAAAACCTACAGCACTCCTCTTGCTTCTGCCTCCCAACCCAAGTGGTGAGATCATAGGAGCCACTGACCCTTAAAGTCATGCTGTGTTTTAGTGTATGTGGGGCTGTTGAGATGGCTATATGGGTGAGGACATTGGTCACAAAATCCCTACATAAAGGTAGAAGAAAAACTGACTCCACAGTTGTCCTCTGACACACACATGCACGCACATGGACATACTGACCTTCATACATGCACTCACACAAAAATCTCAAAGTGGATGTGATTGAACATGGCATAACTACGATACTCTAGAACTGTCAGTCACAAGTTGTTGGACTTGTGTATTGTAGATATGTGTATCACAATCACCAAGGAAGTTTGTTAAAAACAGGAATGCCCTGCCTGACCCGAAGTCATCAGCGTCCCGGCTGGATCTGCTTAGGGTTTTTTCTGCAAAGGTGTTCAAATGCTTAAACTGCTTAATTCACTTGAGACTTTAACTTAATGCAGAGCAATGTGCATTAGCATTTTAAAGTTTTTGCATCTATTTTTCCTCACCACAGAGACTGAGAGAAATTAACAGTATGATACGGACAGGAGAGACTCCAACTAAAAAGAGAGGGATTCTTCTAGACGATGGAAGTGAGTCACCAGCAAAAAGAATTTGCCCTGAAAATCATTCTGCCCTGTTACGTCGTCTCCAAGATGTAGCTAATGACCGAGGTTCACACTGAGGTTAGTCTCCGGCATAGAAGCTGTCTTCACATGAACTGCTTAGCAGTTAAGGCATGCAGGATTATGGGAGCTTGCTCCTTAATCCAGCAGTTATTAGAGCCTGGTGGAAAAAGGAAGCTCTCCAACTGGATATAGTGGTATATACCTGTTATCCCAGCAAGAAAGAAGTACAGGCCAAGAGGACCAGGAGTTTGAGGCTAACCTGGGATACACAGCATGTCTAAGGCTAACTTGGGCTATATGTATGTAACCCTGACTCAAAAACAACAAAAAAAGGGCATTTTTTTTTTGTGAGAAATTAACTTGCTCCAGTATCCTTAGGCTATTTTTATTCATCCCAATTGCCTCTCCCCCTACTATTCAGTGCTTACCTTCACCACTGCCCGTAATCCAAACCTGGACGTTTAACTCTTGTAAACTTTTACAAGCGCCGTAGAAAACAAATCTTTAGAGGCCTGTGTAGGTAAGCCCCAGCAGAGGAACTCTATTTTAAAGTTCATTCCCACTTGCAGATGGTTAGGCCCAACCATGTGCTTGCTGTAGGACAAAACACCGGAACCGTTTACATTCATGAAACAGGACAGAGGGGATGGCCCACACCTGGATGTCTCCAGGCACTTAACTAAGGTTCCTGCTGTTCCCTATGAGCTCGAACCCTTCCTTCCCCAGTAGGTGTGGTTCAATGTGAGAGGTGTGCAATGTCTGAATGAACCTGTGTAATTGGTGGCACTTTAAGGCTGTAAAATGCATGGCTCTGTAACCCAGATTTTGCTGTATGTTTATGATGGCACTTTCTATAATGTGGACTTTAGTAAGTACAAGAGTTCTAGGCTAAACAGCCAATGTTTTCTTTAATGCTTTTCTTAAAGGATTTGATGTAACTACACATTCTGGGCATGTGTAAAACACTCCAGTTTGTGGCAGTGGTGTTACATAGGGATCATCTGGCTAAGTAAAGATTTTTAAATCAAGATGAGCTGAGAATTTGAAAAATTATGACCAGTTCCTTTTGGAGATAGCTATCCAAAGAAAATATCTTTGAGGGAATTCCTGGAAGTTAAAAAAATATGTTGGAGAATTTAGGTTTTTATTAGTAGGTAGTACCATCTATACAAATTAGAAAATTAACAGCTATTGATTATCTACACATCTTTATTAATCATTATTGTTCCAGTTGTTTTTAAGTTGGATTAATAATCCTAAGGAGAATATTCAATTGTAAATTGGATCATTATAAGCAAAGTTACTAGGTAACTTCATACTGCTCTAAAGCATAGACCTTGCACTGCCCACTAGAGTAGTGCTGTGCAGAGTAACTTAGAAAACCTCTTGGTACCGCTACTGTAATTTTATATGAAAATATGTGTATTTTTCAATAAAGCACTTATAAATTAGTCTCTGTTTAGTTATATTGAAAAAGAACATTAGTTTCCTGCATAAATGACAATCAATCATTTATTGGTTTATTTCATCTCTACTAACACATCGGTCATTTGCCATTTAAATACCTGACTTCATTAGAAACCGTTTCAAACACTTTTTCTTCCTCCTGCCATAAAAATACAGTAATTTGCTTAAAAAAAAAAATTAAAAAAAAAAAAAACACTATGAACAAGCATCCTGGTTCTGCCTACTTTCCTAATGCTTCTGAGATAGACGTTTACAGCAAGTCAGCAGGCTGAAGCTGGAAAGCCAGTCTTCTACTCGAAAGTGCTGCACTCTGGAATCTCTTCTCTACACCCTTCTTCATGACCTACCATATGTACAGCTGAAACCACCAACTTGGAGCTACTACACAGTGCTCATTTCTCTCTGCTCTGTTAAAGTAAACACAACTTACCTCTAACATACTGAGAAAAATACTTAAGTCTCAAGGTCCCCAATAATTTGGAGTACTGAACTAGATCCACCCTGACACTTCTGACAGAAGTAACGCACTACTTAATGCGAGGTCTCCACAACCTGCTGTTAGAACCTATGCATACACAACACTGATAGCCAGTCACTGTTCACGAGGTTTACTCTTCAGGCAGTCCTTTGCCATTAGTCAGCTTTAACTAGGCCAGAGTCCAGCAGGAAAGTGCATGGTGCACCAGATCCACCATCTCTTAGGTTGCTACTGTTTTCTCTTCTTTACTGAAAGGTTGTACTGAGCCAGGCTTTACCCATGACAGGCCAGCAACATGAACACTTTTATTGTGCTGTTCATCAGGCTTCTTCTAGGCACAATCAAAGCAGACATTTAAAAAAAAAAAAAAAAAAAAAGACTGATGAGTTAAGTTCAGATCCATATTGACTAGTTTCCCCAAGAGTTAGCTGTATGTAATCAATGGCCACAAATGCAGACAGATAAGAAACTGGGATAGCCATTTCAAAAATGTCAATATACTTACTTTCTGAGTCAGCATCTTCTCTCTGGCCTCATCATGTACAGAAGGGTTCCATGGAGAAAAGCTTGAAGGGTAGAAAATATTAAATATAAGTCAAGGCTTTCAAAATATGTATAGCATCCAATTAAGACAATTCTAATAAAACTTAAGAAGGAAGAATTTTAAGGTTTCTCGGTATAGCCCTGGGTGTTCTGGGACTTGCTCTATAGACCAGGCTGGCCTCAAACTCTGAGATGCACCTGCCTCCGCCTCCCAACTGCAGGGATTTACAGTGTGAGCCACTGCCCCCTGGCTAAAGAGCAATCTTTAATCAGTTGCTAGCATACATTGATATCATCTAAAACAGACATCCCTATAAACCTCATCCCACCCCTGAAATATTATTTAAAGATGAAGACAACAAGGCAGAGGAAAACCAAGGAATTGCTTACCAAAGCTAGATTACCAAAGCTAAAAAGTCCAGAAGCCAAGCAATCCATCAGCTGAGCCCCAAAGCAACAATGCAGTATGCTTCCCAGCAATGCCAATGTGCGCAAGAGCTACAGGGCCTCTCTGTTCTATTCTAACAATGCTCTTTCCACCAAATGTAAATGCTAAGGAGTCAGGCTAGATCTAGTTCAGTGCTCCAAATTATTGTGGCCCTTGAGACATATTTTTCTGAATATGTTAGGGGTAAGTTGTGTTTACTTAAAACAGCAGACAGAAATGAGCACTGTGTAATAAGTATCAAGTTGGTGGTTTCAGCTATGTGTTAGGCTCATACTGACTTCTGAAAAGTCCTCACACAGAAAAACTTGACAGAGATTCTCAGGAAACCAAAATCACTAAATATCTCATTAATGACTGTAAATTCACACAAAGCCTTTGGTTTAAGGCCAAGAGCCCAAGTGGCATTAGGAGTTGACACAAAATGAAAAGCTTCAGGCTAACATTACACATGTCCCTGTAAAGCAGAAGTGTGAAGGACCAGGCAACATACTACTTACCTAATTGCATAGGGGTCTTCTATTTTCGGTTGGTCAAACAAACGAGCAGTACAGACTTTAACACTGTCAACCACTTTACTCTTAAACAGCTGAATGTCTTTTTCATACCTGTGTTAAAAGTTTTAAAAACTTTAGCAATTTATCTTATATAGTAATAGTAAATAATAAGGTTATCCTAAGTAGCAAAGAAAAAATCACATACAGCACTGCAGCCTCTGGGTTTAGGGGGCTTGTTGTGTCGATCTTGTAGAAGACTCTCCTTGCGTACATTAAGACCTGCCATATATGATTATGGTTCCGCCTGCAGAGAAACAAGGCGTGACTGCTTTGGCTTGTTCCGGATGACTATGCTACTGTTAAGAAACAGTGGTACACTAACCTCCACTTTGCAAATGCTCTCTTCACATCCAGTTCACCCGAGGTGGAATCAACTAGCGGGTGAAAGACGGGAATGTCAAACAGCAAGCGCTATATGTAGAGAGAAACACCAGTGGGAGTGATGCCATGCTGCTTGTCAGACTGGGCCCACCAAGGGCCCTTAGTGACAACCACTTTCCTGTAAACAGCTTTACAGCAGGGGAGATCCTGCTCTCCTCCTGCAGCGTGGCCATCACCAGGCATACAGTGAATGGTGCAGCACAGCCCCCAACCTTACCCACACACCTCCTAGCAGAGAAAAGGATAAAGCTGCAGGCAGGATAGCATGACCCCAGGTAACAAAGCACCCCAGACCCCCATTGGCTGTGGGAGACACACATCTGAGGAAACTGATTTCATTACAACATGTAAAGTCAGGAGAAGAATCAAGAAATCTGTAAGACTTGATTTCCCCTCAGTGACTGAAGCTCTACACAGGCTCAACTATAGTCCCACTTACCGGACAGTCGCCATCTGGATAGTTATCGGGAATATAGACTGTAAACTTGAACACGCCATCCTGATATAGTCCGTGTCGTATGAATATTACGCCAAACCACACTGCAGGAGAACATAAACATGCTAAAGTCCCATCCATGTCAGAAGACTCCACACACCAAAAAATGAAGGTTGAGTCCATCTTACCTAATGCAGAGCGATACGATGGCTGTACGTAGACGCCTGGTAGCTTTTGCTTCACTACCAGTGTACTAAAACAAGAGCAGTGGAATAATTAGCTTGTACAGAAGCCAGTGACACATTTAAGTCAAACCATCCCACGTTTTCCTGAACAAGTAGTAGCTGGTGCCCAAACTATATAAACAGAGTCATTCTAGTCTTGCATCTGAGTCTCCTAGGTCACCACCCTCTTACTTCCAAACCAGCCCAAAAAAACTCGAGCCAATACATGGTCCCAGACTTAGAAAGTCAAACAGGGACAAAGAATTGAGTTTCACTCTCAGAAACAGATAATTTTGAACATTAAAATTGAGGTAAATGCGCTGATGTGGTAGCCCCCACAAAACACACACACACACACACACACACACACACACACACAAAACTGAGATAAATGTTAAGTATCTATAAAAGTATTTATTGCTTTTCTCATTATAAATTAAGAGTTCACACATTCAAGAATTATTTTTCACTAATAAAAAATGTGGTATTTTCCTTTTGGGCTTCAGCATACTATATCTGTACTAGTAAATGAAAAGCGAACTGTTTTCAATTGCAATCGCAGGTACTAAATAAGAGTCCAGAGTTGTCATCATTTAGCTGTCCTTTTGAGTCAGCCTCCCCAAGTCAGTGGGAGGGCAGGCTTTTGGGTGTACATTGTTGCTTGTGGAGGCAGGCATCATTTTGAGCTCCCAAACATCCTGAACTCAGACTCTTTGGGCCTTCTAGAGAAGGTGTATAGATACCACCACAAGGCAAGACACAATGCAGAAAGATGCTACTGTTTTTTCTGGGACCCAGTTACACACTGGCAGCCATTTTGCTTGGTTCCCTATGAGCGGTGATCTAACACTGTAAAGGGCTGTGTTGGCCACAGCACTCTAAACACAGTTACCTGCAAATCCTGAAATATACGAAGAAATAGTTTAGGAGCTTTTTGTAAGATTGATTTTTATGTGCATGAGCATTGTGCCTGCCATGTATGTAAATGTACCAAGTCAGTCCGGGATCCCCAGAAGCCAAATAGGGGCATCAGATCCTCTGAAATATAGAGGATCTGACAAATAGTTGTGAGCTACCATGTGGGTGCTGGGAACAGAACTAGGGTTATCTGCAAAAATATCAAATGCTCTTAGCTACTAAGCCATCTCTTCAGCCCCTGGGCCTTGTGTTATTCCCTAAATACCTCACAAGTACTTCAGGCTGACCTTGAATGTACAACAGTCTTACTCAACCGTACCAGGTAGACCCATTACCTTTCAAGTCCCTGAGATTTAGCTGGTCTACAGAAGCATGACTAGCAGACAGAGCTACCCACAGAGACATTTGTCAGAGAAGGCAATCTTGTGTTTAACACACAGCCAACTTTCAGTCAGCACAATAGGAGCCTGTCCACCTCACTGCCCAGCCACAAAACACAAGGCGTCCATTATAGAGCTGAAGACCATTGCTCTGCTACACTGGGGCCTCATTCCCTCTGGCCACTACAGCCTCGGTGCCCTGGGAGGAGTGATCAAGATTCTTTGAAAATAACTGAACTACAGAGAAACTTACAGATTATGGAAATTGAGAATTCTCCAGACTTTCTGTCCCTTTAGCAAGTGATCCAAACTACATGGTACTTGAACTTTTCTACGTGCCAAGCAGTGTGTCATCACTATTGGCATGATGCATAATGCTCAGCCCTTGCTCTCCTTAGGCAGGCACATCTTCAGTGCAAGGATGGACTTGTGACAGGTTATGCAGTGCAACCTTTCACTCCTGATAGGGAACTTTTGAGGGTTGTTTACCAGAAAGTCTTCTGATAGCAGACCTTCCAACATACAAAACAACATTGTAAGTACTTTTCTGAGGGCTGTCAAGATAGCTCAGTCAGGAAAAGTAACTGCCACCAAGCATGGTGACCTGAGTTCAATCCCTGCGAACCACACACCAAAAGCAATGACAAGTGTCCTCTGGACCCCACCTGTGCCATAGCACACCCCTCCCTGTAACACACATACAATAAATAAAATGTGATCTCAAAAAAAAATTTAGGAGGCTGGAGAGATGGCTCAGTGTTTAAGAGTACTTGGCTGTTCTTCTAGAGGTCCTGAGTTCAATTCCCAGCAACCATATGATGGCTCACAACATCTATGAGATCTGGTGCCCTCTTCTGGCCTGCAGGCATACATGTAGACAGAACACTGTATTATACATAATAAATAAATCTTTAAAAAAAATTTTTTTTGAAGCACTCTTGAGGTTTTTTTCTTCCAAGTCAATGCTTCTAGTTCCTCTACCTACTTACTGACCATGGCTTCCTGACCCTTTCTTACTACGAATATTCCTGTCTGTCAGAATGCTTCCTAAAATATGAAAGCTGAAACAGAGCCCACACTTCCCAATGTGTGTGACCCAAGAGAATGCCACCCAGCTTCTGCCCACTTGATACAGAACCTCTTCTAGTGAAATGCCTCACAGGAAAGCAGACAGAAATTAACTACCAAGTTCCTAATCCACTGTATGTCCTCAAAAGCCCCTGCCTTTCCTTCCTGTTCTCCAAAGTTGTGCAGGCAGAGATGAGTCTGGGCCTTCAGAATAATTCACACATCTATCAGGGGACATGACTTCATCTTAACTTTCAGGGGACCATTCATCACTGAACCATCATCCATGAAAGACTCACAATTCTGCAAGAAGCGAATATTCCAGGTAGAAGGGTCCATAGGAAGCATGGGTGCCATTTGTTGACTGTGCTGCTGGGGCTGGAGATGTAGGCTTCGTTATGGGCAGAGTGTTTTTGGGAATTGATGGCAGCTGCTTTTTTGGTGCAGTTCGTGAAGGACTGTTTTTCACATCCCCTGCTAACGTCTTCTCTTCACCTTCAGCTCGCTGTTCAGAATGAAATTGTAAGAGCATTTATGGCAACTCTGAAAGCAGCACACTGAGCGCTCCATCCTAGCTTCTAAGCTTGAGTTCCTCTTTACATAGGAATTCTCACACCATGATCAAGATGCCTTCAGATCCCTTGAGAGGGCAGGCCACAGAAGGAGCAAAAGAAGACTGCAGCATGACTAAAGCAGGAAGAATTCCATTAGCCGCATCCCATAAGAACAATGTAGTCAAGCCTTTTACAAGCAACTGAAGCAGGAAAGCCATGAACAAGATTAGAGAGGCCTTGTGTACATGCAGACACTGGAGAAATGGAGGTCAAAATAAAGTGTACATGTCTTGTTAGTTGTTCCCTGATGTGAGCACAGGGACAGGAACAAGGAAACGAAGCTGTTATTATCTCACTTGCTTAGGTCTCATATGACCCTGCTATGTTTCCACACTTGCATCACTAGCATGCACTGCTCTCCTCAGTCAGTGAGTTCAGAATGACCGGGAAAACTAGCATCTCACCGATCCTTCCTAAACTCAGACACAACAGAGGCTATTTAATTTGTTGTATAAAAACTGTATTATGTGCATAGGGGAAAAGGTAACAATGATGTTATCTACAGGTGGAACTGAGCTTTTAAGTTACTGCTTGTATATTTTAAGCTTTTCTAAGAGGAAAATATATTCTTTTTTTTTTTTTTTTTTTATTATTTGGGTTGCATTCATGGCACACATATTGAGGACAAACTCAGGCTTGGCAATAAATGCCTTTATCACTGAGCCATTTTGCCATTACATACATACATACATACATATATAATATGATTATTACATATTATGGATTATATGTAATAAAACTGTGCATGATAGCTCACACTTATAATCCCAATACTCAGTAGGCTAAGGCAAGAAGACTGCTGTTTGAGGCAACCAAGACTACAGAATACTCGGCTATTCTTGGCTCTATAGCAAGACTTTATTTCCAAATAGAAAGACATTTTACTTAGATCATTTACTTAATGCCCAACTCTTAGTTGATTGACTTCACTGAAGCTTCTCTAAAAACCAAATCCTGAAACTTCAACAGAGAAATGTTCAGAATAACATCACAAGCTTCATCAAGTATGCATACAATCTAAATGAAACAATCATAGCATGGTGATTCAGCGAAACTTCTGTGGATGTGACCTCAGCCTGAGAAACCGACTTTAATGGACAAAGTCATTTCTCAGAAATAAAACCCAGGAATTTCTGCTAAAGATTACAGGTGACCTTGATAGAGACTGTTAGCTTTCCTTCCTATCAGAATTGCTATTTATTGACTGTACCTACTTTGCGCACAGAGCTTGCAGACATGCTCCACAAAGGGTTCATAACGTGTACTCCAAACAAAGAACTTCAGTGCTGTGGCATCAAACTCTTCTGTCCTCAGCGTTCACGCTGCCTTGAAACAAACGGAAAGAATACGACATGCCGACACCAACAGTTAAGACAGCCTAGCACTATGGACACACATCCCGCCAAGCAGTCCACAGATTGAGAGGCCCGGGAATGCCATCAGAGAGCTCGAAGAATAATAATCCCTTATTATTATTAATAATAATAATCCACACCTTTCCACTACAGGTTCCAGTTCCTCTCACACCCTCAGATATCTACATGAAAGTGAACCATAACCAAGCATGCCAAACCCAGTACTTGGGAGGCTGAGGCAGGAGGATCAAAGTTTGAGGCCAGTTTGGATTACATAGTGATACCTGCTAACACACAGAAAAACAAGCAAATAAAAAAATCACCTGTGTACCAGGTTCCTGACCAGCATTTAGAATAGTCAAGAACAGGGTTCAGTTTTGCTTTACCACACAGCCATTGCCGCTAGCACTGCATCCAGGGTCCTGACTAATGGGAAGGTTGTATTCAGGATGCACTAACCACCTACATACAAACTGTGTCACTATTCCCAGGGTTAAGATGGATAACTAGAACATCCTGAGTTGTATCAAGTACAAATTGAATAGCCAATGAAATAAGAAAAATCATGGGGGACCAAGTATACCTATATCAGGAAAGGGGGGTAGAATCCTGTCCCTTTGACCCTGAGAAACTGCCCTTAAAAAACAAACAAACAAACAAAAAAAAATCCCACAAACAAATAAAAATGGGGTCATTATGTGGTATGTATGTGGTCCAGGTTGGTCAAAAATTCACTATACAGCTTAGACTGGCCTCAAATTCCCAATCTCCCGGCCTCTGCCTTAAAGTACTGGGAGCACAGGTTATAGGCAAAAGTTTCCTAGCAAAAGGTGGTTTGCTTATAAGTACTAAAAACACAGAAATTCGGTAGCATTAGGCACTCAAGGAATTGTGAGCATATAAACTCAGGGATGTTCAAGTGAGACATTTTGTGACTAAGACAGCAGGTTGCAAAGGTCACAAGGTCAGTCACTAAATATTCCAAGATGCAAATAAGAAGTAGCCAGACCAGCTGAGAACTGTCTCCCCCAGGCTCTGCTGTATTTTAAAGTACGGCTCTTTATCTGAATTGCTGTTTACCCATAAAAAGCTGAAGGTGAGAAGGGTCAAAACTTAGCAACATTTTCTCAAATTCCTAAGAGGCAATGCTGTACCAATGTCTCTAATGAGCAGTGATTTACTTGTCCTGGTGTGCCTACAGCACCCATGGGTGGGTACTAGCTCCACCATCCTAGCCAGTGCTGCTTTGCTTTCCTGGAGGCAATGTCACCCCATAATTAAACCAGAGGACAGGGATCCCATTTCCCCCAACTAAACTAACCTGCTGACTTGCAGCCAGTTAATAGACTTTGCAAACCTGCTTTTAAAGGTGGCTGACACAACAGTGTATCAAAAATGGGAGAGGGGCATGTTCCTGTTTGGCTCAAATGAAAACCACATTGGTTTTCCAGGACCAGCATTCCACTGCCTGGGTTTTGTATTATTGGGTCCTTCACCACCCTGAGACTTGATGTTTCTTATTTGTAAATATACTGGCAGAGGCACCTTTCAAGTCTGTCTTTTGCTTTTAAAAATTCAGTACATTGCCAAAACAATGCAGAGAAGCCCTGTCTCGAAATACAAGACAACAACAACAAAAAATTCAGTACATTGTCCTCAGTTCCTCCAAGAGATACCATGTGCCATCATCCATCGCAGTGACATTTTTAACTAAATGGTTCCAGGACCAACAGATGAACAGGGAACTATAGCCAACTTTTCAGAAATGACAGTTTGTTAGATGCTCAATCTACCACAGGCATAGCATGACATCGTCCAATAGTAATGGCAGGTGTGAGGAAAACAGAATCCATCCTTGTTCTCAAAAAACACCACCAGACTTTTAGCTCCTTTGGCTCTAAGAACAAAAAATGATTTGAGTGGCTTTACACCGAACAGCTGCGCGAAATTGGCATCTTCACCTGTGCGACAATGGGTACACCGCGGAGGGTAAATGAGACCTGGCCACCGTCGTTCCTCCTCTGTGACAGAGCTAACATGGGCACTAACTGTAATCTACCACCGCAAAACCGGGTTTACGAAATCCAACGTTGAAAGACCACCAGGCAGAAGCGAGGAAAAATAAACAACCCCGGTCTCCGACGGCTGGGCCGGGCACCTTCGCCCGGGGAACAACCCCGTCTCAGAGCACGTAGAGAATCTGGACAAACCTGTCCCAAGGTGATGTAAGGCTGGTGCCCGGCCCAAAGCCTCTAAGCTGGCTGGAGGCCGGCCGGCCCCAGATTCTGCAGCTAAGGCTGAGGGCCTGGGGCTTCGCGGCAGCCCCTCGGCGGGGCGACGGGACACACGGAGTGGGCCCAAAGGCCCGACGAGAGAGGCACCGAGCCCGTCTCCCTTTTCTTCCACGGCGTCCGCCGAGGCCGCGCAGCAGGTGCCCGGAGCGCACAGGTGCGGCCCCGCCCCCGTGTCCCCGCGCGGCCGCCGTCGCCCAAGTCCCTAGCGCTCCGCAGGGAACCGAACGCCGAGCCGCGGACATTGTCCCTCAGCCCCGACCGCTCAGTAGCCACCGGCCAAGAAGCAGGACGCTCACCTGGACACCCTCGTTGCGGAGCTCCGGCGGCCGAGCGCCACCGCGGCCCGACAGCATCTCTGGACGTAGCGCAGGCGGTACCCTGCCGCTCCTCTCCCGCAACGCCCCGCCCCGCCCTGCCCTCGGCGGGACACGCCCTGGACACGCCCCCAGTCTGGCATCTTCCGCTCAGACGCCCGTGCCGAGTGGCTTTCTCGCTGTCCATCAAGGACGTGCTTCCGGGAGGAGCTGCTCTCCGCCCTGCCAATCAAATCAGCGCCGGTAGGGTGGGACCCCTCTTGTCCCTCCCCTTACGTAACAGCGCCCCAAGGCGAGCTGTCAATCAAAGAAGCTTCCATCCCTAGGGAGGTGGAGGAAGCAACTAGGCACCCAGTCGCCATTGGACACGGTGTGTGCCAGTCACCATGGAGAACCGCCCAGAGGTTTATGCGGCAGCCACGGGGCGCCGCCTGTTACCCGGGAAAGGGCTGGACCTTCAAGTCGGGGACTCTGAGCCAGAGGCTAGTGTGGGAGGGCTGGAAGCTCCCTAGGTGGAGTAAGTAGGGCAAACTGGAAGTAGTAAAATTGATGTTATACAGAATTTATTAATAAACTAACTCCAAGATCAGTATTGTACTAACCAGGCTTGTTAGGAATAATTGTTCCTAGGGATTGCCCATAACCAAAGAGGCAACACTGATTTTACAACCAGTCATTAAGCCCATTGCCATATCAGAGAATGCTCTTCGAACAGGCAGTTCAAAGGAGGTAGGGCAGGAGGACAAATGTCCTTAACTACTGGCCTGGAATAAAGCCCCGTTTCTCTTCTGGAGAAAAGCATAATTCTGCCAGGAGGGCAAGATGACCCTGGATAACACTATTAGAAAGTAACAACACTGATGTGTTTAGAAATAATTCTAGCTGGCTGGTGATGGCACAGGCCTTTAATCCCATCAATCAGGAGGGGGGGGGGGAGAAAGAAAGAAAGGAAGGAAGAAAGAAAGGAGAAAAAATAAATAATTTTGGCAATATTTTACTTTGAAAATCCCCCATCTGCCCAAGTGGCCAGATTTGCAGCCTGTAGTCTTTGTTTAAATTCTTTAAAAATGTATCCTGGGGCCAGCACCTGAAAGAGCTTTAATGGTGACAGCATAAATGCAGTGGATAGGCCTAAGGCCTATAGAAGTCAGGAAATGTTCTGTTGGGGGCAGGCTTCTTTCTGAGCATCAGCCAGAGCCAGAAACAAACTGTTACTAAACAGCCTTTCTGTGTTTTCCTGAGTGTACAGAGTGAATTCTCACTGGAGGGCTCCCTTCTCCGCTTCAGGGGGCACACCCATTTCTGCTGGCCAGGCAGGGGGAGCAAGTGTCTCTAGCCTGCAGTAGAAACGCCTCCACCGACTTGTTGGGCACCTTGAGAAGCAGGGAGCTACAGTGTCACAAGATCTCCCATGGCAATGTGTCGCCAACGCCTGCATTGCCCCTGTTGGTAGCTCTCACTTTGAGCTGAAATACCTGTGACCTTTTCCTGATCAAATGCCTCCCACTGGGCACATTTCAAGTTCAATAAAACCCAACCTCCCCTGGCTTTCAAGACACCCTTTACTGGCCTCTGGTCTACCTAATTCTGTGAAGACTGCCATTGGCCATAATGCCTCCGAGCCCTCTAATCCATCACCACACAATATGAACAATCCTGGTCTCCCTCTCAGTCTCCCTCCCCCCCCCCCCACTTTTTTTTTTTTAGACATAATAACACTTGGGTCTTTTCTGTGGCCTCGTCATTGGATGCCTTCCACTGGGGAGGAGTCTTGCCTGAGCAGATTACTTCTTCCATTTCAGTTGCCACAAAGATTCTGGTAAATGACTTACTAAGTGGCAGGAAGCCAAACTCATGATGACAATCCCAAAGATTGGTTCTGATATCCAGCTTCCTCCCCCAGCTGAAAACAGTTGTGAGCAGCTTCCTCTCATCAGTTTGGATACATTAAAAAATGTCCTAAAATAAGAAGAGGAGCTGAAAGTCTTTTTCCCTGGCCACACGAAATCTCCTCTGCAATCTCTTTAGCCCAGTTTCCCCCAGGGCTGCCATCCTCTGAGACTGCCCGTGATTTCCAGCTTCCCCAATTCACTGTTGACGAAGAGTCCACTCACAGACATTCCTCGGTGCAGGTCCCTCCACTGAGTTTGTTTCATGCCTGCATCCACCTGCCCACCTCATACTGGATACCCAGACACATGATCCCAATGCCAGATTGCTTATTTCTCCATATGCCAGCCACCAGGTCCAGCTCCATCACATAGCAAGGGGGTTTCTTACACTGTGAAATGGCACTGCACTCCTTCATCATGGTGAGGTTGTTAGTCAAATGGCTGCAGCCAGGAAGGGTCCAAGGTATAACAAAATACAAAGTAAATATGTCCTCCAGGGGTCTCATCAGAAGAAATGCCAGAGTGTCTCAGTGACCAGGCATGGGCCACTGGGTCCCTGAATAGAACAAAAGGAGTCAAAAGCAGGGGACTAAGATGCCACAATTAGGGAGAGAATAATTTACCTTGGACCCCTGGACTTTAGGGAGAGGGGACACACAATGCTTCTGGAGTTCAGAACATGTCACTTTCTGTGAAGAGCAGATGTAGGGGCAACCAGAGGCCAGCAGGAGACAATTCCATGAGTTTGGTGGCAAGGCTGGAGAGCTGAGTGAGTTCCCAAATAATTAAGTGCTAGCGTGGAGAAAAGGAAGCCATGGATTAGATTTGGGGTAGGAGTTATAAAAGGGGACTTCAAGGAATGGTGATCTAGATCAGAGGCTCTCACCTGTGGGTCATGACCCCTTTGAGGGATGAATGGCCTTTTCACAGTGGTCACCTAAGACCATCGGGAAACATAAATGTTTATATTACAATCCGTATGGTGGCAAAGTTATAGTCATGAAGTAGCAACAAAAACAATTTTATGGAGCCGAGCAGTGGTAGTACACACCTTTAATCCCAGCACCTGGGAGGCAGAGGCAGGCGGATCTCTGTGAGTTCGAGGCCAACCTGGTCTACAGAGCGAATTCCAGGACAGCCTCCAAAGCCACAGAGAAACCCTATCTTGAAACAATAGTAATAATAATATTAATAATGATAATTATAATAATTTTATGGTTGGGGGTCACCATGACATGAAGAACTGTATTAAAGGGTCAGAGCATTAGGAAGGCTGAGAACCACTGATGCAGATGTTTGGATTAAGTTACTGTCTGATCAGACCAATCCCTTAAATGAAAAATGAAGCAGGTTTAGTGGAGGAAGTGAAGGTTTGGTCAGGGGTTGAGGGTTTGGTGTGGGGGGTGAGGTTTGGTCAGGGGTTGAGGGTTTGGTGTGGGGGGTGGGGGCTTTGTTGGGGGTTGAGGGTTTGATGTGGGGAGGTGGGGGTTTGGTTGGGGTTGAGGGTTGGGTGGAGGTGGGAAAGAAATGAGTGGTTATCATTCCTTCCTGCTTTTGTTGCTGACACAGCCTTGCTTTCCATAAGTCCAAGCCCTTCTGGGTTTCCCATTGATTTTCTAATAGGAAAAGCCAGCCTTCTCAGGATAGCTGTGTCTGGTGCAGATGTCCCCAAGTCCCCATGGAGTGGTCTTCCACTCCCAGAAGGCCTGCTGCTCACCACAGGAGGGGGCATTGCACTATAGTTTTCCTGCCCTCTCAGCACAAACCACATTTGCATTGTGATGTGCCCTTTCTTTGGGAGCTCTGTGACAAGTGTCCATTTCTCACACTAATCAGTAAGTTGTGTGGGAGAGGAACCATGACTGTTGGGCTCTCCGTTGTTTTCTGTATCCAGCCTCATGCCAGGATGGAGCAGGGACACAGAAATGCAAAAAAGGAAAGGGTGAATGAAGTGTGTTTGCTCACTCCTTGCTGCACCACAAATGGCCTGAAACGTGGTTTGTCCTTCTGATATTCAGAAGGACGTTGATTTCCAAAGGGCCTGTGTCCACAGGTGAGGCATGTTTCAGAGGGGTACAGTTCTTATGGGACTCCATCAGCTCTGCAATGGCGGATCACAGTGTTGTCAGCTTGCCTACATATGCAAGCTGGGGACCTGGGACACTCTTCTTCCCGCAGATCATCTGAAGCAGAAAGGCCTGCCCTAAATCTGGGCCACATTTTTCTTGTGGCAGCCCAGCTAAAAGGACACAGAAGGAGGAAACTGATTTTTGCCTGCTGTCCCTACTTGCCTGCTCTTGGTGGCAAGCCAGCTTTGCTTTCCTCGGGTCCAAACAGATCCAGATCTGGCCTGCAGAGACACACGGCCTTGTGGGCCGAAAAACCACTGGGGTCCCGGGCCCTCCAGTGCAAGACAGCAAGATAGATAGATAGACAGGGGGTACATACAAAACACACACACACACACACACACACACACACACACACACATGCTCACACACGCACGCACACACATGCTCACACGCGCACTCACGCACACACGATAGCTAGCTAGCTAGATAGATAGATGGCACACACACGCGCGCTCATACACGCACACACACACACGTGCGCGCACACACACACGATAGATAGATGATAGATGGTGTACACACACACACACACACACACACACACACACACACACACATACAGTCAGTTCTATATCAGTTCTATTCCTTCAGTCACCACAATAATGTATTGTTACAAAGTGTGACCACATCTTTTTTCTATACTTTCCTGATTGCCTTTCTGCGTTCTGCCCTGAAATGAAACGTTGCCAGCTTTCACTAGATGCCAGCACCACACTGTTGGATTCCAGCCTAAGGAATCATAACTAAAATAACCTTTTACTCTTTACAAATCACCAAGTCTCAGGTATTGTATTATAGTAACAGAAAACAAACTAAGACAAGTCACTAAGGAAAGGACAGTGGGTACAGATGTGCCCAACTGTCATCTGGGTCAAGAGTTTGAGGTCAGCCTGTGCTATGTACTGACTCCAAAACAAAACAAAAAACCGGGATGGCTTATGTAAAGAGCCCGGATGAGGTGGCAGTCTCAACATAACATGGTTACAAGTTGTTGAGCTCAGAAAACAGTCCATCCTAGGCTTTACCTGTTGTGCCAATTCGAGCTAATTACTACCGTGACCAGATTAGATCCACCAGGGAGACAGCCCCCGGGGTATGCCCGTGTAGGATTATCTTGATCATGTTAACTGAGGTGAGCTTGCTTGGCCACTGTGGGCCAAGCCATTCCCTGACTGGAATCCTAGACTACAGGAATGGAGAAAGGGGGCTGAGCAGAAGCAAATATTCATTGCTCACAGGGCAGGGGCAGCTGCTTCAAGCTTCTGCTGCCTTCACTCCCCGGCTATGAGCCCAAACAAGCCCTCCCTGGAGTTGCTATTGCTGGGTATTTTATCACAGCAAAGGATAGGCAACTAAGACACCCATTCAAAAAAAAATTCTCTGAAGAAACCCCTTTTACCTTTATTTATGTGGGAATAGGAGGGGAATGTCCTCTCCTTCCACCATGGGACCTCGGGTTGGAACTCGGGTCACTGGGCTTGGTGGCAAGCATAGTCACCTTCCAAAGCACTTGTATTTTATGGTGTTTATCAGTCTAAAGTTCTGGAATACATCTGATGTGAAGATTGTCTCAAAGGTCCTTTTTGCCAGAGCATGTCATAGACCTTGATCCCTGTGAGCGCTCAGGAAGACAGTCACAGAATCTCTTCTTCAATTTTAATCTCTCATTTCCTATCAGAGACCTAAACAAAAAGAAGAAGGGAAGCGATGAGGCTGTTTTCTATGTGGGATCACTTGCCCCAGCGCTCCCTGAAGATGGAGCCCTGTATCTTTTTTAACTGAATGGATTTAAAGGAGGATATTAAATAAAAAATGAGTCCATTGTTAATAATTTTGAGGGCCAATTTAGAATGGCAAGTTGGTTAGATTAAGAAATAACTAGAAGTTGGGGTGGTGACATGGTTCAGTGACTAAGGGTTGCTTGCTGCCAAGCCTGATGACCTTGAGTTAGAGCTCCAGGACCCACATAGTAGGAGAGAACTGGCTTCTGTGAGCTGTCTTCTGACCTCCACATAGGTGCCTTGGCATGTACGCATGACACACACACACACACACACACACACACACACACACACACACACACTCTAATTAAATACAAATGGAAAAATGTCAACATTGGATGTCCTGGCTGGAAGAAGTGCCTTGCTGGAGATGTGTGGAGGTTTACAGCTTGCCCTGACCCTTCCTTCTCAGGGCTCTCCCCTACTTTCTGGCTAATATGGGTTAAACAGCTGAGTTCCAGTAGACTCTCTTTGTTCTGTGTCTTAGTTACTGTTCTCTCTCTGTCTCTGATAAAACATTATGACCAAGGCAACTTATAAAACAAAGCATTTAGCTGGAGACTTGTTTACAGTTTCAGAGGGTTAGTTCATGACCATCATGGCAGGAAGCATGGTAGCAGGAAGTCAGGCATGGCACTGGAACAGTAGCTGGGGGCTCACATCTGATCTATAAGTTGTAGGCAGAGAGAGATTGAGCCTAGTGCAAACCTATGAAATCTCAAAGCCCATCCCCCCATGACAGACACATCTTCTTCAACAAGGTCACACCTCCTTATCCTTCCCAAACAGTTCCACTAACTGGGGCTCAAGCATTCAAACATGTGAACCTATGGGGGCCACTCTAATTCAAACTATCATACCATGATAGACTGAATCGAAGAGCAAAACGAATTCCTCCTCCTTATGGTGGTTTGAATAGGTACGGTACTTGTAGACTCTTGTGTTTGCATGCTTGGCCATAGGGAGTGGCACTATTAGGAGGTCTGACTTTGTTTGAGTAGGTGTGGCCTTGTTGGAGGAAGTGTGTCACTATGAAGGCAGGCTTTGAGGTCTTATATGCTCAAATCATGCCCAGTATGACAGTTCACTTCCTGTTGCTTGAGGATGTAGATATAGAATTCTCAGTTCCTTCTCTACCACCATGTCTGCCTGCATGCAGCCATGCTTCTTGCCATGATGATAATGGACTGAACCTCTGAAACTGTAAGCCAGCCCCAATTAAATATTTTCCTTTATACGAGTTGTCAGGGAACCCTATGGTGGTGGTGTACACCTTTAATCCCAGCACTTGGGAGGCCAGCCTGGTCTACAAAGCTACACAGAGAAACTCTGTCTCTAACCACCATTCCCCCTCCCACCAAAAAAAGAGTTGTCAAGGACATGGTGTCTTTTCACAGCAATAGAAACCCTAACTGAGACATGCCCTTACGTTACTTCATGTCAGGTATTTTTTTCTATAGTAGTTCAGAAGCCAATAGCAATGGTCTTCAGATGCATCAGAAACCGCAGATCTGAGAAGCATTGGTATCGGGAGATGATGTCATGACTATCCTTTCTATGTCATTACAATAGTTCCCCAAGTTTGAGTAGTAGTAGGTGGATAGTTGAAAAAACATTTTCTTTTTCATTTCATATGTTCTTTTGAAAAAACAAATTTTTACTGATAATAGTATTTTAAAAAAAAAGTTAGGATAGCTTATGGACCATTGAATATTTGTGGCTTAAAGAAAAGCAACCCACATAAAACACTGATGTTCATCCAGGCTGGAAGAGAATAAATCTCTTTTTCTAACCAAACAGCATCTTGAACATGACATAATGCTTGCAAATATCTACCCTCCCTTTCAATGCTGACAACTATATCACTAGCAGAAGAGCAATCTGCTGGTTGACTTCATCCTGTGGAAACCACCTCCTTCTTGGTTTAGAGCTTTTAAACTGATAAATGCTTAGTGTCCACATAACTAGATCTGCAGAGTAAGAGCTAGAAAATTGGGCATTGTGGCTCATACCTGCAGTCCCTGCACTTGGGAGGCTGAAACAGGAGAATCATTGCTTTTGAAGGCCAGCCTGGGAAGAGTAATAGCCTATCTCAAACATCTCAATAAATGGGATAAAAGAAGGTAGAAGAGAGAGAGAACATTCACCCATGGATAAATAGCCTGTGTGGGAAGTTCTACTCCCAGCATAGTCCAAACACTTCTATTTCTTACATTAAGGTCATCAACTGATTTTAAAAGTCATCAACTAATGGGAATGACATAACCATTTCTTATTCCAACATTTTAGCAGGGAAATTTTGAGTCTTACCAAAACTAGGACTAATTTCTCATTTGATATTTTTTTTCCTCTTGGCTCATTTAAAAATACACTACAGTCATCATGAGTATCAACCCTAAACATCTCCCAGTATGGATCACCCAATAACAAGGGCATTCCCCAAAGCCACACCCAACAACATTCGCTCAACATGCCTCAACTGTTGAATAGCAGACCAATTTTAATTGTCACACACCAAGGAATTAGTTCTTATAGTTAATGGTAAGGGGTGATATTTATATCCCTCATCAAAATTCGTACATTGAGATTTTTAATCACCGATATAACAGTACAGGGATGGGATCATAGGGAACAGGTCCTGATGTTAGTGCCTATATGTATTTCTGTTCTCATTACCCCAAAGAAAGAGCTCAGGGGAAGAGGGCTTTAACTTGGCTCACAGTTTGAGGGAACATCATGGTGTGGAAAGCATTGTTCACTCACAAGTTGAACCAGGCCATAACCCTTAGGCCTGCCTCCCAGTGGCCCACTTCCTCCTCTAGACCCCATCTTCTAGAGATCCTACCAGCTGAGGGCACAATGTTCAAACACATGAGCCACTCAGGGACATTCTATATCCAAACACAACATCTGGTCTCCTCAGGTCCATGGGCATTTCATAATGCAAAATTTCAAACCAACTTCAAATAGTGTTCAAACTCCAGTGTCTTCTGAGACTTAAGTTTAGTTTTTAACTGTGAGCCCATTTAACAAAAGAAATTAAATAAAAAAAAATTAATTAAAATGTCACATACTTCCAATAAACAATAGTGCAGGGCAAACAAAGCTGTTCCAAATAGGAGGTGTAGGAGGAGAGTGGAAGACCCGGATAGCAGAACCAAAACACAACAAAAAGCAGTGCAGACATTATATCCTACAACTTCACATTTGGCATCTGAGTCTCATGGTAAAATTATCTGGACTCGAATGTCCTTTGGGGGCCCTGCCATTCAGCACACATTGTTGTCTAGTAAGTGCCTGAAGTCTCCTTTGGCACGTGTTCCACATTCCTGCATCTACAATGTACGGGGTCTCCATGGCAATCTAGACTTCACCGTTTCAGGCACAGCCCACTCAAGAGCTCTTCCATGCATTCACATTGTAATTCTTATGTCCTGCATGCCTGCAAAAAAAGCCCAAAATCTTCTGTGTGGCTGAGGAGGACAAGCATTTCTCTAGGCCAACAGTTCTCAACCTTTGGGTCACAACCCCTTTGGGGTCTAATGACCCTTTGATGGGAGATGTCATTCTGTAAATGTGTTTCTCTTATTGGTTAATGAATAAAGCACTGTTGGCCTATAGGAAAGCAAGACAGGTGGGACTAGGAGACAAGGAGAATTCTGGGAGATGTAGTAGAGAGGAGTCAAGATGTAGGCTGTGAGAGGGATAAGTGGTCCCAACTCTCTCTCCAGTAAGACCATGTAAAAATATTTGGACTGGTAGAAATGAGGTAATAGCTAAGACAGAACTAGCCAATTAAGAAGCTCTAGCCATTGGTCAACATCTTTATGACTAATAACGGGACTGACACAGCTCTGGGACCAGGCTGGCAGGAAAGTGCTTGTAACAACCCTTTCAAAAGGGTTGCATATCAGATATTTACAGGGTTACCTATCAGGTATCTTGCATATCAGATACATTGTGATTCATATCAGGAACAAATTTACAGTTGTAAAGGAACAACAAAATAATTTTATAATTGGGGGTCACCATAACACGAGGAACTGTACTAAGCGTGGCAAGCAGCAATGGTTGAGAACCATTGCTCTAGGCAGCCTTATTTAAATTAGAGCCCCCCTCTTTCTCCTCCATCTCTCTCTTTATGTCTGTATATGTGTGTGTAAATCAGGCTAAGAAGAGCAAACAACAATTGTGACACAGCTTGAATGCTTTGCTGGCTTGAAATGTTCCACACCAAATCACTTTCTGTATGTAAAGACACAAAGTAATGAGTGAAAGGCAGGTGCAGCCCACACAGGACCTCCTGGCCTTTCCATCTTAAACTTCTCAGCCTCCAAACTGTGAGAAAGTTCTGTGTGTGTGTATGTGTACATGCATGTGCACATGTGTACACCAACCTCAGGAGTTGTTTACTCTATTTTCAAGACAAGGCCGTTCACCAGGCTTTCACCAGGACCCAGAGGTTGCCGGTTAGGCTGTGGCTGGGTATCAGCAAGCCACAGGCATCCCCATGCTTCCACTTTCCCAGGGCTGGGACTCTAGGCACACACCACTGTGCTCTGCATTTTTGTGGGTGCTGGGGATTGAACTCTGGTCCTCATGCTTACTCAGCCAACACTTTACCAGCTGACCTGTTTCCCAGCCTGAATTTCCAAGAGCTGACTGTATAGTATTTTGTTATTGATGCCAAATAGGCTTAGAATAGTCTAGTTTGCTAAATCAGGATCAGCCAAGATTCAGTCATTACATTAACTGTTATATACTTTAAGCTTTATTCTAGAACAGCCTCCTACCTTCATCAGACACTAACACTTTCTGTGACCAGATCTGCCTCTTGGGCATACTCTGTGCTAACAGAAGTTACTTGACTACCCTGAAATGAACAGATTAATAAATTAGAAACATCCCATCGGAAACTGGTTTCCACTCTAATGGCAGCTTTGCTTCCAATAAGTTTGTTCTTGCACATTTCAGTGAGCCCATAAATCAGACTAGTTCCCATGGTCACTGCTTGGACCTTTACACCAGTTAAGTTGTATCCAGTTTAAAAATAAGCTGATGCGGATTGCAGTAGTAACATCTGTAAACAGGAAACAGCCGGACCCAAGGGGCGGGGCCACACATCTGTACCCAAACATTTGCCACCCCGCCCTCTGCCCCATACCTGGGATGATTCCTCTGGTCCTTGATAATTGACACACTGAACTTTTTAAAGAATGGCTATTGCTGCTGTTTATCTCTCTGATGTGACATTAGTGTGTTCAGAAAAAGGAAATGAATATTTTTTGACACGTTCTTAACACCAGACTGGTTCTTTACTCTGGGAGAGTGAATCTGTACAAAGGCAAAAGCAGAGAGAGGAGTGTGCGCCCTAATGAACTCCTCAGAATGTAATTTATGTTTACCCAGCGATAGCTGCAGCTGTTTATACAGCCCCTCCCCTTCCAGATGATAGGTAACTTGTAATGCTTCCCCTACTTGTCTAACTGGGTTTGCAAAAGCACTGGGCGAGTTTCAATAGCCAAAGAAGAGCTGACAAAGCTCTTATTGAATAGTCGAGTGCCCTCTTGTGGGCATCGGGAAGAATGCAAGCAGCAAAACAAGATCAGTGTACACAAGATTTCTCATAGAAAAATCTTTCATCTGTGTGCGGAGGATGGTGGAGGACACCTGCAGGCTCAGTTCTTGGGGAGATAGATGCAGAAGAATCTCAAGCTCCGGACAAGCGTGAGCTGTGGGGTGAGAGCCTGTCTCAAAAGCAAGACGAAAAAAAAAATGCTTTAAAAAAAAAAAAAAAATCCCGAGAGGCTGGACAGCTGGCTCCGTGGTTAAGAGCACTGGCTTCTCTTCCAGAAGACCTGTGTTCAATTCCCAGTACTCATATGGCAGCTCACGTCTGTCTGTAACTCCAGTTTCAGGGGATCCGACGCAATCACACAGACACACATGCAGACAAAACACAAATTATGCATATGGAATAAAAATAAAGTAAAAACAAAAACATACATTTGAGTTCCAGAAAATCCATGCCTTGACCTTTTCTTAATCAAGGTGTTTAAGAATCCTAAGCAAGGCAGCACCTCTGGGGGCTGTTTGTTCCAGTAACAGAGGTGCAAGGTGGATTCAAGGGCAGGCTCTCACCAAGCCTGTCGCCTAAGCCACACTTGTTACCTATCTCAAAACTCATTCTCCACAACTGCCTAAGGAAGTTCACGACTTTTAGCTTCCTCCAATCCACTTTCCATCTCCATGTTTTCTTTAATCACCAAAACCAAATGACTATCAGTGTACATTCCCTTAGAAACAAATGACATTAGAGTTCACTAGACAACACACACCGAGGCCCCCAAGCCATAGATCAAAGGGATGGAGTAGTGGGTGGGTTACCCATAACAGAGCAGGGATCCTACCCTGCAGAGATGTGGGCGGGGCTGGAGGGAGTAGGGGTGGCTACCCTCTTCTCTGGCTCCCACATTGAACTTTGTGGGAGTATTGGTACCACCTAGGGTGAGGCTGGCTCTGGATCCGTCTACTAGAGTGAGAAGGATGCTTGTAAGCTGGTATGGTGGCTCTGACTACAATGTAATAGGCATATAATCCATGCGACCCAGCTTCTTAGGACAGATGGTTGCTTTAATCACTGGCTAAACAGAGCTGATCAGCCAGATAATGGACAGGTGGCAAGGCTCAGCTCTCACAAGGGCCTAAGAAGGGTGCTCACCCCCAGGCCACTGTACACTCACAGTTTCAGGATGGCTGCCAGAGTTACCAGGGCTTTCCACCATAAATCACAAGGCAGGGTGTGACACAAGGCCCCAATTAGTTTCTGCAACCTCCTGGAAGGGCCATAGTCATTTAACCCAACTGTGTCGGGCTCCGCCCTTCAGGAAATGTGGGCTGATGAGATGGTATGTGGCTCTTGCTTCCTGACCAGAAATGCCAAAGTACAACGTCAGACAGAAATGGATCCTGGGAGGGACAAGTCACTGACTTCTGCCACCAAGCCATCGGACATCTGCCTTCTCCCTGGGTTCCATCTGAAGCTGCCCAGCTCTTTGCAGCAGGCAGAACCATCCCATCCGTGCACCCTGGTTATGTTACCCACTCTTTACTCAAAGTAGCCAGTGATTTCCGATCACAAGTGAACCAAAAACGTATGAGGTCTCGGAAATCCATCCCCGCGTCATCTGCCACCCGTCCCTTGCTCCATCTCAGGACATGCTCTAGCACATCTTCCCTCCAGAGGTGGTCTTTGCTGTTGCTGTAGATGCCAGGCACACTCCTGACACAGGGCCCGTGTACATGCCATCCCCTCTGCCCCAAAGCACATTCAGATTCCCTGGCCACTTGATTAAGAAACCCCCACCCCAACCCAGTACTTTATCTCATTCCACAGCATTTACCACCCTGGAGCACACCAAATAGCTTATGATCTATCTTCCTTATCCACAAAACCATAAAAAGCCAAAGAATGTGGGGTTTTAATGTCAGCCTTCCCTTACGTTTTGGGCACACTTCTTCAACCCCCACTGCACTTCTGTCTGTATTGTTGTTGTCTGTTGTCACCTAGTGTAGAAGCTGCTTGCAGAAGCAGTGGTGGGAGCCTGTCTAGCTTTGCTTTTGCTTATTTGCTTTGGTTTTCTGAGACAGGGCCCCAGTTACAGCTCTGGCTGGTCTGTAACTTGTAATCCTCCTGCCTCAGCCTCCTCAGTGTTGGGATTACTTACCCTCTAATATTAACATTCATTCAAGGAGCACATAACAATCATGGAGCAAGGCACACGTGTTTGGTTGAGCTCTGACACTACCCTCAAAGTTCATATGTGAAGCCTAGTGTAACATGAACAATAAAAATTCAGAGACTGATATTGGGGTTCATGCTGAAGATCAGAGAGGCAAAGCAGACAGCCACCAGAGAGCTCTTACTGCAACCAAACCTGGGGAAATCCTGTCCTCACCGTGTCTGGAGACTAATTGCCTGAATATGAGACCCTGCTCCTATCTTATATACCTCTGTAGTGCTGGGATTAAAGGCATGAGCTCTCTTTCTCATTTAGACTGATTCAATCTCATGTAGCCCTGGGAGGCCTTGGACTCACAGAGATCCATCTGCCTGTGATGAGGGGATGTCTTTCTGTATGCCCTGAATATGTTTCTCTTATTGGTTGATGAATAAAGCTGTTTTGGCCAATGAACAGACAGGATGTATAGGTGGAACTACCAGATGAGAAGAATTCTGGGAAGGGGACTGCAGATAGTGAGTTGCCAGGAAGCTGCAATGTAGCTATTAGGAAGGTAGGATACATGGAAATACATAAATTAATAGCTATGGGTTAATAATTAAAAGAGAGCTAGCCAATAAGAAGCTTGAGCCATCAGCTAATAGTTTATAATTAATATATAGTCTCGGTGTATTTATTTGGGACTAAACGGGACTGGGCGGGGCAGAAACTTTTGTCCACATACCTCTGTCTCTTCCATCCTGGGATTAAAGGTATGTGCTACCCGTGCCCATCCTTTAGGGCTGACTAGTGTGGCTGGCTTTGCATTCTGATCTTCAGTAGTTTTATTAGATCATAAACAGTGTATCAACACAGCCTAGTTCCTGGTTCCTCAGAATATGACTATGTCTGGAGACAAGGCTTTTAAATGGACAATTAAGGTTACATCAGGGTCAAATGGGTGGGCCCAGTCCATATTGACTGATGTCCTTGTCAGAAGAAAATACTTGAGTACTCAAGTGACATCAGACTGTCTCACAGAAGGACGTCCATTCGAGAGGAAGTCAGCAAAGTCACTGTGCTGTCTAGTTTTATGTCAACTTGGCACAAGCTTAAGTTACCCAAGAGGAGTGGGTCTCATATGGAAAAGCTGTTTTGAAATGCAGATGTTTCCCCCCACACTCTGCTGTTTGTTTGAGACAGGGCATGGTGTAGCTCGGGCTGTCCTAACACTCACTATGTAGCTGTAGATGACCCCGTGCTTCAGACCTACAGTCTCCATCCATAGTACTAGAGTACAAGCAGGGGCCACCCATCCCCACTTCCTAGTTTGCTCTTGGACTCCATTCCACTCTCAGCCCTGGTCCTACATGAACGAGAACTGACCAATCAGTTGTACATTCCATCCATCTCCTACCCAACCTCTCACGGGATCAAGGATTGTCATACCCTATGATGAATATAGCCTCAGGAGTTGAAGCTTTGGTCCCCAACTGGTAACATTATTGATGGGTGACTGGCTCATGGGGGTGCTAAGTTCATTATGGATTAGCTCATTGATGAGTTCATTACCAAGTGGGCTATTAGAAAGGGGCCCGGTTGGACGGAGTAGGTTGCTGGGGGCATCTCCAGTGTGGTCCTTCCTTCCTTCTCACTCTTTGACTTCTGGTTGCCATGAAGTGAGCAGGTCTGCTCCTTCTGTGCCATCACCACATAAGAGCAGAGTAACTGACTGTGGGAACCTCTGAGCTGGTGAGCTGAAATAACTTCAAGTTGTCAATGTCAGATATATTGTCACAACAAAATTCGAACTAATACGTGGTTATCCTGGCCAAGCCACTGTGAGGAGGAAGTAGAGGTGTACAAGGAATTTCTCACACATGACTTATTGCACATCCACCCGAACAACAGAGCCCACTGCAGTGTCGGCTCCGCCTCATGATCATGAAGCTGCAGGAGACACTGCCCAGCAGTGAGAGAGCCGACGTCACTAGCCCTGTGTCATAGTTCGCCTCTGTCGGAGAGTAGGACTCTCACTGAGGAATCACCTCCATCAAATGGGCCAGCGAGCATTTTCTTGATTGCTAATTGATGTGGGTAGTGGCATCCATGGGCGTGTGGGCCTGCGTAGTATCAGGAAGGGCATTGAGCAAGCCAGGGAAGCAAGCAGTGTTCCTCCAGGGTCTGTTTCCGTTCTGCCTTGGCTTCCCTGGAGGATGAACTGTGGCATGGAAGTATAAGCTAAATTAATCCCTTGCCTGCGTTAGTTGTTTTTGGTCAGTGCTTGATCACAAGAGAAAAGCAAACTAAGATGCTCCAGAACAGACACAAATTCGAAATTCATCTTTTTTTTGGGGGGGGGATTTGGGACAGGGCTTCTCTGTGTAGCAGTGGCTACCCTGGAACTTGCTCTGTAGACTAGACTGGCCTAGAACTCTCAGAGATCTGCCTGCCTCTGCTTCCTGAGTGCTGAGATTAAAGGCGTGAGCCTGGTGGTGTTTTTGTTTGTTTTTTTTTTCTTTTTAGATGTTTTTTATTCATTTGTTTTTATTTCATGAGTACGGATATTTTGCCTGCATGTTAGGCTTTGTACAATGTGCATGCAGGATTTCCCAAGGCCATGTAGCCCCAGCTAGTCCCCAGTCCCATAGTTGAACTCTCCACACAAGCCAGAACTGGAACTGTAACGTACCCCTTCTGTCCACAGTGACCCTTCCCCAGGCCAAAGTCAACCCAGCTCATCCCTAACCCTGCTGCCGCTGGGCCCCCACCACTAATCCCAGTGGATATCAGTCACTGAGGCACAGGACACCCAGCCAGAAAGGGTGAGTGACCTGCCTACCAATGGAACTGCACCCCTCCCTGAATTCTGTATTCCCTTTCCTAAACCATCTCAGCTAGTCCTCTGGCCTGTGGCTGGGTCCTCCGCTCTACCCCAGAAGAGTTCTGCCAAGCAGGCCCAGACCACACAAGCCGGTGGAGCTGTACACCCCCACATCCCCATACTCACCCTCCCACCCCTGCTTCACCAGGCAAATGCCATCACAGCTTGTCCCTGGCTTTGCTGCTTCTGGGCCCTGCCCTCGCCCTCAGCTGATTTCTACCACTGAGGCACAGACTGCACCAGCCACAACTGCTTTCACCATTCGACAAGTGGCCCTTCCCCAGAACACCAGCAGATTCCATATGCTCAGACACAGTCCACACCATTCAAAAGAACAGACCTCATAGCGATCCTGGAGGCCATGCTGATCCTAGGTACCCCAGAAGACTCAGGCTTTACTGGAGGCCAGGTCAGATCTAGAAACCCAGAAAGGCTCAGGCTTTACTAGAGGTAAAGCCAGATCTAAAGACCCAATAAGACTTGGGCTTAAAGAGGTCCTTAAAGAGAAAATGGAAAAATCCCTTAAGGAAATAGAAAAAAAAGACACCAAAAATTGGGAGAAATTAATACATCTCTTAAAGAATGCCAAGAAAACTAAGGGAAAAAATCCAAACAAACAGAAACAAATAAAACTGTTCAAGACTTGAAAATGGAAATAGAAGCAATAAAGAAAACACAAGCCTAGGGAATTCTGGAAATGGGAAACCTGGGTAAGAGAATGGGACCTACAGATGCAAGCATTACCAACGGAATACAAGAGATGAAAGAGAGAATCTCAGGCATTGAACATACAATAGAGGAAATAGATTCATTGGGTCAAAGAAAATGTTATATCTAAAAAATTCCTAATACAAAGCATCTAGAAACTCCAGAACATCATGAAAAGGCCAAACCTAAGAATAATAGGAATAGAAGGAGAAGAATCCCCACTGAAAATCCCAGAAAATATGTTCAACAAAATCATAGAAGAAAATTTTTCCAACCTAAAGAAGGACAAACCTATAAAGGCACAAGAAGCTTACAGAACACCAAATAGACTGGATCAGGAAAAAAATGTCCCTTCACCACATAATGATAAAATCACCAAACATACAGAATAAAGAAAGAATATTGAGCTGCAAAGGAAAAAGGCCAAGATATGTGTATATATATATATATATATATATATATATATATATATATATATATATATATCTATTACTCGACTTCTCAATAAAGACTCTAAAGGTCAGACCTCTTGTAAACTCTAAGAGATGGCAGATGCCAGCCCAGACTTCAATCACTATAGATAGAGAAAACAAGCTATATCATAACTAAGTCAAATTTAATCAATATTTAACCACAAACCCAGCTCTACAGAACATACTAGAAAGAAACTCCAACCCAAGGAAATTAGCTACACCCACAAAACTATAGGCAATAGATAATCCCACACCAGAGGAAAAACCCCACACATCACCCTACCACCACCACTACCAACAACAATAACAACAAAAATAACAAGAATTAAGAGTCACTGGTCATTAATATTTCTCAATATCAATGAACTTAACTTAGTAATAAAATGACACAGGCTAACAGAATAGATATGAAAACAGAATCTATCCTTCTGCTACACACAAGAAACACACCTCAAAAACAAAGATAGGCATTACCTCAAGTAAAGAGTTGAAAAAAGATTTTCCAGTTAGACAGACTGAAGAAGAAAGCTGGTGTAGCTATCTTAATATCTAACAAAATAGACTTCAAACCAAAATTAATCAAAAGAGATGGAGAAGGACATTTCATATTCATCAGAGGAAAAATCCACCAAGATGATGTCTCAATTCTGAACATCTATGCCCCAAATATAAGGGCACCCATATCTGTAAAAGAAACATAACTAAAGCTTAAATCACACATCGACCCTCACACATTAATAATGTGAGATTTAAACACCCCACTCTCACCAACAGACAGATTGCCCAGACAGAAACAGAGAAATAACAGAACTAACAGATTTTATAGCTCAAATGCACCTAATAGATATCTACAGAACATTTTACCCAAACACCAAAGACTATATCTTCTCCTCAACACCTCTTGGAACCTTCTCCAAAACTGGCCACATAATCATGTAGCCCAGCCCCACTTGACCAGTTTCTCTCCACCCACCCAGTCCCCACAGCTGTTTATAACCATTCAGAGACTTAATATACATTTCTAATTGTTTGACCAATAATAAGCTTAGGCTTATTATTGACTAGCTTATTATTATTGTGCTCTCTCTCTCTCTCTCTCTCTCTCTCTCTCTCTCTCTCTCTCTCTCTCTCTCTCTCTCATAAATTAACCTGTTACTACTAATCTGTGTATCATCACATTGCTATGGCTTACTGGTGATGCCCTGGCACCTTATCTCCCTGGTGGCTACATGGCACCTCTTTGTGATTCTACTTTCCTTCTCTCTATATCTTTGTTTAGAAGTCTTACCCACCCATAATTTGCCTGTCCATTGGCCAAAACAGCTTTAGTCATCAATCAATAAAAACAACTGTATTCTCAACCTACAGGACATCCCACATCATACTTGCTCACAAAGCAAGTATTTTTTTTTTTTTTTTTTTTTTTTTTTGGGAGGGACTGGTTCTTTATTTCAAAATGCCACTATGGGTTTCTCTCCTGACAGAGGAGAGTACAAATAAGCCAGGAAGCTGCAGCGTGCCCACCTAACAGGCCTCGAAGAGACGGTTTGAACATGGCAATTGGGTGGGGACAACTTGAGAGATGAGAGATCAACACACCACCAGCCCACAGCCTGCAAAGAATTCTCACAGTCGCTGGGTTGACCAAGACAACCTAATCCCCAAAAGCAAAATTTCAAAGTAATACAAAATTTAAAAAGTTTTCTTTACATAAGCTATTCAAGATTTCTCCAGCACGGACTGATACAAAGCACAATGAGATGGCTCTTTAGAGACAGCAGCTTCGGGAACGGCGATGAGATGACTCCCATGTGGCTAAATCAGTGGCACAAACATAATTTTCCTTGGGGGGGGGGAGGACACGGACACAGTAAGTGGTCACCTCAACATCAAGGGACAACATGGTCCATTCTGTGAGCAATTAGAAAAGGGGTAGAGATGAGACGAGCTTGGTCTCAGGGCTGGGCTGCACAGTAGCACGCTCGCTGAGCACTTACATGGCCCTGGGAGGTGGGGGTGTCTCAGACGGCTCACCGTCTTATTTGGTCACATCTGATGGAAAAAGGTAAAAAATAAAAACAAGGTTAAAGTTATTCAAAGATATCAACGCTGAAAACCTTCACAGCCCGGCAGAGGTTTTTGTTTTTGGCTAACTTCTAGATGCCCTGTTGTTTGGCTGAGACTTGGTGAGGAGAACCGAGGTTTCCCACAGGGGAGCCTGCCTGGGCTCTGCTGGCTGTCAGCGAGGCAGGCCCAGTCCTGTGTTCCTCCTCTATGGAGAGAGCTGAGTCCATTAGGCTGAAATGTCACTTTTCAACGGTGAAAAGGAGCCGGGTTGCTGCTCCAAGCTGTGGAAGTGCTTGGAATGTTACAAATGGTTGCTTAGACAAAAAGTAATCACAATGTGTATATCACAAGTGCACTGAAGACACCGCGTTGTGCTCACATTCCCTTGTACCCAAACGTGATCGGCCCCTCAAGCTGGAACTCTGGGAAGAGGCTGACACAGTGTTATGAAAAAGACATGAGGGGGTGGAGGGGGAGTGGCAGGAGGGGAAAGCAGCCTTCAGGTAAAAAGATCAGCCCTCAGTTTCAAGGTCAGCTTCAGGCAGGCTGGCCTCAGGCGGAGTCAGGGTCAGAGGGAGGAGCGATTGCAGGGCAGGGGCTGGGGGTGTTCTACACCTCGTTCAGGTCCAGCAGGGTCTGGTCAGCGTCCTTTGTGTACAGAAGTGCTCCTCTTTGGCGCACCTCAGCTTATCTTCCAAGTCATCTACGGTGTTTTCTAGTTTGGCTACTGATCTTTCAGCAAACTCGGAACAAGTCTCTGCCTCCTTGAGTTTGTCAGTGAGAATATTTATCCTCTTCATACTTGTCTTCTTTTTGAGAATACTTTTCTTCAGCAGCACTCCGACACTTCAGGTTCTGGTCCATCGGTCTGATCTGCTCATCCACCTCTCGGCAACGGGACTCTGCCAGCTCGGCTCGTTCCTCCGTGCGTTCCAGGTCTCCTTCAATAATCACCAACGTACGAGCCACCTCTTCATATTTCCTATCTGCCTCTTCTGCAATATGCTTGGCTTCCTTTAGCTGGATTTCCTGGAGTTCCATCTTTTCTTCATCTTTAGAGCTCGGTTTTTAATTACCTTCATACCTCTTCCACTCTCATCAGCAGCCTTTTCTGCTTCCTCTAGCTTCTGCAGGGCAGTGGCAAGGCGCTCCTGAACACGGTCCAGCTCCTCTTCAACCAGCAGGATCCTATGGTTCAAGGAGACCACCTCAGCATCTGCCTGCTCCCGGTCCGCCGTTCTCCCTCCAAGCGCTTGGCCTTCTCCTTGGCATCATCCGCCTGCTGCTGCAGAACCTGGATCTTGCGCTTCACCGCCTCCATGGTGGTGATCCCGGCCACGGTGCCCACCCAGATGCTTCTGGAATTTGGTTCCTACATCCTCTGCTCAGCGTTGTAGCCACTTCTCCCACTAAACAAGTCTTAACAGATACAAAAAAAAAAAAAAAAAAAAAAAAAAGGAATAACCCCCTATATCTTATCAGGTCATCATGGACTAAAGTAGGAGTTTAACAACAACATAAACTACAGAAAGCCTAACAAACTCATAGAAACTTAACAACAACAACAACAAAAAACCTGCTCCAATCTCAACATAAATCCAGACACACCAAACCTGATAGACAAGAAAGTAGGAAGTAACCTGAGCACATTGACATGGGAGAAAACTTCCTGAATAACACATTAATAGCACAGGCACAGATATTAAGATAAATGTTTGATGAATGGGACCTCATGAAACTGAGAAACTTCTGTAAGGCAAAGGGCACTGTCAATAGAACAAAACAACCGCCTACAGAAGGGGGGAAACCTTCACCAACCCCACATCTGACAGAGGGATAATATCCAAAATATATGAAGAATCAAGAAACTAAACATCCAAAGACCAAATAATCCAGTTAAAAATGGGGTACAGACCTAAATAGAGAATTCTCAACAGAAGAATCTCAAATTTAAAGAAATGTTCAACATCCTTAGCCATCAGGAAAATGCAAATAAAAATGACTCTGAGATATCATCTTACAACTGTCAGAAAAACAAAGATCAAAAATAGAAATGACAGCCTATGTTGGAGAGTGATGTGGAGTATGGGGAACGCTCCTCCACTGCTGGTGGGAGTGCAAACCTATACATTCACTTGGAAACCAATATGGTGATTTTTCAGAAAATGGAAATCAATCCACCTCAAGACCCAGTGACACCACTCTTGGGCATATACCCAAAGGATGCTCAATCATTCCACAAGGACATTCGCTCAATTACATTCATAGCAGCTGTATTTATAATAGCCAGAACCTGGAAATAACCTAGATGCCCCTCAGCTGAAGAATGGATAAGGAAAATGTGGTATATTTACACAATGGAGTTACTCAGCTGTTAAAAACAATGACATCATGGAATTTGAAGGCAAGTGGACTGATCTGAATAAAATCATTCTGAATGTGGTAACCCAGACCCACTCATAAGCAGATATTAACTGTAAAGTTAAGGATAGCCATGCCACAATCCACAAACCCAGAAAGGCTAGGTAACAAGGAGGGCCCAAGGCAGGATCGGGGGTGGGAGAACACACGGATCTCCCTGGGGAGGGGAAATAGAGGAGATCTCCCGGGTGGACTGGGGGCAGGTGGGCATGGGAACTTGAGGGATTGGGCTGGGAAGTGGGCAGAGGGGGACAGTGCTGAGAGAGATGGCTGGAAAGAGGGGCTTAAGGAGTCAGGTAGAAGCTCGATGCAAGGGAAACCCTCACAAATCCACAAAGACGGCCCCAGCTAAGACTCCTGTCAGCCGTGGGCGCATAGCCTGGACTGGCCATCCCTGTGATTGGACTGATGACTACCCTAGTTGTCATTGGAGAACCTTTATCCAGTAACTGATGGAGACTTCAGAGACTTGGGGCCAATCATTGGACCTGGCTTGGGAAGTCCTGATGAAGAGAGGGAGGAGGGATTGTAGGAGCCAGTGGAATCAGGGACATCAAAGGAAACCCCACACAGAACCCGGCTATCCTGGCTCTGGGAACTGAGTCTGAAAACAACCAAGGAGCCTGCATGGGACGGACGGGCACTCTGCATGTATGTGACAGTTGTGTAGGCTGATTTGTGGAACTCCTGGCAGTGGGAGCTGGGCTGTCCCCCGTGCTTTGGCTGGTTCTTGAGAACATATTCCTCATGCTGGATTACATTGCCCAGCCTGAATATGGGGGTGGGAGTAGTGGGGTGTGCTTGGTCTTATGGCAGCCTCATATGCCATGCTTTTCTGATGCCCATGGGAGGCCTGCCCCTTTCTGGGTGAATATGGAGGAGAGATAGATTGGGGGGTGGGTGGGATGGAGTGGTAGGAGGAGGAGAGAGAGGAGGCTGCAGTCAGAATGTAAAGATAAACAAACCAATGTGTATGCAGTACCAGTGAAGGTCAGAGGGCATCAGATCTCCCGGAACTGGAGTTACAGACATTAGTAAGTCACCTGTGGGTGCTAGGAATTGAACCCAGGTCTTCTGGAAGAGCAGCAGGTGCTCTGACTAGGGAGCCATCTCTCCAGCCCTGCACTGTCTTCTTTTGATAGCCACCAGCAGTGTAGGAGGCTGAGCTGGTGACATGAAGAGAGAGGTAAAACAGCAGTGGGGACAGAATGAATTGGTGGCCAAGCCAGAGAAGCTGCAGAAGTTTGAGGATTTTTAACTTCATCCCCTATATGCTGGGGACCATCTGTAGTGTATGAGCCTTTGTCCTGGAGTTGTAGACTCTGGCAGAAGCCCTAGGGTCAGGAGGCTCTCATTGCTGGGTTGATGGAATGTGAGCCCTGAACATGGCTTTCAGCCGGACTTAGTTCTTCACATCTTTGAGACAGATGAGGAGAGTCTTAGTTACTCTCACATTGCTGCGATAAAACACCCAGACAAAAGTAACTCAAGGGATCCCAGGGGAACTATAGTCCACTAGTCGGGAAGACATGGTGGCAGGAGCAGGATGGCGGCTGGTTACATTGCAGCCACACTTAGGAAGCAGAGAGTGCATGGGGAATGGGGAGGTCTCTGAAGCTTCAGGGCTCATCCCTGGTGGTCTATGTCTTCCCTTAAAGAGTCCAAGAACTTTCCCAAACAGCACCACCTGTTGGAGGGAGGGGGAGGGGCAAGTGTTCAACACATAAACCTATGAGGGACATTTCATGTTCAAAGTGCCAGGGGATCTACCTCTTCCTGATGCTAACAGGGCTGTTAAGAGTCACTATTAATTCTAAGAACATCTTCTGATCTTTATTATAAAGGAACAAAGATGATAGAGCATGGGGGAGATTTGACTTCCTAATTGACAGCTGATCCGACTCGATCCTGCTACCCAGGCTGTTTTGAACCCAGAAGTGCCAATTAAGCAGGCAGCCAGACTAACATTGTAGCTTCAGCTGTCTTGAATATTCTTTTATTTTATTTTTCCAAGACAAGATTTCTCTGTGTAGCTTTGGAGGCTGTCCCAGAACTCGCTTTGTAGACTAGCTAGCCTTGAACTCACAGAGATCCACCTGCCTCTGCCTCCTGAGTGCACCACAGACGCCGGCTCCACAGATGTCTTGAGGGATCTGCACAACAGTTGCAGCTATTTACTGCCTACATGTGGTCCCACCTATGACAGGTGCACTGAAATTTCCCTGAAGTCACTTTCACACCAGACAAAATGGAAATATTCTCTGGTGGCATAGCAGAGGGCTGTGATGTTTGCCATGACCAGAGTAAACAAACACAGCCCTTCATTTGCAAAAAGGCCTGTTGGTGACTGGTGCAAACCAGTAAGTTGGCTGTTCAGCGGCTTCAGGGAGCATTTGGGTCCCTGCTGTGCTGAGACTCCCCGTGTTGTGATGGGGCAGGGCTGACCTGGCTAATTGACAGAAGCAGAGGTGGTGCGGCAGACATGGGGTGACAGCGGCTGTGACAGTAGAACATCTGGTTGGAGAGCTACAGAAGCAGCAGAGCCGGAGAGCTGACAGTTTCGACAGGTGCAGAAATACCGGAGCTACGCTGTGGCTGGCTAGTGACCACACGCCAGTGGCCACATGCGTGGTGCCACAGGAGTAACGACTCAAGACAGCTACAGAACTACAGGAACAGCTAGTGTCTGTGACAGGGAAGATATGGGGCTGGTGCGAGCAGCGGTGATATGTGACAACAGCAGAGTGGTAGAGAAGACAGCACCGTCAGCGTCAACAATGGTAGTGCCAGGTCCTCAGCTGTGGCGATGGTGGCCCAGGAGCAGCAGCATTGGTCTCTGTCTAGGTCTGCACCGGAGTAGAAACACTCATTACCATAGGACTAAACGCTCAGGTCCCTGGTGGTCCTAGGAGGTCCCACCCATTGCTACCTTGCTCACTGCTGCCTCCTCAACCTCCTCCCTCCTTCCCCCCCCCGCACTGCCCCACTCCTGCCCACTGCTGCCGAGAAGCCAGGGGTTATAAAACCCTCTGAAGAGTGCAGCAGAAAAGCTCTATTTACCTGCTACTATCTCTGCCCACGCACAGTAAAGGGACTCCATCCAACATACTGGACCATCTTCGGGCCAGCAGTACTAGTTCTGGGAAGGAGAATCTAATGGCGTACCCCATGCATGGGGCTCCTATTATCCCCCACTGTCCATGGCTTTGTGAGGGTAGGGTGGCACACAGAGCATATGGTGGTATGAGTGAAAATGGCTTCCTAGGCTTCTATGTTCAAATTCTTGGTCCCCATTTGGTGGAACTGTTTGGGAAGGATTCGGAGATGTGGCCTTGCTGGAGGAAGTGTATCACTGAGGGCAGGCTTTGAAGTTTCAAAAGGCTTGAGGCTTTCCCAGAGTCTCCCTCTGACTTCAACCTGCAGACCAAGGTGTGAGCTTTGAGTTGTTCCTGGGCCATGCCTTTGCCATGGCCTCTTGTTGGGAACAGCTCTCTTCCCCCCCACCCCTCCCATGCTCTCAAGGTTGATCAAACAAGGCTGTTCTCATAACTTTCCCATGTGTAGTGCTGATGCCTTGACCCCAGGTGTGGTTGGTACATGATTTCCTCCTATGCTTAGCCCATCCCCTGGCTTGGGTATATAAGCCCATTACTCTCTGTAATAAACTGTATCACTTCTCGTGGTGGTCTGTTAAGTGTTTCAATCCTGACACCCTCCGCCAAGCTTGGTACTCTGGCTGCGTGGTCGCAGCAAATGGAGGCCCCAGCGAGATTTGGAATATGAGGAATCATGAACGGAGTTTCTCGGCAGAAGCATATTGGGGTAAACAAGGTATGTACAAAAGAGAGCAGCCGGTTGTGGTGGCGCAAGCCGGTAGGATTTGCTGAAGGAGACAGAGGCAAGCAGATCTCTGTGATTTCAAAATGAGCCTGGTGTACAGAGTAAATTCCAGGGCAGCCAAAGTAATACAGAGAAACCCTGTTTCAAAACATGAAAAAATAAAAGTGAAAGAAATAGAGTAATAAAAAGCCACGTGAAGATGAGAAGCACACAAAGGGTGTGGATAGAGTATGCTATTGCATTGTCTTTAAATTGCTCAATTGCTAAGGAAGGAATAATTGCTACAATACACTTGATTCATGCAGCTGAATTAATCCAACTTATATATTTTAAAAATGCTTTGACTTTTAAACTTATGTCTAAGGACAGGTTACTGGGGAAAAGGATTTTTATTTTTGTTTCCACAAAAAATGAAAAACTGTGGATTCTTTCCAGACTGGCATGGTTTGATCAAGCAAGACCCTCTGAAATAGTGTCCCAGGTGATCCAACATTCAAAACAACTCAAACAAGGCAGCCTTGCAGACCACTACAACCAGGATTTCTACATCTTCTTAGGATCCCCGTGACAGCGCCCTCTGCCAGCAGGAAGCCTTTTGGAAAGAATGACGCCCAAATTCCCAAATATTGTTTACAGAGAAAAGTGACTGAAAAGGGAGTTTTAGAAATCAACAATTGGCTTTATCTCAAGAATGGGTTGATTATTTATGGATTCATCGACAATTGTCTTACTATCATTCTGTTTGTGTGACTCCTGGAAGTGTTGTTAATGCATCTGATGGAATGTTACCTTTGTCAATTTCACTATCCAGTTGAGCCACACTATTAAGGTGATTAATGCCACTCGTGTGGATCCTGTAAAAGCTAGCGAATGGTGAAATTTCATGTCCCATGTGGGGGGATGAGTACAGTACTGGTCGGAGTCTATTGCGTTATCCCTACTTGAGGTCCTGGGTATCGGTGCCTGCATCTGGATTTTCCAACCAGTACAATAGACAGGCAAGTGTCACCAGACAGACACTCATGGCCTTGGCAGTGTAACCTGAATCAGCCTAAGTATGGCTACAGATGCTGCAGAAATGATAACCAATGATGGGCAACTCCTAGCTGGATCAATGCGGCCTAAGACAGGGAATGAGGAGAGCATTTCCCCACGACAGGTAAGGTATTAGGTCCCCAGGTGACCTAAGCCAGGGATCGCTTCATTTAAAAAATAAAGGGGGAACTGTTAGGAAGGCTTCCTTCTCACACAGCTGTAGAACTCATGTGCTCTCAAGGTTGATCAAACAAGGTTGTTCTCATAACTTTCTGGTGTGCAGTGCTCATGGTGTGGGTGGTGCATGACTTTCTCCTATGCTTAGCCCATCCCCTGGCTTGGGTATATAAGCCCATTACTCTTTGTAATAAACGGCAGCAGCTTCCTCTTCTGTCTGTTAAGTGTTTTAATCCCGACACCCTCCGCCGAGCTCGGTACTCTGGCTGCATGGCCGAGGCAGCCTCTGGCCCTCTGAAACCATACACTTTCCTTTTATAAGTTGCTGTGGTCATGGTGTTTTATCACAGTGATAGAAAAGTAAGATACAGTCTCACTTAACGTCAAGATTGATGCTACGAAAATACAAAATGATTCAATGACAGCCAAGATGGTCACAACCTCTCAGAGACTAAACCTGGGTCCCAGCAGCTTGGCCCTAACATCCCTACCGATTCTACTCATGGCCTCTGCTGATAGCCAAGTGGCAGTCAAAAGGCACCTATCTATAAGAGGCCCGCCAGTAATGTGTGTGTGTGAACCCAGCCAGGTGTGAGTCAGGAGATCCAGGAACGCCACCTCTTAACTAACACAGGCCAGCGGGCATGGGAGTCTTCTCTTCCGTCTAGCACTCAGGAGGCTGAGGTAGGGGATTAGGTTGAAAGCCACCTTGGGATACAAAGTAAGGCTTTGCTCAACAAACTAAAAGCAAAGAAGCCAAAGAACAAACAATAAAAAACAAAACAGCTAGTCATTGATGGCTCACGCCTTTACGCCTTTAATCCCTGCACTCAGGAGCCAGAGGCAAGCAGATCTCTGTGAGTTCGAGGCCAGCCTGATCTACAGAGCGAGTTCCAAGACAACCTTCCAAAGCAATACAGAGAAACCTTCCAAAGCAATACAGAGAAACCCTGTCTCAAAAAATAAAAACAAAAAAACTAACCAACCAACCAACCAACCAACAACAACAACAAAAACCAAAACAACAACAAACCAAACCAAAACAAAAACTAGGGGCTGGGGAGATGGCTCAGCAGTTAAGAGCATGTGCTGCTATTGCAGACCTGGGTTCAGCTCCCAACACCCACATGGTGGCTAACAATGGCCTGTAACTCCAGTTCCAGGGGATCTGATGCCCTGTTCCAGATTCGGTGGGCACAAGGCCTGCAAATGGTGCACAGACATACATGCATGTGAAATACCCATACAAATAGAATATAAACCAACCAGCCAGTGGTCAGTCAGTCGTCAACCCATCTCTTAGCTCTGGGTGAAGTAAAGTATCATTCAATGTGGTGTAAGCATGAATTCTGGGCTGATGCACAGCTGTGACTACAAAAGTGAAAATAGAGTCACGCATTCCTTCACCAGCTCATCAGCCCTTTCTGTGTAACGGAGGCAGGCATGGCATTTGCCTTCTTCCGAACCTTGCTTGTGTGCTGAGGCAGAGAGCAGAGGTAAGCGTGAGAGAGACAGAGACAGAGAGACAGAGACAGAGATAGAGATTTTACCACAGCTGCTCCTCTAGAGATGGGCCCAGGCTGGGCTCTCCTAAGACAGGAGAGGCAGCTACACTGGCGGTACTTTCTAATTTGGCATATTGGTCTTGCCCAGGTGGGAAGCCTGTGTCAGGAAAGAGGGGCATCTGTCAGTCTTCAAAACTCTCTGCCCCATAATTCTCTTGGTTTGACTGTGTGACCCCCTCCTCCCCAACAGCATCTGTGACCCTTCGCTCTGTTATTCAGGAGCAGGGCCAGATTTGACTGTTAATTTGCACGATGCAAGCAAACCCATGGGCAAAGCGCCACAGTTGGCATTTAAAACACAATTACAAAAAAACGGAGAGAAGAGCGCATTGAAGAACGAAAGGACCTGCCACTCAGCTGTGGCCTTGTGTGCACCCAGTCTGTCGTTGCTCTGACACCGAGACCTGATGCAGGGGAGCGGCTCAATTAACAGGGTCTTAATGGAGGATGTGGTTGGCTTGGTGAAAACTTTGTGGGGCCGCAGGGAGGCCCCAGACTGCAGGGTGCTCCTCTGCTTGCACAGGTCACCGCTCTTAGCTGAGCTTCCCTGGCACCTCCGCCTGCAACTCACTAAAAGGAGCTGAAGAGGAGTGTCAGTACAGAGCCTCCTGCAACAATAAGCTCCTCTGTGACAGATGGGGACGGTATAAAGTTTCCAGCGACGCGCATCCCTCTGCTTGTCCCCTCCCTCCTGCAAATCACTTCACCCAGGAAGCCCACCCAACAGCGGAAGAGCCTCAGACACACATTCTCGGGGACAACCAGTTGAAGGTGAGATCCTGAGGCGATGTCTTTTGGCTCCTAGCACCCCACAAGCAGGTGATCAAGGGACATTTCTGAAGGAGCCAGACTTGCCACTTCCTGGGTGGGCCAGGTCCATGGGTCACGAACTTGACAGCTTAGACCCTAAGATGGGTTGGGAGGCTAGACGCCGATTGGCTATCTCTGATCTCGGGTCCACCTAGACCCTCATGCTGACCTTGCACTGTGGGCCATGATGCCCACTTTCTCGGTTTCTAGTAGTTTCTTCACACACCCACGGCTGGAGGGGTCTAGGGTAGTGGAGTCCTGTTTCAAGTCCTTCACACAGCTGCCAACAGCCTCCACGTACGATCTAAACAGTTTCAAAAGACGATTTTCCTCATTCGATGTCTCTCTACACCCACTGTCCCAGCAACTGTTGTTGAGACTGTCAGTGGGCCCGCCCACTTGCTGGAGAGCCCAGGGAAGGGTCTCTGTTCATAGGAGCTAGGCCTTCCTGCTGTTGAGAAACATGGTAGAAGACGACTGTGTGCTGAAGAAGGGGACACCCAGTTAAGAAATGGAGTCACAGTGCTGTTTTGCTGGGGTTGCCACTATGACGCAGAGTCATCGCCTCATTTGTAGGTAGAGTCGTTTCTCTACCTTCATCCCTTACACTCTATCATCCTTGGTTCTAAAGATGTTAAATTAGAACCAGATGTGATGCCATAGTCCTAAAATCTCAGCGCTTGAGAAGCCGAGGCAGCAGGATTATGAGTTTGAGGCCATCATGGGCTACATGGGTAGATCCCTTCATAGACAAATAAATGGCATCTCAAGCTAGAAAGAAACTTCTCTGGCTCTGTAGAAGGAGAGGGAGGTTTAGACCACAGTCTGGTAATTGGCTGCCCCTGTAGGAAACTATCTGCTGTGTGCGCGTGTGTGCGCAAGGGGAGGGGCTAAAGGCTGAGATCACCCCAGGTATTTTCTAGACTTCACAGGTGCATCTGAAGATAAAGGGATTAGCCAGGTAGACCAGCCTGTATTAAAATCACTCTGAAAAAAATTAATTTGTTTGAGAAGATTTGAGAAAATCAAATGAGATCAACTGTTCAGGTGGCTTGCAAAAATTGATGCTGGCTACTGTAGCAAACCATTTCTGATCTACAGCTCCCGGTGTGTTCTGAGCATAGTTACCTTAGTAACTGAGCTGCAGGATGGGGCCAGGCCAGAATGAAAGGCATTAAAAATTATGTTTCTCCATAATTTGTTTGCTGACCAACAAAGATCAAAATCAACTCAACTTTAAGGCTGGTGAGACATCAGAAAATGGTTTACATTTATCACTCCTGTAATGGTAGTATGATGCTTTCTACTCTTTTCTCTTTTAAGGGGCCCACCACCCAGTTCACAAATAATCGCACATAAAGGCTTAGTCTTAGTTGTAAGTGCCTTAGCGTGGCTTGCTTTTTGCCTGCTTTTCTTAACCTAAATTACCCCATCTATCTTTGGCCTCGGAGCTTTTTTCTCTACTCCTGTACACCTTTTCTTTCCTTCTTACTCCATGTCTGGCTGGGTTGCTGGGTGGTTAGCCCTTGATGACCTCCTCTCCTTGTCCTCTCCTTGCTCTTCCCTTTCTCGATTCTCCTTCTATTTATCCTCTCTGCCTGCCAGCACCGCCTATCCTTGCTCCTGCCTCGCTATTGGCTGTTCTTTATTAGACCATCAGGTGTTTTAGAAAGGCATTAGAATCACAGCTTCACAGTTAAACAAATGCAGCATAAAAAAAAAAAAGGTCACACATCTTAAAACAATATTCTATCACAGCCCCCTCCTTAAATTACACACAGAAATGACAGAGCTGGTGCCTCCACTCCCAGGCTTGGTATTTCAGGCACAGAGGCAATGAGCGGCTTTAAAGGGGGGCAAGCTGGTGTGGACAGAGTTGACCTGCAGCAGGCAGGCAGTGAGTGGCAGGCAGAGTGTGGGGAGGCAGAGGGCTTTCCATTGTGCTCTGGATGTCCTCCATACAATAAAGCTAGAAGTTAAAGGGAATAAATTACCCTTAAAAAAACAGATCACGAGCATTGTCAAAAGAAAAGAAAGATTTAAGACTGTGTTATACCCCTTAGCACAAAAGGCAGCCAGGCAGTGGGAACGACACCGGAGGAAGGGGCAGGATTGGCCCTCTGGTAAAGGTGGTATAGGCAATTTGGGGTTTCAAGAACCTAAGAAGATCCACATCAGGGTGGGGCTCAGTTTAGAATGCACAAGTTCCCTAGGTTTAATCCTTAGCCCTGAATAGCAGGCAGGCTGGGATGGAAGAATGTAACATATACAGGTCCTGAATGTTCTTTTCCAGACCTGTGGTCTGACTGTGCTGCCCAGGCTGAGTTCTAACCCTGGGGTTCAAGTGATCCTGCCTCAGTGTCTTGAGTTGCTGGGGCTCACGTGATGCTAAGTGTAGATAGACTAACTTTGTCCTTTCTTCAAAGCCCAGCGAGGTATGGGTATAAACTAGGCTCTATCAACACAACTGTGTCACTGCTATGACAAAATGCCTGAAATAAGCAACTTAAAGAGAGGGAAGGTGTCTTTGGCTCACAATTTCAGAGTCGTCATTCTCGGTCACCCAGCTCTGTTGCTTGGGGATGCACGTATAGAGGCAGAGCAAGATTGTCACACGTGGAGAAGAAAGCTGTCCAGCTGGTGGTCAGAAAGAGGAAGAGGAGGTTTCACTATATGGACTGTACGCGCCTGCCCTCGCCAGCAAGGAAGACGCGACACTGGGTAGATCTTCTTCATGCAGTTTTCATCAGGATCCTTTAAACATGTTGCTTCTGGCCCGCAGGGAGAGAGAGAGAGAGAGAGAGAGGGGACCCCTGCACAGGCTTAAATACCCTTGAGCTAACCAACCCCAGTGAGCCACGTGGACTCTGCAGATAGGCTACTCTAATTCGGAAGCAGACAGGCTGAACAGACTTAACCGCTTGTTTACCCAGAGAGTATTTACCAGCGGGAAGGTGTAAGGCAGAAGCCAGCACCACTTTAAGGTGTGGCACTACTTGGCTCTCTACAATGGACCAGGCTGACCTTGAACTCATAATTTTCTTGCTTCAGTTTTGCATGCTGGCATTACAGATATATGCCACCATACCTGACTGTATGTCTGTTTATACTTTTTCCAAAAAGTCTACTATAAAACACTTAGCACCAGCGGGTTCTGGGGGCCACAGCCTCCCGGTTCCATCACTATACTTCTTGATTGCATCAGCAAGCACTTGAGTGACTGCTCTCCAGCTGTGTCCCACCTGTAGATGGTAATTTTATACTGCCATGTCAAATGGCATCTAAACTTGTGTAAGAATCTGCCATTGTTTTCACATATGACTATGTGAATTTTTTGGTGTCTGTGATGAAGGTGTCTGACAGAGCAGCAATAAGGGAGGGATTATTCATGTTGGCTCACAGTTGTGGAATGTTCAGTCCATCATGGCAGGGAGCATGGTGGAGAAACCCACCTCCTGCAGGACAGGAAACAAGGAGAGAGAAAATGCTGGTTCCCCCTGTTCCCCTTCCCTTCCATTTGTGCCCCCAGCCTGGGGGATGGTGCCTCTCACATTCAGGGCGGGTCTTCCTTCCTTAGTTAACCCCCTTTAGAATGCTCTCAGAGACACATCCTCTGCTCAGAGGGAAACCCAAGGGGTGAGCCTGACAACCAGAGTTACAGAACCCTGGTAACTGTGAGGGCTCAGTGATCCACCAAACTGGAGCACTCCATGGGTCGAAAGAAAGGTTTCCTAGGGTTTATAGGCTGCTCCAAGGCGATCTCTTGGGAGGGACAGAGAGAAGCAAAATGTTGGGAAAGCAAATGGATTTTATGGCAGTCAGCAAGGTGGATTTAGAACTGATATAGGCCCCATGTTTGTTGGTGAGTTGAGGGCTCAGTCTGGGACCTCTGTTTAGTCTATGTTAATATGCTTGGTGTCCTTAGCCAGTGTATACACTGGTGGGCTCCAGCCAGGACATCCAGTTGAAACCTCCCCTGAGAACGTGGGTTTTATAACCAAGTGCTCACTCAACATCATCCCTGGGATGTTGTCATTCAAAACAAGCTGATCCAGTCATCTCCATGTATTGGCTCCCTGATTGGTACATGGAGGTGCTACTCCACCAGGTGGGCAGGTCTAACCTCAAAGCCAGTTTCCCCTCACACCCCACATTTAATTGTCAGCCTTACCTACATCCAGAGTGCAACCTCAGTCACCATCCAGCCCGCTCATCACTTCCCTTTCTCTTCTTGCTCTCTTGGATCATGGCTGCAACCTTGTGTTAATCAACCTTCTGTCACCATGACAGAAGTACCTTTGAAAGTCAACCAAAGGGAGGGAGAAGTGATTTGGGCTCATAGTTCTCAGTCCAAGTTCACTGGTTCCATTGTTCCTGGAAGGTGGTGAGGCAGAGCATCATGAGTGATGGAGCAGAGATGTTAACCAAATGGCAGCAGAAGATAGAGAGTTAGGGTCCAGGGACAAGGCACAATCTTCAGTGTCACGTTCCTAGTGACTCACCTCTTCTAACTAGGCTCCACTTCTTAAGATTGCCACCACCTCCCCACAGCATCAACTACCAGCAGGGACCAAGCCTTCGACACACTGGCCTTTGGAGGGCAGTTAAGAGCTAAAGCATGACAAGCTTCTTACCCAGTGAGTACGTTGTTACAGATGACATCAAGGTAGCTCCAAGGGCCTCTGCCTCCCAAGTGATGGAATTAAAGGCAGGCACCACCACACCTGGCTGGTACCTGTACTCTTGCTTGAGTGTTCAGAGCACAGAACTTTTGTGCTTGCCTCCCCCCTGCCAGGAAACTCATTTTTCTAGACAGCTATGAGACTAACATTCTCACTTTCCAGACAGCACATGCAGAGGTCTTGGGACTCTCTGTATCCGGGGCCCCATTTGTTCTGCCCACCTCCGTCTCCACTACTCTTTCCTCCTTTTTGGCAGTCCATCTCAACCGTGGGGCAAACTACACGTTCACTCACCCACCTTGTATGCCATCTGCCTCCTGGACTTGAAAGCCTTAGCCCAGACAAGCCTTGAGGGCAGGAAGGCCATTTTGCTTTCTGTTTAGTACTTGGCACCTGCTAAGCAGTTCCTGGCTGTGTCAACCTCCACCTGCTCTGTCTGCAGCTCTGTACTGAGGTTTCTTCAGAGCTGAAGGGCAGAGCTGTGTGGACCAGTCAGGGGTTGGTTAGCCACAGGCCCAGCCCAAGGGGGAGGGCAGGCACTGTTCAGTGAGTTCCCAGGCACCCACTCTCATCAGCCTGTGCCAGACACTGATTGGGATTTGGATTTCTCAAAAGAAACTAGAAATTTGATTTCTGTGTTTGAGACAGGGTCTCCCGTAGCCCGGAATAGCCTCACATTCACTATGCAGTTGAGGCTGGCCTTGAACACTCGAGTGCCAAGATTACAGGTCAGTGCCACCATATCTGACTTGGCTTTGATGTCTTTAAATTGTAGGCTTCCTAACTTTGAGAAACAGAAAACCTGAATACTTCTCAGTAACTAGGGTTTTAATCAATGACATCCCGAGAGCCACCAGTTTGTAACTTCCCTGTACTCTGCTGACTCTGCTACTGTTGCCTGGGTTGTCCCTGGGTTGGGATTCATCAAGAGGTGTAACACTGTAGGAAACATTTTATTTTCCATTTCATTGTTTAATAGCTGTCCTGGAAAGTGAAGACTCTTGTTTGAAGAGTCCAGGATTATCCTAACTGTCCATGGACTTCCCTAAGGCACATGCATCATGCCTGGGCAAGCAGACCCGTGGGAGTGAAGCCTTAGCCCGGGTACATTTGAGAGTAGCTAAATTAAGGGGGGCAAGCCCAAAGACTAACCGTGAAGTGGGTATTGGGCAGAGGAAAAGAGAGAGGCTGAAGACTACGCGGCTCTGTAGAGGTGTTTATTCACCAAGAACTGTGAGACGTTCAGTGTTGACTCAATCCTTGGTCGTTATTACCAGGTCTTTAGTAAAATCTTCATAGTTGATACAATATTGTACCTGATAAATTTGTTCTGAGGGAGCTAGATGCGGAAAGGGGGCCATCTGGCATGTGCGTCACTGGGAAAACAGCAACAGAAAGAGGAAGCCATTCTCTTCCTTTTCCAGACCAGGCCTCAGCCTCCCACAGGTGCCCATCACATCACACGTGCTACTTCATAAAGTCAAATTGGCAAGGTGTTGGTGCGTTTAGTATTAAGGTCCTTTTAACACCAGGAAAGTAGCTGGGACTCAGCCAAAAGCAGGAGGAAGGGCTCAATAGGGCGTGGCTTAAAACCTGGGGACATACATCAGGATGTGGGCCACTGAGGGTCCTTCTGGGAAAGGACATTTGGGACAAATGGAGCAGGATTTGGGATTCCTGCCCCGCTGTGTCCAATTCTAATCACAGCTTCTTGTTTTCCCTTTGAGATGGAGTTTTGCTATGCAGGCCAGTCTGGCCTCAAATTCGCATTGCTCTTGCCACAAGCTCCAGGGTGCTGAGTTATAGCTGTGCCACCATTGCCCAGCAAAATACTTGTTAGCCAAGGGCATTGAAAGCACGTGGGCTTCCTAGGGCTTGCCTGCAAGTCTTAAAACTCGCCAGCCGTGGACAGGGATTCTCTTTGGGGTTGGCCTGACCCTGACCCCCTTAAACACTGGACCTTTTGGGAGAGCAAAGCAAGTCTGGGTCTTTAGGAGTGACCTAGAGACAAGAGTATGGTGGCAAAGCTGCTTGTGGCATCCTTACAGTCTTGGCTTGGTCTCCTGGTGACACCCTTCCCCTTTGCACCACGGTGGGCAGGGCCTGTGAGGTTGCTATGGATGGTCTGTTTGCCCCACCTAGCTGTATTTGAGTAGAGCGGTCTCTGGGCTCCTTGTTGCTCAATGCGTAGGATCGTGTGAGGCAGGCAGGGTACCATCTCAGGTAGCAAGCCCTGCTCCCAGATACCTGTTTACGTTCCACAATGAGCAAATCTTTGTGAAAGAACACCTCTGGCTTTCACTGTGCCTTCTCCTCAGCCATACCCTGCCGGGTTCCTGACACTTGAGAGGGGCCTATCACAGCTCCCCCATCGCCACATCCAGTCACCCTAGGGCTGTGGCACACCAAAATCCCTCTGCAAAATTACCTTAGCTGGGAGCACAGGACGCCATCAGCCTCCCAGACTAGCAACTCTTTCCAAGCATCAAGCAAACTCAAGTCCGGGCCCTGAGTGGGTTGTGTGTGCAGCCTCGGCCTCCTCGGCCACCTGCACAACTCTCCCCTCTGAACACCCTCTTGGGCGTCCAACCACAGTTAAGGAAGCGATAAAGTGCTAAAGCCTCGCGCGTTCCTGAAAAAATAATCACCGTGCCCCTTTGATTTCCAGGGCCATGGAGACTCCTTGCTGCACTTCCTGTCAGGTCGGCCCTTTGAACAAGCTCACTCCATAATTTAGAGTTTGAATCTCGTTTTAAATGGCAGTTAAAAATTGTATGTGGCAGTTCACAATGAAATTTAGCTTGACAGCTTGGACATAAAACTAAAAATAAATGACTTCACATCCAAATAATAAGTAATAACAATGTTAGCCTGCATAAGAATAGCAGGGCTGGATTCAAATACAATATTAATTTTAGGGATATGAGTGACTGGGGAGAGTCAGAGGAAAGAAACAAATCCTTCATATAGCAATCGTCTCCTCTTATCCCCCAGGCAACCGGCTGCCTTTCACCTCCGCGGCTCGGCAATTACGTGGTGTAATGGAGGCAGCGCAAATAAGCAGAAAGATTTTATTAAACCAAATGAGCAAATCATCTGCGTATTATTGCGATTTGATTGACACTGACAAGTGTCGAGCAGCAGCGGATGTGAATATGATAAAGAAGCCTGCAGAAAAGCTCTTGATAATGTTACTCTTGATAAAGTTGCCTGGCCACCCTCGCTCCGCAAATAAAGGGGAGAGGAGTAGAACGCATATTAATTCACCCAGTTTGCAGCCCACCCGAGGACGGGAGGGGAGAAAAGCTGCAATGGCTTCGGCGCGTGGCATTTTATATGAATACCAAAATTGCATTCATGATTCACACAGACTTTACGATAATATATTAATATTAAAACTAAAGGTCATCCCACATAACAGTTAAGCTGCCTGAGCTTCAACCTTTATACCAATAACAGACTCTGGGAAGGAAGAGAGAAATATTTGAATATCTAAAAAAAAAATTATTTTGTTTTATTTATTTATTTTTGTGGATTTGGGAGGATTGCTGGCTAACACCAGCTGAGATCGCCCTCACCCACCTGCCCTCTCCAGGGACAATTAAAGGGCTACCTTGAGGATGGCTGGGTGAGACAGCTGAGGCTGTCTGGTGAGGAGAGGTGATTAATTGCCACAGGCCTTCGGGCCCTCGCATGCCTGCGTTCCACTAATGATTCCCTTCTGAGCAGGTGGATTGCACTGAGCAGGTCGGTGCTTCCCAGGTGGCGTCAGCACAAAACTTTACCGGGCTACCGGGGCGCTCCAAGCAAATGGCCCAGCCCAGGCAAGGCTCTGTCTAGGATGATTTAGGGAGAGACCTGCCTGGAGGCAGGGGGCCAGCTGGAGTGACCTCTGGAGCCTCCCCCAGGGGGTGGTTTGCTCCGATTCTGTCAGGCGGGCTAGCTCAAGAGCATCTTGGGTAGGTGGGTGGGACCTAAAAATGGGCCTGGAAGAGCTTGGAGAAGAAAGCAGAACTGGGAAGGATGGCTGGTCACCCCAAGTAAGGGCGTTCTTCCGAGCCAGAGAGACATTTCCATAGACAGTAACACCCGCTTCTGGAGTAAGGACTTTCAAGTGCTGGAAAGTTTTGTGGTCCTTGGTCACCCACAGAAATGACAAGTCTAGGATGCAAAGATAGGGTTGGCCCCAGTCACCTCATACAGCCCTGAAGGAGCCTGCCGGTGCCTCTGAGATGAGGTTTTTTTTAACTTTTGTTAAACTCTCTGGTAGCTTGAAGTTGACCATAGTGAGAAGAATTTACACCATGGAAATTGGCAAACACTGTAAAGCACCCCACTGGCGAGTGGGTGATTGGCAAAGTAAGGACATCTTACTTTCACTGAGTCTATGTGTCCTTGCAGTGCCCTACTGCCCTCAGAGGCATGGCAACATGGTTCATTTTGTCTAGAACCAATCAAGCCTTCACGAACTTTAATATGATACAAAGTAAAGGCAAGGGGGAGCTCTAATGAAGTCCACCCAATACCACCGTTACAAAGCCATCTCACATACTGTGTGCCCAATGGGGAAGGAGCTTGCCTCCAGCTTCTGCATTCTCTCTGCCATGGCAGCTCCCTTGCTCAGTAGCCCAGTGTCCCTGCTCACTTAGGGCATGGCATTCTACCTAGCAGGTTTGTGACCCAGTGTTTCTTGATCCTGGCCACTCTGTGACTGGCTCAACCACTCCTTTGGCAAGTAGACAACCACAGTGCTCCTCGTGGTGGCCTAATTCAGGAGGACTAGCCCAGGGATCTGAAGGGAGGCTGGGAGGAAACCCCCTTTCCTCTGCCCTCACCCATTGCTTTCGTCACAGTTTCCCTTCTCCAGGCCACACTAAGAGGCAGGGGTCCAGGAGACACATCCAGCTGCCTACACTGCCCCATGGCCAACTGTTCCCCAAACTCAGAGGCCTGGCCTGGGAGGCAAGAAAGTCAAGGTCATGACCAGTATCAATAAGCAATAAACCAAAGGGCCTGCGTAGGTGGCTTAGAGGTGCTTGCCATGAACACACGAGGACCTGAGCTCAGTCTTGTCACCCATGTAGGAAGCCAAGTGTGGTACTTCATGACTGGTTCCAGCCCTGGGGAGTAAAGGCAGGGAAATTCAGGGCACTATCGGTCTGCCCAGGCTAGCCAAATTGGTGAGTTTCAGGTTTAGTGAGAGGCTGTCTCAAAAGAAAAGGAATGGAGAGAGAGAGAGAGAGAGAGAGAGAGAGAGAGAGAGAGAGAGAGGAAAACATTTGACTGTGTGGCATACAGACACATACATACACACGGCAGTGTACACACACACACACACACACACACACACACACACTGCAGTGTACACACACACACTCACACACACTGCAGTGTACACACACAAACACACACTACAGTGTATACACACACACACACACTGCAGTGCACACATACACACATACTCACGCACACTGCAGTATACACACACACACACACACTCACACACACTGCAGTGTACACACACACACTCACACACACTGCAGTGTACACACACACACACACACTGCAGTGTATACACACACACTCACACACACACACACATTGCAGTGCACACACACAAACAACACACACACACACATGTTTGAGGGTATACCCACACATAAATGTATAACTTCCCCACAAGATAGAATTTTAAAAATAAGAAATTGTTATCTAAAAGTGCCCCCCCTCCACCCCATGTACCACCGATTGAACTTTGAACATTCTAGGCAAACACTCCACCACACAAACTGCATCTCCAGTCCTCCTTTTTACTTTTCATTTTGAGAAAGGTTCTCATTAAATTACCCAGGTTGGCATCAAGCTCACACTGTATTCCTAACAGGTTGGAACTTGACGTCCTTCTGCCCCGGCCTCTGGAGTAGCTAGGACTGTGGCTAACACCGAATGGCATAGCACATGTCCCAGGGGACGATAGGCATCTGTACATCGGGAGATGTCCAAACACTGAGGCCTCTAGGCTTGGTTGGAGTGCCATCTTCTGCCAGTAGACTTGGGGTGGTGGCCACACCTTAGGGCATGGCTTCAGGTGTTCAGACATGACCCCTTATAAGGAAGAGAAGGGGCTGGCTGGTGCTCGCTTGGGTTATGGGTGGAGCATCAAGAGGCTGCGTCTCCAGGAGCAGGAAGACTGAGGCTGTTTTTTTTTTTTTTTTTTTTTTTTTAACCATCATTGTGTTATTGTTCCACAAATAAATACTTATTAATCCTTTATCTGCTATTTGTGAATCCCTTTAAACCTACCTTCACTTTGTACTTGATCTGATGAAGGGAGAGGAGGGAGGGAGGGACAGACAGACAGAGACTGGCAGAGAGACAGAGATACATCCTGATAAGCCTGGCTTACCATGCAAAATGTAATTCTAGATGTCACAAACTGAGCATAATTTCTTCTCTTGTGTTTCTTCTGTAAGCGACTGTGACCCTTTCACATTCTCCAAGGAAGTCTAATACCTCCAGCTAATGAGGGAGAGATCATATTCTAAAATGCAAAGAAAAGGTTAACTATTTTTTTTCTAATGACTTCTACTGCAGGCCTGGGGAGTGTTTTGTTGTCCACACCTGGTGTGCTAAGACTCCTTGCAACATACTCCCTGTGGTGTATCTGACAGTCCACTAGAGAAGTTCAGAGCCATACTTCGTAGGGCTCCATCTTCTGTCGCGATGCCCACCAACACCACACATGCTGTGATAATGCACAGGTTCACGAGGCTGTGAGGAAAGTTAAATCAAACGACAGGCAGGTTCCTGCTGTAAGGACAGGGTTAGGGCCACCCTCAGGTTTGTCTGCTGTCTGCATCCTTGAGAATAAGCCATAGGAGGACCGAGAGTCTGTCCCCCTTGCCACATCCCAAAGAACCAAGGACACTTGGGAGGTGCTAGATAGAGTTACTGAAAATAAATACGTGCAATCCCTATAATGTCTTTATAGACATTCCAGGAAATGGTGTCTGTGACTGCTGGGGACTCAACTTGTCACTTCAGCACAAATCCAATATACCATTTGTGCATTCTTTTATGAATTTGCCAACAGGCTGAAAACTGAGAGATAAACCGAGTGATTTCATGCTTCTCTGTCAACCATTGATACGTTCACCACTTTTGTTATTGTTCTGATTGAGTATTTTAGGGGCCCATCAATTAATATAAGCTCACAGGACCAAGTGTGATGGTACATACTTTAATCCCAGTGTTCTGGAGGTATAGTGGGTGGGTAAGTAAGTTTGAGGCTGGCCTGGGCTATACAGCCAGACATTGTCTTATCAAAGCAAAGCAAATCAGAATGAATGTATAGTTCACCATGCAATGCTGCATGCATGTTCTTTATCATGCTTTACATGTATCATGTTACTGTTAGTAAAAGTGACATATATGAAACGATATATTTTCTATCCATTGTTGTGGGATATTTGTACACTGTGTGAAGATCATTGCTATGATTAGTTTAATAAAGAGCTGAATGCCCAATAGCTAGCCAGGAGGTATAGGCAGGACTTCTATCAGGGAGAAGTAGAAGATAATCAAGCTGAAGTGGGGGGAGATGCTAACAGGACACAGAGGGAGTCAGACATACAGAATGAAAGACAGGTAAAAAGCCATATGGTAAAAGTTATTAATAAAAACAAAACAAAACAAACAAGCAAAAAACCAAAGCAGGTTAAATTATAAGAGCTAGTGGGACAGACCTAAACTAAGGCCAAGCTTTCACAATTAATAAGAAGTTTCTGTGTCATTATTTGGGAGCTAGTTGGCAGGATAAAGACTTGTTACAATCCATCAACTCAAGAATATATACAATGACAATATCACTCCTATTTAATTTTGATTACTGATCTAAAGGAAGAATAAAGCTAGATATTGGGGGTAATAGGCCTTTAAATTCTATAACATTTTAAGGGTTAAAATCATTCTAAACTATTTGAAATGTTAACTGACATATCCCTGGTTCATACTCAGGTACTCAATGTCTATAAGATATGTGTACACTAATCCTTGCTTTTAGGGCCTGCTGAAACTGAAATTTTATTTTAGATGAACAGAGCATTTTCCCAAGGAAACTTTCTAAAGTTCCTTTGTCTATGGATTCAAACCTTGTAACCCAGTCCTGGAGACCAAGGAGATGTCCATCCCAGAGCCCTTTTACAAATTAAATCTCATTCATGCACTCATTCCATCACAGAAATACTGTTGAGTACCAATGTTACTGCTAAGGTTTTGTCAAGGATTTACATCCTAGAAAGGAGACACACAAAAATGAACAAGAAGTTGCAAATTGGGTTTCAAGGGAAATACAGAACAAGGGGCCGGTGAGCACCCAGAGGAGGGGCCTTTAAACAGAGGTGTCCAGAGGTCCCTCAAGGGCTGCTCAGCCTGTGCCCAGATGTAATGATGGTGTGAGTGGAGCCGGTTCACACCAGGCCTCAAGAATCAGAAGGCAATATCAATGTTATGTTAAACTTGAAGTTAACACAACTTTTAGAAGAGAAAAGCAGAGATGTTTCCAAGCTGGAGAACAGCTAACAATCACAGTCCTGGCATTTCAAGGCACCCCAGCCAGCAGCCGATGGAGCCACTGCTCTGCAGCCATGTGGTTGAATTTCACACACTTTATACTGAATGGTGTAAGACAGACTTTGGAGGTGGGGCCCTATCTCAATGGAGGGAAGTTGCTTGGCATTATGCAAAGCCACGGGTTCAATGCCCAGCACTAGAAGGGAAAGGGAAAAAAAAAAAAAAAAAAAAAAAAGGTGAGGTTTATATTAGTTGCCTGTTCTTGCACAACAAAATGTCTAAAGCCAGCAGGGGCTGGGAAGCAAACTCCTACCCGGCATCCAGAAGGACAGCGTGTGGAAGCTGGGGGATGCTGTCTTACTTTCAGGGAAGTTCTGTGATTCCTCACAAATGAGACTTCCTTGGAGCTTTCTGACAGAGCCGAGGGATTCACGGCACTCATTATTCACATTACTGGAAGCAAAATGTGCTATCTTATTGAGTCAGCTGGGAAAAGAGGAACACCCCGACACACAGGCTGCCGCTGGGACCAGAACGCCTGCCTAGCAGAGTCCACAGCTACAAAGCCTGGGGCTGCTCCCTCAGGGACACAGTGAGGACCCTGGAATGTCAAGGCCTTAGTTTCCCCTACTTGTAAAGAATGTGTCTGATGGCTAAGGCCCCCACCACTGTAGATGTGTAGCCATCAGTCTGTGGTTTTGTAGCAAGAAGCTTCCTGTGTGACTTGCTGGGGCCTCCCTCAGCCCCAGAAACTCACCATGGGTACTTCCTAGGGTGCTTAGGGCAGCACTGGCACATATGCTCTGCTGCAATTGCTTTCTTCAAATAAACTCAGGTTTCAAAACTTAAAATTAAATGTGTGTTTTAAGAAGTAAACTTTGTATTATAATAGTATGGGGGAGGGGTCAATTGGAGAGAAAGGTAAACACAACAGCGCTGCAGTGGTTTAAGCTGGCAGAGACTTGCATTTCTTTAAGGAGATAGGGTTGGAGAGGTGTTAAAGACCCATTAGCGCCAAACTGGGACGTTCCCCTTGCTTTGGTACAATGTCCTGCCTGTGTGCCTTCCCTTCAGTGGCTGATAAACTGTCCCCACCCGGGAACACATTCACTTTGCCTTGTTTTGTATGTATCTCTATGAATCTCTTCTCTTGCCTCCCTTCAGGGAGCTCCCAGTGAGCCACCAGGTGGACCTTGGTTGATGGTCTCTGCATTCCTACCAGGTATCTCCTCTGACCTCCTCTCAGAGGGTTTAGCCCACTTAAGCCTCAGGGAGGCAGGTCAAGAGTGGAGGGAGAATGGGCAGCTGGCCTGCTGTGTTGATCCAAGATACTGCTGTCTGTCAGGGGAGGATGGGATTAGGGGTGGTGGCTAGAGGATGTCCTTTAGAGATGGTGGATAGATACATACACACACACACACACACACACACACACACACACACACACACACACGTACGCACGCACGCACGCACGCACACACAAACAATTAAAGAATTAAAGAATTAGAGGCTGTGGATTTGAGAGAGCAAAGGGGTGCATGGGAAGGGCTGGAGGGGAGAAAGGGAAGAAGGAAAATGATGTAATTATATATTAATTTCAAAAAATTTTGAAAGTATCAAAAAACACATTTATTCATTTTGTATGTGTGTTGGCAGGGTGGGTCATAGAGGAATGCATGTATGGTACCTGTGTGGCGGTCAGAGTACAACTTGTGGGAATTGTGTCTCTCCTTCCAGTGAAGTATTTTAACATTGATTGTGATGATGGTTAGAAAACTCTGAATGTATTAAAAGTCACTGACCTATATAGATATATTTAAATATGCAAACACATTCAAATATATGCAAAGAACTAATTTGCATATTCATTTTAATATTGTGTTGTGTAGATATGTGCACATGAATACCAATAACCACAAGGGCTAGTAGAGAGTGGTGGGTACTGGGAACTGAACTCAGGTCTTCTGAGTACACATTCTTAACTCTCCCTCTGGTGCCATGGCTAGAGCCATCTCTCCAGCCTTATTAATGTCACACATGTATGCAATCATATGCAACCTTTATTGTCTCCTTCCCCTAGATCCTCCCCAATACCTCCTTGCTTTCCTACCTCCATGAACCCTTGTTTTTTTTGTCTTTTTTCTTTTTAATAACTTAGAGTCCAGTTAGTGTTGCCCACATGTGCACGAGTATGGAGCCATCCACTGGAGCAGGTGCAATCTACAAGGGGCAAAGTCTTAAAGAGAATTGACTCTCTGCCCAGCAGCCATCAGCTGCCAATGACTCCTCATCCGGGGATGAGGCCTTGGGAGCTCCTCCCCCATCCAAAGTGGAATGTTGACTGACTTAATTTGTTCAGATCTTACATAGATGGCCACATGAGTGAAGTGATTTTTGCCTAGATTTATCGGGCATGAATTCCCTCCCATAGAGCAGGCCTCAAATCCAACCAAAGAGTTGTTGGCTACCCTCTTAACAGCCATGCCACTATTTGTACCAGTGAGCACACCCTGCCTGGAAAATAGGTATTATAGCATGCAGGGTCCAAAGGTGAGTAATACTGACCCAAAGCCACAGGAATAAGGGACTCAGTGGTGAGGTGTTGAATGGGAGGACCCAGAATTGAGGAATAAACAGACAGAAGCCCTAGCTGTGGCCAGGAGGTCTTGCATAAGCTGAGACTTTACACCCAACAAGTTTATTAAGAAGTACAGCATCCTGTACACTATCAACAGGGAGAAATGGCCAAGGTCAGCAAAGAGCTAAGGCAGGCAATGTTGTCAAAGAAAACACAGGATACCTCAGACACAGCTGCTTTAGGACAGCCCAGGGGGAAGAGTTGGGTCCCCACAAACTGCAGCCTTGACTCCTTTGAAACAATGGCTCCAGCCTCACACTGGGCTTGCCAAGTCCACTCCTGGACAAAGACATGAAATTAAAGTTCCCTTTGCTTCCATCAGAACCTCTGAGACAGTCTTGGGTCAGTCTGGCCCCCAAGAAAATCCAATCGATTTCTCTACTCCAGTGGCCGGCATAGCACCTTCCACAGCTAGCAGGGAAGACATTTCCAGTCAGTTCCAGATTGCTTTCAATATGGCCTGCAACCCTAAAGTGTGTGTGTGGTGTCTTCACCAATAGGGTCTTATGTTGACTGGTATATTTAAATGGGTAGATTACACGGGGATTTGAATTATCTCAGTAAAGTTGTTACAGAAAACTAGACCCCTTTGTGAATCAGCTGGGCTTGAAACTGGGCAGCAGGTGGTAGGTGACATATCCTGATGATGTTTGTATAGCGTGTGGCGTGTGTGGCCCTGGCTGAGTGTTAGAAGCATGGTGGCGTGGCTTCAATGTTCCCTTTTAACCCCACCCAGGGTTTTCACAGCCTAAGTCCTGGTGCTGCCAGGCTCCACAGTTTCAATAGTTCCCCTGCCAGGGGCTAGAGAAATAACTGAGCATTGAGAGCATTGGCTGATTTCACAAAGGACCAGAGTTCAACACTCAGCATTTATATGGTGGCTCAATCTGTAACTCCAGTTCCAGGAACCATAGCCCTCTTCTGGTTTCCATGGACACCACCCACACATGGTGCACAGAAATACACACAGGCAAAACATACATGTACATAAAGTACAAATGAGTCTTAAAAAACAAGTTTCCCCAGGGATTCTTACAGACAGGGGCAATGGTGAGCACCAGGACGTGAAACTCCCAGATGAAGACAAACACAGCTGTGCATGGTAGCATGTGTCTGTAAGCCCAGCCCCCAGGAGGCTGAGGCAGAAGGATCAAGAGATTGAAGGCAGCCTGAGCTACAAAGGAAGACCCCCCCCTCCCGGGAGAACAAGACAAACCAGGTCAGGAATCATCCATGCCTTTGTACGAGCCTCATTTACACAGATAACACCTTATCCCCCAAACACACGGATCATCTCTATCCATCGTATGAACTTTGAACACAAGTTAGATATAGGAACAGCTGTGATCACAAAATAATGTTGGCAAGGATGCAGAGAAGGTGTTTTTCGCATGGCGTGCCACAGGACGCAGCCACAGAGGGAGCATGAGATGGTTGGTGGAAGGGCCCCAGAGCATGGTGGGTATGAAAGTTACTCAGCCACAGAGAGAATGGAATTCTCTTACAAACTACAAGATGGGTAAACCTTGAAACTGTCATGTTAAACAAAGCCAAGTACAAAAGGGTGATTATGGGGGCTAGAGAGATGGCTCAGCGGTTAAGAGCACTGGCTGTTCTTCCACATGGTTCTGAGTTCAATCCCAGAAACCACATAGTGGCTCATAACCATCTGGTGCCCTCATCTGGCCTGCAGGCAGATATACATGCAGGCAGTGCAGGCAGAATACTGTAGATATAATAAATAAAGAAATCTTTAAAGGAAAAAACAAAACAAAAAAAAAAAAAACCCACAAAGAATCACTAGATGATTCCACTGAGGAGGTAAGGAGAACAAGAAACTCTTAAAGAAAGCTCAATGGGTCACTGCATCGGCCCTTTACTTGTCACTGAAATGGAATGCCTCACAAGAAGGTTGGGTGTTGAAACGTGCCATGTGGTCCTGACCCTGATGAGGGCTTCCCTTGGCAGGCGCTCATGGCTGGCAGTGCTAAAAGGAAGGGGAGAAAGAGGCCTCATAGTGAAACAGGAGGCCCGAGAGGCTGGGGCTGGCTCTGCAAGCCCTCTCCAGGGCAGTGCCTCCAGGAGGTGCCACACCATTGCTCAACACTTGTCACCCTGTGGTCATATTTCCAAATCTTTAGGGGAAAAATTAGACCTAAACCTCCACCCAGCTCCAGCTGGGTGGACTCAGGGTTTGATGAGTGCATAACTTAATTTTTTAATTGTGTGTATGTGAGTGTATGTGTGTGTGTATGTGTATGTGAGTGTGTGTATATGTCAGTGTGTGTGAGTGTGTGTGTGTATGTATGTATGTGAGTGTGTTTGTATTTGTGTGTGTATGTGTATGTATTATGTATGAGTGTTTATGTCAGTGTGTATGTCAGTGTGTGTATATGAGTGTATATGTCTGTATATATGTGTAAGTATGTACGTGAATGTATGTATGTGAATGTGTCTGTGTGAACAAGCATGTGAGTGTGTGTATTATGTGTGTTTATGTGAGTGTGTATGTGAGTGTGTATATTTGTATGAGTGTGTGTGTGAATGTATGTATGTGAGTGTGTGTATGTGAGTGTGTGTGAGTATGTGTATGTGAGTGTGTGGGTGTTTGTGTGTGTGTGACTGTGTGTATGTATGTGTCTGTGAGCGTATGTATATATATGAGTGTGTGTATGTGTGTGTGTGTGTATGTAGTGTGTGTGTGTGTGTGTGTGTGTGTGTATGAATGTGTGTGAGTGTGTGCCAGTGAGTGCCAGAGGCTTTGACTCCCCCTAGAGCTGGAGTTACCTAGAGCAGGCCTAGAGTTGTGAGTTACCCAATGTGAGAATGGGTGTCAAATTCTTCAGGTCTTTGGCAAGAACATTATATATTCTCTATTCTCTATCACTGGGTCATCTCTCCAGCCCCCAAATTTTCATTTAGGATGCTGAAATGGGTAGTGATGATGGATGTATGACATCATTAATGTCCTCAGTGCCACCAAAGTGCACATTTCAAATGACTAGAATGGTAATGTGGTTTTTTGTTTGTTTGGTTTTTGAGACAGGGTTTCTCTGCAGCTTTGGAACCTGTCCTAGAACTAGATCTTACAGACCAGTCTGGTCTCAAACTCACAGAGATCAGCCTGCTTCTGCCTCCCAAGTGCTGGTATTAAAGGCATGTACCACCAGGCCCAGCTGAAATGGTAATATGTTATGTATATTTTGTCATAATAAAAATCTCAATATGGTTGGGTATGGTGGTACTCACTTTTAATCCCAGCACACAAGAGACAGAGACAGGTGGGTCTCTGTAAGTTTGAGGCCAGCCTGGCTACATAGTGAGTTCTAGGTCAGGTAAGGCTATATAGTAAGAACTTGTCTTAAAATTTTTAATTAATTGTTAAAAAGAAGTTAGATAAACTGGGTGGTGGTGCACATCTTTAATCACAGCACTCAGGAGGCAGAGGCAGGTAGATCTCTGTGAGTTTGAGGTCAATCTGGTCTACAGAGCTGGTTCTAGAACAACCAGGGCTTACACAAAGAAATGCTGCCTTGGAGGAAAACAAGAAAAGAAAAAGAATTAGTTACAGTGGGCATGTCACTTGTAGGGAGATTTCTCCTACATTCAGACAGCCAGATTGGATAGAGAGTGAAAAGAAAAACACAATACCTGGGACCTGATCCAAAGCATGTAATGTTATCATCCACCTATTTGGGATGTGGTGCCAATTGCACAGAATATGTACAAATTATTCATAAATGTGTACCCACGTGTATTCACTTAGTACTGTGGCTGGTTGGTAGTAAGTGCACGATAATCACTATGGTGTGTTTGGTCGGCAACAAAGGCTTCCACACTCAGGCCTGTTTTTCAATACAGCTGGGGAAAGAGTTTCCCCCTTGCCAGCCTGAAAGCCTGCCTGCAAGCAAAGGTCTGCAGGAGCTGCCAGTGTGTGTAGTGAGCAGCCGTGCTTGAGAGCCTTGAGTCCGGGTGTTCTGTTGCTTTCTGTTGATACCATAAACACCAGGGCCAAAGGCAGCTCAGCCAGGAAAGAGATTATTTCATCTTATACCTTTAGGTAACAGTTTATCTTAGGGAAGTGAGGGCAGGAACTCAAGCAGAAGCAGAAGCAAGAACTCTGGAGGGACACTCCTTATTGGCTAACTTTCAGCTTCCACTCAGCTAGCTTTCTTACACAATCCAAGCTTCCTTGCCCACATCCCACAGTGGGCTTGGCCCTCTCCATCAATTAGTAATCAAGAAAACGCCCCAGATGCTCCCACAGGCCACTCTGATGCAGGGCATTTCTCAAATGAAGTTCTCTCTCCCTAGGTGTGTCAAGGTGACAACCAAGATTTGTCATCACATCTAGTTATCTCTGCTCAGTGCAATGCAAAGCCATCACTCTAGATCTGCCCTCTAGCAGACAGCTTCTTGTTTAGGCATCTGCCCCAGATGCCACATCCAGGAGCGTGGTTAGCCTGAGGCTGGGGTCTCTTCCCTACCAGACATCATTGAAGCCTGGGTACCAGCCATCACAGAGGTGTGAACACTGACTGCCAGCAAAAACTACGAAAGACAGGCGACATTTCTGATGACAAAATCAAAAGAGCTGGCACCAGTCACCTCCTGCCTGAGCTGTGCCCCCTACAGCCTTGGGCTACAGCTACCAGCAGGACAAAGGGGATGTAGGGAGCCCACTTCTCAATAACCAGCTCTCCTGGCCTTAGTCTCTTCTTTGTTCCTTCTGCAAGTCACCCAGCAGAGTGCTAGGCAACCAGGAGGAATGCTAAGCAGTGTGCCCGCTTCATGGTGGGAATAATGGACAGCCCTTGGGATGCACTGCTTCTCCGGTTGACTCAGTCACTCAAGCCAAGGATTCAAGGTGAGGGCAGGCCAGGCCCTTGCTGTGTGCAGGCTGGGTGGCTGGGCTCCAGGCAGGTGGCATGGTGAGACAAGGAGGAAGCCTGGAAGGACCTGGAACTACAGAAAGTGGAACTGGAGTGTCTCAGTAAAGAGAAGGACATAGCCAGTACCCTTGTCTGGAGGGTCTTTTTCTTTGGCCAAAATATAGGTGCTCAGGGAAAATTTCCAGGGCAGTGATAACCTCACTGCGATTGTAATTATCCAGGAAGAATATTTTAAACATGGGAAAGTTTGAGCTTTGCCTCTTCACCTTTACAGTTGGGTCTTATTAATGGCGAGAAAGGACAGATATGGACAGTAAGGAGTGGCTGGTGCTCCTGGGGTTCAGGCTCTCATTTTTTGGGGGTCCAAATGACTGAAGAACAAAGCTGGGTATCTGAATCCTGCCCCTGTTCAGTTTCTAAAATTAACTACAAGGCTCACTGGTGAAGAAAGCACTGGAAAATGACAGGGTCATCAAGAGTGGGATCAGTTTGCCGATCGATCAAGCTCAGTAGGTTTACTGTAAAAGAGAATGGAGAAAGAGAATGTGAGATCCCTCTCTGCTCTGGAACCCAGTGGTAACCTGTAAAGACATTTTCTTATTTCAAAAGTGATGCAACCTCTTCCCCAGCTGGTTTTCTAAAGACAACCACCCTGAAATCCCCTTCCCATTTCTCATGCTTGGATCCTTAATTTTGGAGTCTTCTAAGCCAATCTCTTGGCCAAGAAAGTGCTAGCAATAGTTTTGTGACCTAAAGCGCATTTTTTTTTTTACCTTAAGACGAAAGGTTCAAGTATCTATGTGTTTGTGAAGAAAAAACAGGGGAGATCAGTCTTTAGAACAATCTGCTCACTTTGAGACCTCCTCGGCATTATTGCCTCCTTTAATATTGCCGACAGCCTCTTGCAAATGTATCACAAGTTGGCATTTATTAGTACGAGGCACAAGTAAGGGGCATGTTATTTGATTTGAATAACAGCTCGGAGCTACAGTTTGAGTCCAGAAATATATTAGTCAGAAACAATCTCATTTAATAACATAGAAACTAATAAAAGAAAAGTATTCCAACTGATTCAGAATTGAATTTATGAATATTGCTTTAGCAGGATTAATGATCAAAACCCCAACCTGTTTGTCACGTTAGAACTGACTTTTCCATTTAAATGCACAACCAGAACTCAATGAGTCCAAAGACTGTACATTGCTTTGAAGAAAACCAGTTCATTTTACATGTAGGCCTCCAAATTGGCAATAAACTTTAATTACGGGGTCAGATAACCAAATTATAATCAAATGGGCTCACATAAAAATCTATGTTTGAAATTAACGAGACACCAGTCTGCCACATGGTATCACCGTACCCCTGTAACTTACTAAGCGACATTTCATTTTCATTTAAAAGTCAACTTAAGGACTTTCGCCTCAATTTTCACCATGTAGCTTAATCTGATTTAGAAAACATTTCATTCTCAGACCATACACCGCTATGGAATTTCATATTCATCTCTGCGTTTTCTCTCTCTCACCTCGAGGGAGGCTTGCTTTGTAATTGACTATATTTCCAAAACCTTGCTATTTCCAACCTCTCCAGCAGAGACTGATCCATCTCTATCTGTGTTGGGAGGCCCTTACCCTGGTGTCAGGTGTCATCACTCATAGGTACACACATTGAAAGGCTGAGGAGCTTGGAAAACTCTGTCATGAAAAAAAATGCATTTGGCTTAGAAAGAAATCATTTTGACAGTAATAAACACTCTGGGAAGTGGAAGGCACTGATGACCAACCCAGCTTCAAGACCTCATTGAAAAGTGGAGATGTGTGTTTTAAACCTCTCCATCTCAAGAAATAAACTTTTTTTTTTCTTTTTTGTAACAGTGGCTTTTTTTTTTTTTTTTTTGAAGCTTTACTTCTGTGAGGAGGAAGAGTGAAGGCTGGGACCTGCTCTTCCAGGTAGATAGGTGAATGGTAACCACACTAGTGAGCTTTGGGCATGGTGGTGTGATGGGGGGGGGTGTCCTTCTGTATATATGTTTGTCTTATTGGTTGATGGATAAAACACTGTTTCACCAATAATAGCCAATAGAGGCAGGAAGACAGGCCAGTTTAGGAAATGAGGAGAATTCTGGAAAAGGGAGGCAGAGACAACCCACCAAAAAAGATGCCATAGAGAAACTGGGAGGACAGGACATGACAGGTGTTCTCTGGTGAGATAAGGCCATGTAGAAATACATAGATTAGTAGTTATGGGTTAATAATTAAGACAGTACTAGATAATAAGAAGTCCTAGCCCTTGGCCATCAGTTTAATAATTAATATAGCGTCTGTGTGTCTATTTGGGGTTGAGGCGGCTGCACGGCCAGGCTGGTGGGAAAGAAAACTCCAGCAACAGAGTGCACAGCTGTTATGCGCACGTGGAAGGTGGATGCAGGGGGATGAGAACTGAAGGTCACCCTCAGCTCCACTCTGAGTTGGAGGCCAGTCTAAGCGTTACAAGACCCTGGAAAACCATGAGCATGAAAGTGATGAGCCAAGAGGTCCCCAGAGCTGGGCTCAGAATGACTGCTCTACTGATACTGTTGTGTGTTTTCCTCTAAAGATTGGACATTTCACACCAGGTGTGGTCCTGGCTACCCGAGAGGCTAAGGAGAGGATCATATGAGCCCAGAAGTTTGAGACCAGTCTAAACAACACAGTGAGACTCTTTTGCTTGTCCATAACACAGGGCTCAGAGCATCTGCCAGGCTGGCCAGGTAGAAGGAAAATTTAACTGTAAGTATGTCCTCCAACTCGCACAAGATAGACTTAAATAATTCCTTGTTTGTCTGAAATTCAAATTTAAGTGAGCATTCTGTGTTTTTATTTGCCAAGTGCAGTGCCTCACAATGATAACCAGCATACCTTTCAGAGTGTGGGGCGGTGTCTTCTTCATGAGTGATTTGACATTTCCCAAGTTTGTCTCCAGGAGCCTCGCATGTGTTCCATATGTGGACACGTTTCCAGGTAATTCTTGGCATTGCCTGGGAGACACTGCAGATACCTGTAGTCTTTCTGTCTGGGAGAGGCCAGGATGGCTGTGGGAGGTCAGGTGCTAGTCCTCACCTTCGTTTCCAGCTGAGGGAATCAAGGCCCTAGTCAAGGACATGGTTAGTAATCATATATGACCTGGAATCTACTCAAATGCCAGTCTTGCATATTCTATTATGGGCTGGAGAGATGGCTTTGTGGTTCAGCACACTGGCTGCTCTTGCACAGGACGTGGGTTCTAGACCCAGCACCCACATGACAACTCAGAACCATCTGCAACTCCCAGTTCCAGGTAATCTAATACCCTTTTCTGGAAAAACACTTATACATGAAAAAAAAAAAAAAAAAAAAAAACCTTTTAAGAATAATTTAAAAAGTGATCCCACAGCATAATAAAAATATTGCCTCAAGTTCAAAAAACAAATAATTTTATTATAAAGTAAATGGTCAGAAGCTGGAGAGATAGCCAAGTTCTCTGACTGCCCTTCCAGACGATCTAGGCTCAATTCCCAGCACTCACAGGACTCATCATCTGTTACTCAAGGGATCTGGTGACTTTTTCCAGCCTCATTACACACCAGACACTCTCATGGTGCACTGACATACATGCAGATAAACACCCACACACATTGTAGAAATAATTAAAAAATACGTATACTTTTTTTTTTTTTTTTTTTTTTAAAGTAAGTAGCGAGCCAGTTTAGCGGTGTACAGGAAGAGGTAATGATTTCCAGTGTCCTCGAGATGACCTTGCTGATTCACTGTGTGCTCACAGGCCCACGACTGCCGCTGGGCTCCACCTTGGGCTTTTCCTCCGGCCCCATCTTAAGACATTTTCACAGTTTTTTCCACTGGGGTGGAAGAATCTGATCGATGGGCTGAGAGCCCCATAGCTCCATCTTCCAGGGGCACAGAGGATATACAGGAAGGGTGTCATTCTAGGACAACACCCTTACTCACACAGATCCGCTGTGCCCCTTTCCCACACCCCAGGTGCCCAGAAGCCCATGGAAGATGGGGCTCAGGTAGAAAAGCTGAATCTCCAGTGTACTCACGCACATACTGAGCACGAGAAGTGCGCATTCGGGGTAACTAAGGATGTCTACATGGCCGGCCTGTAGTTGTCCACTTTCCCGCCCTGTTTGAGGGCAGCCATTCATCTTCCCCCTAAGCGGTGTTTATCAGCAGTGGCATGAGCCAGCCCCCCTCCACCTTCCTGGTCTAGTGCACTAGGGAAAACCAGACAGCAGATAGTTTCTTCGCAGAAATTCCAGCTTCTCCCCCTCCCTCCCCATGCCTGCTTTATCTCTCCTGGTCCCGCCCAGCCTGTCCAAGGGCAAATCACCTTCTTTGGAGGAATTCCTGGACCAGTAGTCGAGAGCCTTGTGCTTTCTTACTCCCGTTTTGGCCCAGGACAGCCCTGCCTCACTGTCCACTTATGAAGGCTGTTTGGTTCCGGTTTCCTGGGAGTCTCTACTAAGACCTTCCTGGTCTTTTGTTGTTTTGTTTTTGTTTTTGCTGTGGTCCCATTCTTGTAAGATCTCCTTTTACTGAACCTTGAGATTTTTCTCAACTTGACAGGGGATAACATGGAATTGCTTCCATTCCAAAGAAAGACCGTCCAAAGTGTACATGCTCCCTAGCCCTGCATAGATCCCCTAGCTGTGTACAGATCCTCTAGCCCTGTACAGGTCCCCTAGCCATGTACAGATTCCCTAGCACAGGTCCCCAAGCCTCGGCACCTTTGGATTCAACCAACCACAGATGTGAAACATTTGAACTAAATTGTATCTGAAGTGAATGCTTAACGGGCTTTACCCCCTTGTAATTATTCCCCAAATATCCAGTAAAACAAACCTTTTGCACAGCCCTGACATTGCTGAGTGTCCTGTGACATCCAGGAATGGTGTAGAGCCGGAGGATACACAGAGGTTCTATGCAAACCCTCAGGGTTTATATAAGAGATCCGAGTGACCTTGCATCTGGGAACCAGCTGCCATAGACACTGAGGAACAACTGTAGTTGCCTCTGGAACAGAGTGTGGGAGGAAGATATGGGAGAAGGAAAGGCAAGGTAACAAGTGAGGGTGGGTCTGCTGAAGACAAGTAAAACAGTCCTGTCTTCAATAATTTTCCTGAACCCCAGCTAGCTGTCCACTGACTCCATGCTTACCAGGCCAAAAGCATGCCATACTTCCTGTTTCCCCAGAGACACGATTATTTAAATTGCCTATCACCAGCCTGGGCTGCTCCAGCCAGCCTCTGTTGTGATGCTCCTAATGCCCCTCCCCAATCCACAGAATGCCACTTGCCACTCAGCCAGGTCTCTCTGGGGCTGAGCACTCAGGGCTCCTGAAGGTAGACTTCAGGTCAGACATGATGTGGAGGTCCAGGAGGTTGAGCCTTGCCAGCAATGGGGGGTGGGGTGGGGAGGGGGGGTGCTGGTGGTGATCTGCCTCAGAGGGTGGGAAGCTCTCCGGCCCTCCTTGATCTGTAGATCTGTTTGGAGATGTCAGCAACAACTATATAAAACCTGTAACTGTGAAAAGTCCAGTGACCACGTATAGCATAGGAAATGGTATGTTCATACATGTCCCGTAGTAACTCTTTCTGACCAGGAAGGGCAGACGGGAGAACACGCCTTTCCCAGGCCTGTGAAAAGGCCACACCATGTTTATAAAAGTGCAACTTAGCTATGTTTGGTAGGAGGATTTTAATGGGTTCTTTTTTTTTTTTTTTTTTTTTTTTTTTGCAAAGAACAATGACTTTTCTTAGGAAAAAGTTAACTAGCATCTTGCTTTTGGATACAGGCTGGCCTCAGACTTGCTCTTGAGCCCAGGCTGGCCCTGAACCTGTGGCCTGTGGTTCTCCTGCTCCACGTGTGTGGCACCATGCCCAGGCTAATTAGACTTCTGAGGGAAAAAAACGATTGAGGAGGACAAACATCTTGCTGATATATGAGATTGACTTCTACCTTCCCTTGTGTATATGAACCAAAGATCCCGTGTCTGCTGCCTCTACACTGTCTCTATTTCTGATATACTCATGCTTTGGCTCTTTCCTCCCCCTTTCTCCACCCATATGGAAATGTTTCACCCAATAAGAGGAGCCCTCTCTGATGATGCTTGGGGTGGGTTCAGATTCAGCCCTGTACCAACCCCACAGTAGGTGCTAATTAAATGAATGGAAGAACATGCAATCTTGGCATTTTAAAGGTTTGTATGTGTTCCATTGTTACAAAAGAAAAACAAAGTGGTAAAAGGCTATTTAACTCAATTCATAACCAACAGTGGTTTAAAATAGAGATTCCAAGCCAATTCTGGCTGAAAGGTTTCTAGTATATTCTGAACAGCTGTTACTGTAGACACAGTCTGAATTAAATAACTTCCAGCACAGTCCATGTCTGCGATGAATAAACAGTGCAGCTAGAGGAAAACACTTTATTAGTGTTAATTGCAATGAGCCCGCGCTCTACCCCTAAGCTGCTCCTAGAGAGTCCCAGTGTGGATGCTCCTTCCTCAGGCTGTAGATGGAGCCATAGCATTACAAAAGGCCATCTCAGTGCACGAGCTGGGGGTGCTGGGCTGTAAAAGGCAGATGTTCGGCATGTCTCCTGCTGTAGGTTTTGAGTGTGAACAACCAGAAAACAGACTTTTCTGTGTTTTGTGCAGCTTACAGGGCTGGAGGGGAGACGGGGTGGTGGTGTTAGTTTTCATTTCCCCCCAGTCAGCACCCACTTGACCTCAGCGGACTTTTCTAGGCTCGGGGAGAAGAGGCCTGAGAGTCTTGTAGACTCTTTTAGTTTCTGGGACATAGAGTCTGACCCAGCAGGGCACCTTAGCCTCACAGCCCTGGGTTGTGCCTTCTGCTTGCCAGCAGCCTTTACACCCAAGCTGGGCATCTCCACAGAAGGGTTTCTCTGGTTGCTGGAGGCTGCCTGGAGCATGCAGGCAGGCTACAGTTCTTGGGACCTATGTTCCAGCAGTGTTGGTCTGTCCAGAAGGCACTGGAAAGAACATACACCCTGCTTTCTTAGGGAGGAAAGGGTCTATAGGGAGGGAAAGAGAAGGTAATGGAGGGGAAAACAGACAATTATCAAATGTTTCTTTTCATGCTGAGCCTAGATGTAACAACACACACTATGTAGTATGTGTATATGAAAATGTTATAATAAGACTCATTATTTTACATGTTAAACAAAACATTGAGTTGGGTGTGGCTTAGTGGTAGAGTGAAATGATTAGAACATTTCAAGGTTCTGAGTTCATTCCGCAACACGCACGCACTCACGCACGCACGCATGCACGCATACATACACACACAGAGAGAGAAGAAAATGAGAAAAGGAGAAAGATCTTTAAAGAAAAAGTGTGTGTGTGTGTGTGTGTGTGTGTGTGTGTGTGTGTGTGTGTGTGTGTACCACAGATGTATTATGAGCATCTATGAAATGGCTGGCCACTCACAAACTTCCTGGTCTCAGAATGCCTTTATACTCTTCAAGACAATAGAGTTATTGAAAAATATAACTCAAGATTCCAGGAATTTGGAAGAAATATTCTCTAATTACAAATGTTAACAATGTAAAAGTGGAATTTACATACCTGGAGAGGGGCTGGGAGCAAAGAAGAGGGGTGTGTGGCTAGCTAGTCCGTGGCACAGTGCCAACTCTGGTGGCAATACCCTTCTTTTTCTGGCCAACCTTGTGCCCCATGCACCAAGTGCCTGTAAGAAGAAGATTTTGAATGGTCTCACAAGACTTCACCAGTGTGTCCCCACACATCAACCTGTGGGACGTTTTGGGATTCCTTTGGGTGTGCAGTGCCTTTGCTCCGCATCAGATTTGCTCAGTGTAGCTCATTTGGCCTCACATCTCTGCCTGCCCGTCCCCACTGGTGGTTCTGTCTCACCTAACATCAGGTGTGGGCTTTTCTGCAGTTCATTTGGGTCCAAAGTCTGTGATGTGCAGGGCGGCTCCCATTATCCTCAGCGTTTCTGCTTTGAAACAGCAGAGATGTTTGGTGGAACTTGGGAGGGCACTATCATACACTGGGAAATCTCCTCCTCCATCCAAAGGGCTTCCAGGGGTCACTTCAGGTTGGGAAAGGCCTTTGGGCACTCAGTGGGTGTGAGTGCATCTGCTGCCTTACCCTGCACTGGCCTGGGCTGCCTGGCCTTGACCGAGTTCTGGGCTTTGCTGAGTGCAGAGCTGAGTCCTGGGTCCCAGGCCTGCAGTGCAAGCTTGGAGTGGCAAGCTTGGAGTGTGGAGGGGCAGGGTGAATGGGACTTAGTCCTTCTCTTTACTTTCCTGATGGAGGGACAGAGGCATCCAGTGTGGAGGCTGGCCTTAGCTGTCTGTGATAAAGCACGCAGGGGAGGAGAGTCTATTTCAGCTTACACTTCCCCATCGCAGTCCAGCCCCGAGGGAAGTCAGAATAGAAACTCAAGCAGTGCAGGACCCTGTGCAGGAGCTAGTGCAGAGGCCATGGAGGAGAACTGCTTCTCCTTGCTTGCCCAGTCTGCTTTCCTATACTCCCCAGGACCACTACCTGCCCAGCTGCACCACCATCCAGAATGGCTGGGCCGGGCCCCACTGATCACCAACTAAGAAAATGCACTACACACTTGCCTATAGCCCAATTTTCACAAACTTGTGTTCTTCTCTCAATACCATCTCCATCACAGTTTCCCCTCCCTTCACTCCTCCCAGGTCCTACCCTTTACCTTCCCTCCCCCCCAGGTCAACTCCTCCTCAGTTTCCCTTAAAAATAGAATACCAGGGTTCTCAGGGATATCGGCTGAACAAGGCCTAACAAGATACAATAAGGCTGGCACAAAGCCTCGTATCAAGTCTGGATGAGGGAGCCCAGCAGGAGGAGAAGAGTCCCAAGTGCAAGGCAAGAGTCAGAGATACCCCCACTCCCATTGCTGGGTGTCCCACAAGAACATCAAGCAAGGGGACCACGCAGGAGACAGGGGAGGAAGGATTGGAGGGGTCAGAGGGGTCGAGGCTCCATGGCCCACAGAATCGACTAAGCGGGCTCACAGGGACCAAAGTGACAAATATGGAAAACACAGTATGGGTCTGTGCTCGGTCCTCTGCATACAGGCAAATCTTGTGGAGGCAATTTCTGTACTGAGAGTCCCTCTTCCCCAATGACTCCAGCTTGCTTTCTTTTGTCTACCTGAGTTAGCACAGAAGAGCCTTCTTAGGCAGAGCGTGTTTTCCCCACAGACACAAATGAAAGTTACTTGGGTACAGAGTCATTATTATTATTATTATTATTATTATTATTATTATTATTATTGGTTTTTTTGAGACAGGATTTCTCCATCTTTGGAGCCTGTCCTGGAACTCACTCTGTAGACCAGGCTGGCCTTGAACTCCCAGAAATCTGCCTGCCTCTGCCTCCGAGTGCTGGGATTAAAGGCATGTGCCACCAATGCCGGGCTGTGTACAGAGTCTTAATGGCTAAGAAGTAACTGGCCTTCAGTAAGATTCCATCCATAGAAAAAATGTTTGATCCTGACAAAGGGACAAAGCAAGGCTGGGGCTGAGGATGTGGTGTGGGGTTAGGCTTAGCTGCAGGAGGAAAATTCCCAGGGAAGCTTCTTCCCTGGAGGGAAAGAGCCAGCCTGTCCCCTGGAGTACATGCCCTTCTCAAGCAAAACAGACAAAGGGATTTTTTTTTTTAGCATCAGAGGAGCAAGGCTGGAGCCTGGGGACAGGGCAAAAATGGGAGGGACAGGACAGAGGAGTGAGCTGGAACACTGTGCTATGGGACACTCAGGAGACAGTTGCGATCTGGCCCTGGTGCAGCTGAGCAGATTCTAGACTGATAAACTTCTGGGCCTGGAGTGGGTTAGACACATTGGGTCACAGAAGTCAAGAGAAGGGAGGAAATCACAGCGCATGCACAGGGCGGGCCTGAAGTTTTGTTAGGAGATGAACTTGACCTTGGGTTAGACGAGAGGTCCTGCCTTCCATTTATTTGGACAAGGGTCTCAGGACAGCTGCCTCTCATGCACCTCCTCACACTCGAACCCAGGACCAGCCAGTGTATTCCTGGCACCCACCGGATCTGGAGCAGGTTTCCCAGAATGAGGGCTGCCTGCCTAGATGTCTGCTGAGCTGAGACGGGCTGTTCTGGGCTAGGGATGCGGAAGAGCTGGGCCAGAGAAATGAGGGGTAAAAGCACCTGTCATCAAGTCCCCAGCCCCTTGGTCCTGGGGGCTTGGCAGGCTAGCTACCGTCTCCTGGCTCTGATCTCTGAGGTGGTGAAGCCAGCTGGCTTGTGAACTTTGAGAAACTTCTATCAGTCTGCATCTCAGGGTCTGGCTGCTGCCTGGGATGTGAGAATGTTGCTGGAGGGGGCTCAGCAGTCCTCCTGGGGGCGCATGTGCAGGCTCTGGCTTTCCCAAGGCAGTGAAGATGGAGAGACAAGAGGGTAAGGCTGCGGGTGGACTGCAGAGCAGATCTCACAGCCACACAGGTTCCAAGGGCTTCAGCTTGTCACCATTCCCAGTGAGGAAAAAAGTCCTTGCTTCTCTGTCAGTAGAGAGGCCAGCCTGTGGGCATTGGGTCACAGAACTTTGCAAATGTAAAGCCAGTCTTAATATCCCAGATGGAACCCATCCCTGAGGTTCACACAGAACACTCCCCAGCAGGGTTAGGCTCAAGGGTCTCCAGAGGACTTCTGGAGCTATCCGGGAGGCCTTGGGAGGAAGCGCAAGGTCGTGGAGGAGAGATGTGGGTGAAGAGCCCCTCACCCTCATCCCCAGTACTGTCTTACACTGCTCAGGTCTGTGCAAGGTCTGATGCATGTACCAGCTGGCAACCCAGGGAATGTGAAGCTTCTAACCAACATGGTAACTGATCTAGATACCCTTGTGCTGTTTGAGCCCTATCCCTGCCCCAACCCCATGACCTAAACTAAACACAGGCCACACACAATAGTATGTTCTGTGAAGATGGTGATGTTGCAGTATGCATACGACCCCTGAGGCAGGACCAGAAGAGCTGGCTAGGACATTCATGGCAGCCGGAGAAAAGGCTGTAGTGCCTGTGGCTTAGCACAGAGAGGAAACAACTGTTCCCTCCACCACCCTGGGGAGGCAGCTCTTGACATGGTGGGATGAACATGGGAACTTAGGTCTCATGACTGTGCTGGGCTGGGACAAGAGTCAGCAAGTGAGACATTCCCTTGTGAGAATCAAGACAGATCACATTCTAATGCAATGTTTGAAACATACATTAATACAAAATCCACAATGAGTAAAATAGCAAAAATTTAAATAAAGACTGAATTAGCATGACTGACTTCTGCCTTAGGTTCAAATATAGCTGAACAATGCTGTGTCATAGAAGCTATCTTTATTAATAAGGAGAGAGAGAGAGAGAGAGAGAGAGAGAGAGAGAGAGAGAGAGAGAGAGAGAGAGAGAGAGAGAGAGAGAGAGAGTTTTCCAGGCCATCCTGTGCCACACAGCTAAACCCGGTCTAAAAAAGAAAAGAAAGAAGGAAGGAAAAGGAGGAAAGGAAGAGAAGAGGGAGAGGAGAGAGTGACAGAGGAGGAACCCCATGATTCAGTGGCTTTGTGGGGAAGTGCTGACACTTTGGCGATGCTCCTGCAGCATAGGGTTGTGCTTAGAAAACACTACCCCAAATATGGCACCTTGGGTGAAGAGTGCTGAGCCAAAGGTGGTGCCACCCCATATTCGTTTCTTCTCTATTGCCACCACCATGGCCCAAAGCAGAAGGCAGCGTGTGTGTGTGGCTTATGGTTCCAAAGGTGCATGCTTAATGCTGGAGCCCTGGCTGCGGTGGCCACATCTTCAACTGCAAACACGAAGCAGAGTGGCAACTGAAAAGGAGCAAGGCCCACCCCGCATTAGTGCTCTCTGGTGCACCTGGCCACCTTTGCAAACAGCGCCACCTACTGGGGACCGAGTGTTTGAGAACCTGAGCCTACAGAACATTTCTTTTGAACCACCACAGATACCCGGCCTGCCTTGTCTCTGGGTACTCCAGGAGCAAAAGGGTTTCCTGAGGCATTCCTTACCTGGCTAGGAGAAGTCACCCTAGAACGATTAACTCCTGATTGCGGTGAAGCACTGTCCCGGACTCTACTCTGACTGAGACGGTCAAAGAGATTGAAAGTTGAACTCTACTGTTAGAGCCCAGAAGACACCTATCCGAGGGGCAGTCTGTTCTCTGAAGGTCATTTACTGCTCCTCCAAAATTGACAATGGCCCACACTTCCGCTCCCCTAGTGGGCATTGAAGCTGCAGCCATCAGGTCCTTTGTATGAACCCATGATCTGTTACAATATACAACAAAGTATCCGATTCTGAGTACTTCATAAAGGAAAGACACACACAGTCTGGAGGTTCGAGAGCACATTGGCAATATGAGCCCTGTTCTGGTGAGGACCCCAGAGTGGGTGGCATCATGGCTGGAGAGGTCACACAGTGACAGGAAATTGAGAGTGACCAGGGAGGAGCTAGGCTTGCTCTTTTATAACAACCCTCTCAGAACTAAGTTCCCCAGAGAACGACATTAATTCTTCCAAGGGTGTGCCCTCCATGACTTAACACTAGAGACCAAGCCATGCCTTTTAAGGGTCCCATGAACTTTCAAATTGTCACAGCAGGGTGCACACTTTGGGAGCACACTTAAATTATTTCTAAACCCCAGTACCTCTCTGTGCATTTTGTACTTGTGGTGTCCCGTGTGTTCAATAAGAATGCATTTTTAGATTAGATTCTGGAATATTTAGATGAGAAAGCAATAGTTCTCAACCTGTGGGTCGCAACACCTTTGGGTGAGGGTTGCATAAACCATGTTTTGCAAGCAGATATTTATATTGTGAAGCAAAACAGTAGCAGAATTACAATTATGCAGTAGCGACAAGATAATGTTATGGTTGGGGTCTCCACACATGAGGAACTGTGTTAAAGGGTTGTAGCATTAGGAAGGTTGAGAGCCACAGCTTTGGAGGGTGGTGGGAAAGTTCTATGTACCTCTGGGATGCTTCCAGAGACACCTTGAACACCACAACTAAAAAAATAAAAGTGCCCCTTTAGAGGCTCAGCCTGTGGACAAGCCACATGTTTACACATCACTGTATGCGCCCAGGCTTTGAGGACTCTGGATGCAGATGCTGGGCACAGAGCCAGGGGGCCCACTGGTCCATTTGAGATGGGGAGTTGATTTGATTTTGTCTCAACAGGAACTTTCTTTGGATCTTTCCCTGACTTCACTGTACATTTCAAAAACAACATTCCTTTACGCACAAGCCCTAGGACATCAAATGCTTCCATGCCCTCTGCTAGGAGTGCTTCAGGCCCTGCTGTTCCTCCATGTAAAATCAGATGTTAACTCTCTCTGCATAAACCCAAGTGGAAAGGTTTTTTCTTCTCTTTTACTAACATCAGTGACAACCAGGGCAGGTGGAAGGAATATGCGATCCATCACTGAACAGTGGATAAAAGTTCAGAGGAAAAACACTTAAGTTGTTACACATGTAACCAATGGTTCCTATTTACTGATAGTGAGAAAAATGGAGAGCAAGGCTTCAAGGGAACCCCAGCAAAAATTACAGAGCCGGCTTCTTCTGTAAATGAACTTTGTTTAGTACCCTAGCCAACACCAGCTTCTCTCACTTTCTCCTTATTAAAGCTCGTGTCAGACCAGCATTTTCTGAAGCAACAAACCCCTAACTAGGCCAGGATGTGTGGCTTGGACCATAGTCCCGCATCCTAAAAGGTATAGGACAATATCCTGGAGAGGGCTGTGATCCAGAGGTTGACTGACTTCCAGCAACAATCCTGACCTCGGAGCTGCTGCCTTCCCTCCATTCTTCCCTGAAGGAAATGAAGCTGTGAAAAGGTTTTAGTCTTGGACCAAATGGTTGGCTGCTGGTGGGAATGGGTCATTTTTAAAGGGATGCTTTGTAGTTTTGTAGTTTCTTTTCTGATGCTGTGATGAAAATATCTGGACAAAAAGCAGTGTAAAGAGAAAGGGCTCATTTTACTGAATCCTTCCAGGTTACAGCCCATCATAGCAGGGGAGTCAAGGCGGACGAGCCTGAAGTAGCTGTTCACATCCAGTCAGAAGTGGAGAGCAAAGGGTCAGCACATGCATGTTAGGCCCAATTTGCCCTCTTCACCGATACAGCTCAGGATCTCTGCCGGGAGCAGTCTTGCCCATCTTCCATCCTCTCACAACTGAATTCGTCAAGATCATCCCTTACAGATATTCCCAGAGGCTAACCTTAATCTAGACCATCTCTTACAGGTGTGCTCAGAGGCATGGCTCCAAGGTGTCAAGTTGACAAATAGTACTGGCCAACACTCAAAACCCAGACACTTCTTTTTGTCTTAAGTGTTGCATAAAAAGACAGTTTCATTAGCTGTCACTGCATATGGCACAGGGCCACCCCAATCACTCAAGAGTAATCAATTACACTCTGGGGCTTGTTTTCCCTCCAAGGCTACCTCGCTAACCTTCATGTTGCATGTGTTTTCAAATACCTCAACTTCATGCAGAGGGCTGGAAGGGTTCTGCCTCAATAAGAACCCTAATCACAGATAAAATCTACCTGTGGTTGGTTTCAAGGTGAGGGAAGAGTGCAGATGAGCTTTCTGTCTGCAGTCACAAGAGTTCCAAAACTGTTGACACAAGTGAGCATTGTGAATATAGAAACTGGATGCCCAGCGAGTGTCTCTTCTTGGTGTAACATGCATGCTTCTCTTGCTAAAGCAGCCAATAGGTAAGAAACAGTCCCATCTGTATTCACAGAGAATTCTCCCACCCCAGAGCATGGCCTTCAGTTCCCACCCATGAAGCAGCACAGTTTTGGGCCCAACTGCTGAGTTCTCACCTTTTCACATTGTCTGTAGAGCCAAACAGCCACCATCTTCATTAGATCAGACAGCTTTTAGGATACCACCAAAGGGGCATTGGGGGGAGTGGCTGTTGACTGTTGACATTCCTGAAGAAGGAGGGGTGGAAAGCATCATCAGATCTTCACCTGAGATTTCAGCCCCTCTTCCTAACCATCTGATGAAACTCTACCTTAGTTGGCCAGCCTCAGAAGTGCTGGTGTAGGCTGGGAGAGGTTAACGTGTCTGTAAGGAAGTGGTCATCTGTGCTGGCGAAGGCTTTCCAAAATGGCTACTCTGGGGCTCTCCCACACTCCTGCCAGGGAACCCTCTCCCACACTCAGTAAGCAGGCCTCTAAACTCAATGCTCTCTAGGGTTCAATCTGACTTTGGCTTGTCGTTGAATGGACCAGATGAAGATGGAGTGGACACTGTTTATATTTCTCCAGGAGAGGAATTCCTATGACATCATTGTTTTACTTTAAAAACCTTAGTTCCACAAATAATATATACTCACATCAGAATCAGAAGATGCAGATAAAGGAATAACTTATAATCTCAAGTAGCTAGTCCTTATATTTTGCAATATTTATTTCTATCCTTCTGATAAATATATATACTCTTGTCCCCCCCCCTTATTTCCTTCCTTTCTCCCATTTTTTTTCTTTCTTCTCTTTTTGATACAGGGTAGCCAAGGCTAACCACAGACTTGAGACCCTCCTACTTCTGGAAGAGCAGCCAGGGCTCTTAACCACTTAGCCATCTCTCCAGCCCCCTACACATTTTGACCTTATCAATCATGTAACGGAAAACTGTGTGTCCTTGTGGCTTTACTTTGTATTTTGATTTTGCTGAGCATCCTATATGTTTGGTCCTACCCTAGTCAATAACACTGTGTTCATTTTGTTGGATCACTTAAATTCAAGTTACTGTAAATGTTTTTCATATCCTTTTACCCATCTTCTGGTGGGCTGGTCTTTCTTTTTATTCTTTTCTCTAGGAGCACTTTATGCATTAAGAAAGTAAGCTGTTTTTCCTGTTTTTAACAACTATTTTTTTTTCTGAGATTTCATTTTTATTAATTTTGCCCTGAGCAGGGCACAAATGCAAGTTTATTAATTTGCATTTGTGCCCTGCTCAGACCATTTCCTCCTGATACTGTAGGTAACTGCTTTGTTTTTTCTCGCGTTTCTATTGTTTACTTTCCTCAGCATGTGAAGGATCCTATTCATATTTCTCCAGATGCTTTTTCAGTATGCTCAGCACCGTTGTTGAGCAGTCTATTTTTCTCCACAAACTTGGCATGTCATTTTTGGTGTACCTGCTGCATGTGTAGTTAGGGAGCAGAGTGATGAATGCTTGTGCTGAACTTGGCTTTGCTCTTTTCACTCAGCCTGGGCCCCTGGTTAATGGAATGGTGGACCTAAACTAGGCAGGTCCTTCCATACCAAGGCAATCCCTTTGTAGACTCGGATGGCCAGAAGCTAACCTGACCCAGCCCTTCACATGAGTCCTGGAGGGCACCTTCTAGCTGATTCCAATCCTATGGAGATGGCCACCAATATTAACCATCTCCTTGGGTTTACAGTTCTAGGATTTGTTTGTTTCACTCAACAGCTCTCAAAACTTTCCATTTTTTTTTTCTGGCACACCTCCAGTCACACTGAAGGTCTTTAGATTTTGAAGGGCTCTTTACGAATCCCCAATAAAATGATGTTGCTTACTAAAAAAAGGTTGACCGCAATATTTTCATCTATGAAACTTGGTCTTTCAAACTTTTCCTCTCTACTAGAATATTTGGGTACGAGGATTATCTAGAAAATTAGGCATTTGCACATACTCCTGCTAGCTCAGGATGCCCCAGACACGGGCTAACCCCCGATTGTCATACTTAGTTTGTACTCATGACGTCTTCTTGTAATGATTACTCTGTTTAGAGAAGTTTAGAAGAATTATCTTTTTAGTTCAGTATAGCTTGAGATTTAATCTAATTAATTTCTGCTTTTATCCTCTCCCTATATTACATTTGCTTTTTATTCATTTTCTGGCTTTTGAGATGGGTGTTTACCTTGTTTCCTGCCTCAAGTTCAGCCTAGTGTTTATAAATACATAGCCTGGCATTTTCTTCCAGACTTTGCTTTAATTGCATCTTAAAGATTCTGAGCACTTACAAAAAAATTATTCTTAAAAATAAGGTAAAATTTTAATTTATAAATTCCCTTTGAAGAGTTGCTTGATATTTTAAAAATATTAGTATTGTTCCTAGAATCCAGTTGTAGAGAGGGAGGAGTGATGAGCAAAGGAGTCAAGACCATGCTGGGGAAACCCACAGAGACAGCTGACCTGAAGAAGAAGGAGCTCATGGACTCCAGACTGACAGCTTGGAATCTAGCATAGGATGGAACCAAGTCCCCTGCACGTGGGTGACAGTTATGAGGCCTAGGCAGTCTACAGGGCTCCTGGTAATGAATAAATAGATAATGGGAGCTCACTTCCCCTGCAGTGTAAATGTTACATCACACACACACACACACACACACACACACACACACACACACACACACACACAATTTTACACAGGAGTGAAAAATTTATTGTATTTGTTGTTCAGAGTCTGCCCTATTTTGTTTACAAGATGGTTTCCAATTCTAATTATTTTCCTGCAAATGATATAATTTCATGATTCATGGCTGAATAAAGTTCCATTGGGTGGAAATGTACTACATTGTCTTAAATAAAAAACTACAATTACCGGGCTGGAGTGATGGCTCAGCGGTTAAGAACACTGAATGTTCTTCCAGAGGACCTGGATTTGATTCCAAGCACCCACTTGGCAGCTCACAATTGTCTGTAACTCCAATTTCATGGAACCTGACATCTTCACACCAATGCACATAAAATAAAGTTAAATACATTATTTAAAAACAAGAATTACTTTTACGTGTTGAGGTATTTTGCCTGTGTGCTGGCTAATTCTATGTCCACTTGACACAAGCTAGAGTTATTTGAGAGGAAGGAACCTCACTTGAGGTTCTGATTGGGCTCTAGGCAGGCCATTGTCTGAATTAGTGGTTGTTCATCAATCCAGCCTCCAGGTTCCTGCCCCGTTGAGTTCCTGCTATGGTTTACCTCAATGGACAGTGGCTCAGCCTATGTAAACCAAATGAATGCCTTCTTCCACAAGTTGCAATAGTAATCGGGAGACAGCCTGCATGCATGTCTATATACTTGCCCGGTGCTTGTCCGATCCTTTGGAACTGGAGTTACAGTTGTGAGCTGCCATGTGGGCGCTGGGAAGCAAACCTTAATTGATTCTGACCAATTAGTGCTCTTGACCAATGAGCTGCTCTCTAGCTGCTTTCATTTCTTGGTTGTTGTAAACATGGTTGTGCAACTGTGTCTGTGCTGTGAGTCTTCTGGGTCTATACCCAAGGTTTATGCAGAGGGTAAGAATGATAGTTATATTTCCTGATTAGCAAGGCACTCTTCTACTCATTTCTGGGATGGCTGAACCAGTTTCCACCCCCCACCCATCCCTGCTCCATGTTGTAGAAGACACCCTTTCTCCACTTTTTTGCAGCATCTTTTTATTTTTCTTGATTATAGAAAGTTTAACTAGAATGTATGAAATCTCAGCTAAGCTTTAATTCGAATTTCCTTGATGACTAAAAACGTTGAAATTTTCTAAACGTTTGTTTTCAACTAAATATGTGTTCAATTTGTTTGCCTATGTTAGTAATTAGATGGTTTCTTCTGTTAGAATTTAACTTTTTGCATTCTTTACATATCCTAGATATTAATCCTATTTTTTTCCTATTCTATAGGCTGTTGAGTCACTCTGCTGACTGTTTGCTTGTTATAGAGAAGCCCTGAGCCTTTTAATTTCATACAATTCATTTGTCAATTTCCAGGATTATTTCCTGTGTTATTGGAGTTCTTTAATGAAAAGTCCTTGCTCACATCTCCAAGGGTTTTGCTGTTTTTCTCTAGCAGTTTCACAGTTCCAGCTGTTACATCTTGACCTTTGCTCATGGAGAAAGGGATCTGCCTTTCTTCTTATGTGGATGGAAATCCAGTCTCCCAGTATCTTTTGTGGATAAGTTTTTCCTAAGTTTTTTTTTAAAGCTTGTCAAAATGATGTGGCAATAGCTGTGTGAGCTTATTTCTGTTCTCTATTCTATTGATTCATGTGTCCTTTTTCATACTAGTGCCATACAGTTTTTGTTACTATAGTTCTGTAGCATAATTTGAGGTCAGGTACCAAAGGGTCAACTTGTGTTGCTGCTTAGGACTGCTTTGGCTATTTAGGGTCACTTTTATTTCCATGAGCTGTTCAATAATTTTAAAATGTTTGGGTGGAAAAACACTCTTAACTTTAAAAATGTATTTCCAGTTTTATTGAATTGTGATAAGACAGGATTATTGATTTCATTACTTCTTGGTAGGACTTATTAAACTTTTCTAGATACTGTGCACATGGCTAATTAACATGAATGCCACCAAGTACTTTTTAAAAAAGGACACTTTCTCTTTTATAAGGCTGGAGAGTTCAATATGTACTTATAAGGAGTACTTAAGCATTATAGCATTTATGTTATTGTCCAATTGTCCATCTCCTCCTCCCTCTCCCCCTCTGATCTCTCCTACCTACATGTCCTATCTTGAACAGGACCTGGCCACCCCCTCTAATTAATGTGTGTCCCTGTGTGTCTCCTCTCAGCCCTGTATTTATGCTGCACAAAGGCTGCTGCTGTGTTCTTTACTATGAGTTGTGGCCATTAGAATCAGAGATTGGTTAGACACCCACAGATAGGAATATCCATGGAGTTTGTCCAGTGAGATATCAAGTGCTTCCTCATCAGCATCTGCTGATGCCAGTGATTTCTTTTCTTCCAGGTCCCCCAACCACTTTTGAGCCCCAAATGAACACACAGATGCCATACTAATTATAAAACTATTGGACAATGGCTTGGACTTCTTATTGGCTAGCTCTTTCTTAACCAATAACTACTAATCTATTTATTTCTACATGGTCTTGGCTTACTGGAGAATGCCCAGACCTGTTATTCGTTTATGGTCTACAAGGTGACTCTTTGGTTATCTCCCTCTGCCTCCTTTTCTGGGAATTCTCCTCCTCTCCTGGTCCTGTCTATCTTCCTGCCTTATTGGCCAAACAGTGTTTTATTCCTCAATGAATAAGAGGAACAGGAGGACATCCCCCATCAATCTGCCTGGTATTTTTGCCATCGTTTTGATTCAGTTGTTGTTCTTTAGAAGTGCCTCTTCACAGTGAAGAGCTGAATTCTGCAGGGTGAGTCAGACTGAAATTTGTTTCTTAAGTGTGATGAGACTATTTAAGTTTATTACTGTCAATTAAAGCTGGGTCTCCGCCCTGTCATTTGCATATATTTACTGTGCAGATTTCATTGATCACCTTCCACTCTCTAGTCTCTGCTAAAGTGATTTTTGGTGATCAGAATATCTTCCTGTCTGGCTTTGGTGCTTGTTTCCCATTAACCAAAAATGCTTACACTCTTCCTTTTCCCCTTTCCCACCTGTGCTATTTACCTACCTCACACTATCCCTCTGAATCATTCATAATCCACAGTATATTAAGAGATGTATTCTACTTTCTTATTTTTCCTTTCCTATAACTAAAAAGTTATTTCTACTTCTTCAGAGCATAACACAATTATCATTTTCCTCTAACTCTTATCTTCACCTATGGTTTGCTGAACATGTTGGGTTGCGCAGTCAGTGCTTATGCCCAGTCCCTTAAGGTTCTCCCTTTGTATATTATTTAGTTGAAGACTGTCTTCTAGTACATTCCAGGAAATGGTGTTATTAGTCAAACACTCCCCCATTTTTCTTGTTTAAATTGTTCTATAAACAAGCATATGAAAAGATGCTTAGTACCATTAGTTACTAGAGAAATGCAAATAAAACCACAGGAGACACTACTTCATACTCAAGATAGAGAGGCCAGAGCTCTTACACACGGTGTTGGTAATGTATCGTAAAATGGTTCAAAGGCTGTGGAAAATAGATTGAGGTAGGCATAAAACCATCACGTGGCCCAGCAATTCAATTTCTAGATATGTACCCAAAAGAGTTGAAAAGAAGTAAATGGATTCTCCTACCCAAATATTCATAGTAGTATTATCCAGTATCCCAAGGGCAGAGACAACCCAGATGTCTATCAACTGAAAAATAGAAAAATTAGCATATTCACACAAGGGCATATTACTAAGCCATAAAAATAATAAAGTACTGATGCATGCTACAACATGGATGAACCCTGAGAACACTTAAGAAGTGAGGTATATAAGATCCATTCGTATGACAAACGTAACCTAGAATAGGTAAATTCATAGAAACAATAAACAGGTTGGCCCATAACTGGAAGTGGCTACTGGGAGTTAACTGTTTCGCTGTGGAGGGGTGGAAATGTTTGTAAAGTAGTAAGAGGTGGTTGTATGACATTGTGAAAGAAACAATGCCACCAAACTGTTCACTTTTAGATAGTTGATTTTACGTCATGTGAATTTCACTGCAACAAAAGTCATTGCACTAGACCCTCCATATATGAAGACTAGTGGAGTTGGATCTCTTGGTATGTGACAGGTTGCACTACCATCTGCCTTGCATCTTGCCCTGGAGAACTCTAAAGATGACCTCAATTTTACTTCCTGTAAGCTTCCTCTCCTGCCTGGAAGGCTAGAGGATTGGTTTCTTTTGCTGTAATTTTGAGTAATTTTACTTGGGCAACTGCTCAGGGTGTCAAAGCTGACTGCTTTGAAGCAATTTTCCTACAATTCCTTCAATATTCAAGACCCAGCGCTTTCTTTCAGGGGTGTTGTCTTGTAGTTTTCATATTAGTTCCACTTCACTTTTTTTTTGCCTTTAGTATTTCCAATAATACTTTTGCATACCTGCCTCTATGTCTGTTATTTTCTCACTGATGTCTTCTACTTCTTTACTTCGTATCATTTTCTTGTCTCTTCATTTCTACCCACCATCTTTTCTAAGTCGACTTTTGGTTGCATTTTTTTTTCTCTTTCTTAGGTATCTTATAACTTTGTTACTTCAAACTTATTTTTTTTTTCTTCAAATTCTTTCCTAAAAGCAGTCTTCTACTTTAGAAATCCCAGGTTGGTGAGTGACCAATTTTCCCACCCTTGTGTCATTCTTTCTAGGGCCACTCCTGGGGTATACTCTCTTAGTCTGGCTTTCCTGAAAAAAGGAAGACCTTCAACAAGGCTTGCTTGTAGACACAGTCTGCAGGGAGTCAGGAGGGAGGAACTGGGAGGAATAAGAGGGTTGGGTGGAGAAGCCAGTGAAAAGCTGTTATTTTTTAAGCTGATCACTCTGTGAGTGACAGTGGACTGATACTGCCAGCCCTTCTGAGGAACTGCACAGACTACATCCCCACACCACCAGAACAATGGAGAAGACCAGAACGTACTCTTCCAGGGCATCCTGATCTCACTGCTCATGACTTTGCTTGTAATGTTAATTCTTGTGAACAGATGAAGGAGTAAAGAATGGGAGGTAGGGTCTAAAAGATGTGTCATATACATCTTATGCTTCTGAGACACATCAGCTAGGAGCTTAGCACTGGCAAACACTTGAGAATATGAACGGTCTGTCTTTTTAAAATAACTTAGGCTGGGTGTTGGTGGCACACACTCGGGAGGCAAAGGCAGGTGGATCTCTGTGAGTTTGAGGTCAGCCTGGTCTACAGAGCGAGTTCCAGGATAGGCTCCAAAGTTACAGAGAAAGCCTGTCTCTAAAAAGAAGGAGGAGGAGGAGGAAGAGGAGGAGGAGGAGGAGGAGGAGGAGGAGGAGGAGGAGGAGGAGGAGAAGAAGAAGAAGAAGAAGAAGAAGAAGAAGAAGAAGAAGAAGAAGAAGAAGAAGAAGAAGAAGAAAAAAGTAACTTTAGTTTTTTTTTTCTTCAAATAAGCTAAACTGTTGGCTCTGGGACTGGGGGTGGTGGTGGTGGTTCCAGGACATGACCTTTTGATTGACAGTTCCCAGACTCTCCCTTGTGCCTAGCTGCCTTGAGTGGACATGGTAGCTTAGCTGTCCCTCTTTTCAAAACTGTCATGACAACCTGGATGCTCTGGACACTTTCTGGATGCCTTGAGAATATCTGTACTCTGACTGGAAGAACATGGCAGCCATTGCTGTTGCTGAGTGTACACTTCTGCTTTAAGGACCTTGCTCTAGCCATGACTGTTCCAGCCTATACTAGTGCTGGAAAACTTCACTCTAGTGGCCTCCAGATGACCCTGTTTTCACAGCTCCAGATGCCTGCATCCCATACCTGGCAGCAGTGGTCTTCCATAAGAACAACAGGAAGTGGACTGCTTCTCTAGTAAAAGCTTGTGATTGATGGCAAAGAGGCATGCTTATGTAAGGCTTGTGATTGGTTTTATAGATATATAAATATATACAACATACATATTTACATATGAACATTTTTCCACACAATATATTCTCATCATGGTTTCTCCTCCGTCAACTCTTCCTAGATCCTCTCCACCTGCCCACCTGCCCACCTCCACACCCTTTTTCTGGTGATTTAACTGAGGAGTTTTCTCTCTGGTCTCAGTGTTGTGCCTCTGAGCATGTGTCTTTTATCTGTACTTGCTTTTAAGACCTTATTTTTCCTTTGGTCTTTCAATTTCTCCATCATGTATCATAAATGTTTTTGTGTATTTAAGAATCCTAGACATGGGCTGGAGAAATGGCTCAGCCGTTAAAGGCAAGGCTCACAACCAAAAATATAAGAATCATAGACATATAGGAGTAAATAATTAATAGTTTATTACATTAAAGCAGTAATTTTTTGTTTGTGAGTGGGGATTATGCATGCTGTGATGTGTGTGTAGGTCAGAAGACAATTTGCTGGGGTTGTTTTTCTCCTTAAACTATTAATGATTTGAAGATGCAGAAGGTAACTTCTAGAGTGTTGCTTCTGACAGTGACAGGCAGTGCTTCTAGCGATCTAAGAATTCTTAATCCATTCAGAGATGGGAGAATGGGAACAGGGCTTCAAACCGGACAGTCTCCTTCCCAGTAACTGTTGTCTTGGTGATTTAGTTTTTCAGAGTACTGACTCAAATTGTAGAAAACTTACTTGGGTCTCAAGTTCAATACCAACTTTCTCCCTTCAAGACCCAGAGGTTTATGAAGGTTCTGTGTGGCCTCTCATCATGTTCAAGCTGGCAGGTGCCTCTGAGGGAAGAGCAGTCCCAGTGCTAGGCTTGTCCTCAGGGTTTCACCAGGCTGAACCATGTCGAATGACAGCACAGACAGTCAGATGGCATTTTGACACTTTCAAATTATGTCTACTTGTTCTCATCAGAGGGTGGTTCTGACCACCAGATTCACTAAAACCGGGTAGAGCACCATCCCGCTGGAGAGGGTTCACTCTCAAACCACAGACTCCTCTCTTGGCACTGAAATGTTAGAAACAAAGATAGACTTCCAAAACATGGTTTAAAATTTATGTGGAAAGAGGCAAGCTGTATAAACAATGTCTGAAGGCTGACACATATGTAAATAAAAAGCAAACAATTCTATCCCTTTTTTTGTGTGTGGGTAAATGTGTGTGTTTACATATGAATGGTGAACTGGTGGTGGGAAGTAGGTCTGGATTATGGGTGGTACACAGCAGGAGACTTAAACCATCTGTACTCTGATTCCTAATGAACATGTGGCATGTGGAACTTGGAGCTATGTTAAAATTTTTATTCATTAAAAAACGAAGGAAACAAGCATGCCTAGATTTGGGTGACTGCTGCTGGTTGGTAGGATGAGGGACAGTTGCTGTTTCTTTTGTCCTCTCCAACTCAGTGATGTTCAACTGACAGCTGCTGAGGTTTCATCCTCATCTTGTATTCTTACTGACGATGGATGTAGGATTCCTTTTCTGTTTTGAATTTTCTTGGATCAGCCAAGACCCTTCCTGATAGAGGATGATTTGGGTGAACTCAAGTTTCTTAGCTCAACATTGCCCTCTTCTGTTGCTACAGCACTGTTTAGTTTCTTTAGGATATGTCCACTTTTTTATTGATTTAATTCATGCTGTTTCTTGGGAAACCAGCTGGTTCTCTATTTTATTTCACTATGTCTCCAAGGAATATCTTCCGTTTCCAAAATGGCCTCCTCCCTGCTGCATCTGTCCCTGCATACTCCACGTTGCTTCCTTTTCTTCAGGAGCAAATGATCTGACTTTGCCAAGTGTGTTTGTCAGTTTACTGCTGCTGTGAAAAAACACGTGAGGTTAAATTAATTTTGACTCACAGCTTTGGGTTTTCAGCTAGGATGACCTGGCCCTGTCATTCTGAGCCTGTGGTAAGGGAGAACGTCATGGTAAAGAGAATGTGGCAGGCTGGGCTGACATCGAAGAAGCAGAGGGGCAGGTGGGGCTCGGCTCAACCTCTCCTTCAAGAGCACACCAATGACCCAAGCTCTTCTTACTAGGCTCCATCCCCTTCCAATAGCAACCCAGGCTGGATGGCCACACTTTTTAAGACATTAGCCCCTAGCGAACAGTCTAGACTCTGAGCGACACACCAGGGCTCACCACCAGCTCCAATACCCTGCCACTTAGGTTGGTTGGTTCCTCTCCTCTGCTGGCATCACCTGTCTTCTTCCCCCACTTGGATTCTGTCAGACCCTGTTGTGTGCAACCCATTTCTGGCCAGCAGTGGGGTTCTGAGCTGACATTTCTTTGTTTTCCTCACTTATAAATGAAAACAAACTTGTAGGAATAACCTTCTTCCTCACTGTTGCAGGAGTGGGCTATTTCTTGTCCCATTAGAACCCAAACAGTAACACTGGTTTTTTGTTTTTTTCAACTGAAATAGAACACATGCATTTTAACTTTTAGAAAGGATTATGTCCTAGCTATCTTTTTTGCTATCTGCTTCTAATTTCGGTGCCTTTTGCTTAGAGTAGCGTAGTCTAGAAGGTCTGAGGCTTTTGGAAACACATTTCCTTTGTGGTTGTGTGCTGCTGACTTTCCTTGGAATGTTCCATGTGTGCCCTGTCTCTGAGATTAGAGATCTTGCTAAACAAATCTAGACTTTTTCTCCATCTCTGATCTGCCATGTCTGTGGGTTTAAACCTAGGACTGAAATTACTGCAGCCCTAACAACCTCTAGTCCACTGGCTGCTGGGAGTACTTTGAGGCTAAGTTCTTTGGTACATACATGCTGGTGTGTGCACATACGTGGCCCACTGTGTCCTTTAACAGTGCAAAATTTTTGTCTTTTGTTTCCACTGTGAACTCTCATATTCTGATATGAAAACAGTTAAGCTCCCCGAATGTTTACAAATTCAGTATGTCTATCTGTCTTGAGGTTGATACCGTCTGTCTTTCTTGTTTGGGTCAGAGGGAATGTCTTGGTTGTGTGAATAGTATCCAAGTTTTCTTCCATAATTTCTTTTATTTCCTTGCTGTTAGTAACATGAGAGCTCAGTTTTGGTCAAACATTTCCTTAGACATTTATAGAGCTTCCCTTTTGTTTTCTGACCAGGGCTGCCTGGGCACTGTTGGAGCACCTGCCTCTGTGACCTGAATCTCTGGTTTAAAAATCAGTTCCAGAAGGGCTACAGTACCCTGTCAAGTGCATGAAGACAAGCCTGTGCCATGTATGTTGGCATGTAGTGCTATCCATCTACTTGGGAAGTTGAGGCAGGAAGGCTTTGAGTTCAAGTCAGGGATGCCAGATTGGCCCGATAGCAGCCCCCAGCTCCATTGCAATCGCACAAGAGAGGGGTACAATGGAGCATTTTGAGAGACCCTGACCTTCCACAGATGCTGGTGTCCAAAGCATGGGGAATGCCAAGTGTAGAGACAGAGGGAGCAGTGGAAAAGGTGCTCTCACTTTCAAAACAGGTGCACAGGGCAGGAGGCTCCCAAGTGCAAGAAAGCTGGGGAATAATCAAGTGAGCTCCAGGCCAGTAGGAGCTGCATAGTGAGATGGTCTAGAAAACCAAGGCCAAGCCGCCAGCCAATGAAACAGGCAGACAGACATGAGGCAGAGGGTTTCAGTTGAATAGAGGTATGAGCTGAATGGATAATAGAAAGATAAGATAAGAATTAAGGCACTAATTAAAAAAAAAACAAAACATTAGAGGAGGCAGAGATGGCTCAGTGGTTAAAAGCACTTGCTGTTCTTCTAGATGATCTGAGTTTGGTTCCCAGCACCCACACAGCTGTTCACAACTTCCCTTGACTCCAGCTCCAGCAGCTCTACCAACCTCTTTTGGCTTCTGCAGACACCCATGCTCACACACACCTCATAAGGACATATGTATATGTATATGTCCTTATGGCGTAAGTATACACATATTATGTACACACATACATAATTAAACATAGATTTTTAAAATCAAACAAGAACAACTGGTGTTTGGTGAACAGAGAAATGGTACTGTTTTAGTAATGAGAATGTTATTTTCTGGAGAGTGAAGGGGCAAAGAGAGGCACACATCTCAGAGGGGAAGCCACATTCTGTCTGACACAGCCAGCCTTCCTCCAGAGTACACACCTTACCTTAATGTTATCTGGAAAACAAAGGGATGCCAGACTTGATGGGCCGTGCTGGTCTTTGCCTCTAATCCCAGCATGTGGGAGATGAAGGCAGGCAGATCTCTCTAAGTTTGAGGCCAGTCTGTTCTGTACAGTGTTTCCCAGGCCAGCCAAGGCTACATAGTGAGAGCCTTTTTTTTTTTTTTTTTTTTTTTTTTAAAGGAAAGACAGATGAAGACGACAGAGGCCAGGACAAGAGAGCCATACCTAGAGTGTGGGCTGGGCTTGCAGGGGTTGAGCTGTGAGGTGCTGTCCACTGGTAACACTTTGAGTTAGCAGTGAAAACTTCTACCTTGCCAGATGAAAGAGGATGTTTTCTAATTCTGTATTCTTAGCTTTAAAATGTTTGTTTCTAGTACTTTGATATTTTCTGGTTGACCTAGAGGCTGTTTTTATTTGGAACAAAAGGATGTAAAACTGTGTTTGTTCCCACTCATGGATTTAATTAGGCATGGTGCCCAATCTATAATAAATCATGGTTTTGGTTTCTCTTTGTTAAGAGAGTAAGAGGCCGTTAGCATAGGTCACTTACTAGAATGCACTCTTACCTTTGGGACGAGTTATCATCCCAATAATGTCAATCACTTGATCATTTTATAACCCAAAGCCTCTTCCTTGGTTGTTTTGTATTACACAAAGATCATATTTTATTCTCATATTTGTTCACAGACATGATCCACATTTTGCTATTTTGTACATAAGGAAATCATCTAAACATGGCAACAGTGCCAGCTTGACTAAAAAAAGTTATTTTCCATATCCACAAAAATGTTAATCAGATTCTTGTTAGAACATGTGTAAGAACTGGTTTTCATTGTCACAGCTCTTGATGTCAGATTACTAAAATAATTTATGTTTTGTTGTGGGAACATTGGTGCACGCAGAGCCTCCCAAATCACAGGAGCGCTTCTCAGCCCACACTCCTTCCTGACACATAGAAATTATTTGTGTTTTGTGGTAACGAATGAATGGCAGGAACAGCAGAATTTCAATACGGCCGTTCTTTATTTGATTAAACATAGTCTCTATTTATTCTTAAAAAAACTAATTTAAGTTAAATGGCAACAAACCATGATAATTCAGAAAACATGTTGAAACCGAGAGTGAAGAGAAATGTTCTCTACGTAAACCACACTGTAAACCATAAAACTTATTTTTGTCAACTGCTTCTCATGACAGTGGCTGGGAATTTGACATTTCTACTACAGTAGGCAAAAAACCATGTACAATTCACTCTCCCACATGCCACATCGCGTCTCTCTTTATATTTCCAAACTGAAAGCATTACAGCTCCCAGAGTGCTGAGTGAACTGAGCAAGTTTTCCTCCAGGGCCATGTCAGTGTGCCTGGGAGCCCCCATACCACAGTCAGCCTTCACAGAGCAAGCCTGGCTCACGGAGGTGAACTTTTCCATGAACCCTGGCTAACATATGACTAGACAAAGATGCCATGGACTCTGCATGAGGGCGCTCATCCCTCTTCCCTGACAGAACTCTTTAGTAACCATTGCATGTGAAGTGAGTGTTGGGAACTTCTGCAGGGTCTGAAGTTGAGCATTTTAAAGCGAGTAAATACAAGCAGCTAAACCCCTAATTGTATTTGAGGTATAGATTCTATATAGCTGACCGATTCACTTATAGACATTTTCTGATTAAAACTTCCCTGTCTCTACTTAAAGATGCTAAGAAGTCAGCACCATCCCATTTTCCTCCCAGCAGAAAGTGTTATTTAGCTTGGGCTATAACATTTTAAAACAATAGTGCATGCCCCCTGGGAGAATACCACAATAAATGTTTCACAAAACCGCTCAGCTAATCCCAGGGTATAATCTGGCTGTTTTAAATTACTGCAGGGAATAGTATGGCCTTAATGACACTGTAGCTGCACAAAGCCAAAGAAAGCTAGAAAGGGAGGCCAAAAAGATGAGCTCAGAGCCAGCTAAAGTGACAACAAACATGTGGTTGTTTACTAGGATTGGAGAGGTTCTGTCTGCAGATGTTTGTGGTCACTGGAAGGTTCCAGAGGAATGAGTTGTTATGAAGATCTGCAGAGTCTGATGAGAGCAAGATTCCTCTTGGAGAAGGCATGCCTGAGGACAGTGGTGCCCAATGGTACAGACACAATTTATACAATTCTGTGGTCACATCATACTCTACTGGTCCCACAAAGTGTGCCAACAAATTAATATCGTATGGATGTCATTTAAAAGCCTCCCAAGGAGGAGTCATCACTGAAGCTGTTAGAGCACAGATGGTTCAACTATACACTGATATTCATACTTGCATTTTTGCATTATAGCTGCTTTTTCCCCTGTTGAACTGTAATGAATTGTCTCATAATCTATTCCATCTTCCTGCCATTAGCAGGCTTTGAATGTTCACAAATAGGAGCAAAGAACTCATTTTCCAGGGCTTTAATCACACAAAGAGGGAATGCCTAATTCTCTAAATGAAATGGTCTGTGATCACTGAAGCAGAGATTTAATATAGCACGGCAAATTAGGTAGATTTTAATAAATTACTTATCTCCCTGAATACTTTACATATGCTTAAGAAGGAATAGCCTGTTTGCAAACAGTGAAAACCCACAGCCTATAAAAATCCTTTGAAGAAAACGACAAATAAAAAAGTAAATTAAAAAATGAAATGCATTATATCTCAGACCCCCAGAGACAATTCCTTTGCAGCACTGATTCACAGCTCCATTAAAAATATCAATTAAACCCTTCAGCAAGACTGTGCAAAAGCTAGAAATTAACTTTGGGAGCTGCTTTTTGAGGGTCTGCATATCCAGATACATCCCAGCATTGTATAAGCTTGATGTAAGTTTAAAGATGATAAAGAGGGTCTCCTTTCATGTCAAACTAAACATTTTAGAATTTGAGTCACACTTTAATTTTTTTTATGTAATAACTTTAGTTTGTAAAGCTTGAATTTCTTGTGTGTGTGTGTGTGTGTGTGTGTGTGTGTGTGTGTGTAGCTATCTATCTTTATATGAGTATAATCTTGGGTCCCATATCAGTAATACAGATACACTGATACCTTATAACCTGGAAGCGCTACAATGTTTAGAAAACTAACAAAACTGGGAGTAATTTACTAAGTTGGTGCCATTTCTGCTTTATATTTAATTGATAGAAACTGCATGCATCAAGGAAAATGCATACTGAGCTTTAATGTGCATAAAGTGGATATTAGCATTTTAAAGAGGAAGATTAACACATTAATCCAAGTAATTTTCATATATTGCTTCTAATAAAATCTTCACAGTATAAAAGTCTTAATGAGGCTAATAAGAGGCTTTCCATTTAGTGGAATGATTAGGGATAACATAAAGTGTTTTTTTTCCATAGGTTTCCTAAGATTTAGGCTTTTCCTTATGAAAAATAAAAATGAGACCTTTCCCAATTCTTTGTAAGAAATGTTACAAATGTAAATAGCTATTTCATTCTATCATGTTGATATAAATTATTGAGAAGGTAGCCCACTGAGAAGAACTGAAGTCCTAAAGGGGGGAGTAGTTATGAGGAAGAGGGGATAGAAAAATAAACAAACAAAAACTATACAAAACTTGTTCATGCCTAAACCCAGGCACTCCCCTTCAGCTCCCCATGAATTATAGATTACATACACCAGAGTGATTACTCAAAATCTCATCCTGCAGCTTTCATGTGGGCATTCTCTCAGAAGTAGGATGCCTCTGCAAGTGTCTTTCAGGCCTCTGAGTCTTCTCCGCATTGCTTGTAGACAGACCGCAGGGCATGGAGAGCCTCCACTGTCACCTTCAGCTTGCCGATGCTGCCTCCGTCTGCTCGGGCATCAAACACTGGAGAGAAGGCAGCAGCAAGGTCAATGATGTGCTGTAGTTTTCTTGGCTAGGCTAGTCCACACAGCTTTGAGATGAACACAGTTGTGTGAGAGCACTACATGTGTGAAGACACACATTTTACATGTAATCTTGAAGCTTACCAAATGAAAGGCTATAGCTATTCACACATGGTCAAAATTCCTTCTAACATACTGTGTGAATAACTAACTTCAGACCCTAAGCCACTGCAAAGGTATTAATGCAGTCAGTGTTAGAAAAAGCAGAATGTTGGACCCACAAACCTAAGACATCTGTGAACTGACTGTGAGGTTCACTTCTTGAACCTTAGGAGAGCTATTAATGATGCCCCAAAGGCAGATTACCTAAATCCTGAGGATTCTTTGAACATAGCCTGGTGTATAATGCTGCATCAGCTGGTGAGACATTTCCTAGGGATCCAAGGCCAGGATTCTGGAGTTTGTGAGTTTGATAGTGCTTATGGGTCTTGTAGTTTCTTGTTATTTTTCTTTGAACTTTAATGATGGGGGTAGAACAAGTGTTCCTCCAGCCCCAGCCTTGTGAATGGATAAACTCATTGGCCACTACTAGGAGTGTGTTACTTCAAAGAACCATTGTGAGGAAACCTTCAAAGGAAGTGTGGCAGACATGTAGGTGGAGAAAGCAGCCACTGAACGTACAGTGGCCCAGTGTTACCCAGACTATCCTCCTGAGCTCTTATCCTTTCTTGGAGACTGCTCACCTGCATATGATACAGAACAAGGTATTAAAATGCCACTAGGACAAGTGCCTGTCATTGGACTGGCTTCCTAAATGTGGTCCGAACAGCTAGGTGTCAGCAGAGTGTGACTCTGTGGCCTCACAGGAGAGGGTGGGTCACTAAACACAGCTGACTGTAAGAAATTGATTTTGGTGATTTCTGTTAAACTCTCAATTCCAGAGAGTTTACTAAGGTTACATGAACATTTTAATCCTATCATCTTTTGCTCTGTGGCAAAGTGTAACTAGCTGCCACCAAGCCAGATGTTCTCACTTTATGGACATTTCCAAACATGCTCCCAGATATTTATTTGGTCTAATCTGGGCAATCATTTGGCTCAATCTGGACTTTGGAGAACCTGTCATGTGTCTGAGACAGGTAGCTCCACATAGTTGCTATAGCACTGCAGAATTCTGGTCCTTAGGAAGTGCTCAGAAAGTGATTGGATTGTGGCTTCAACAGGTAAATCAACAGACCCAGCACATTGTTTCAGAGAGGACTTAGGCAGTTCCAAGCAGAAGCAACGAGTTTCTTGACTGTGTGTGGCCAGAGCCTTCCTTGGCTATGGTTTATGAAGTATAGTTCCTCGGGTGATATAGGAACAGAAGATATGAGGCACTGCTGGGACTCACACCTAGCACAGGTTTGTAAGGAACCCTACCTGCCAGAATTCTGGAGTTAGCAGAGGGGACACACGCTTTGGCTGCAGCCCCGAACTAGAGAAGCCCCGAGAAAGTGCTGGCATGGTTTAGAATAACAAGCTTAAGGCCATGTGTCTTAGCCCCAACACTAAGAAATGTATTAGTTAGTTATTCCTGTGAAGCTCAATTATTTAAACATTTCTACCAGCCACAGTAGGGTGAGGAAGGGGAGGGGAGGGTGCAATGACAGACTCCCAGCTGCAGCATTTGTTAGTTTGAGCTGCATAGCCTTCTGCTGAGGTGTGACAGGCCCCTCCCAGGCAGCGGAAAGAAGTCTGAATAAAGAAAGAGTCTTTGGAAGCTAGCTGGTGGCTGTGCAGACAGAGCCATGCTTGCATTCATACCATCAATGTCCTGCTCGGTGATGTCTCTCCCTTTCTGAAACACATCCATGAGGTCAACATGAGCAATGCCGATGTCCTCACACTCTAGGTCCTGCTCGTCCTCAGGAGGGTCACTGACCACGGTAAAGCGCACACTAAGAAGTCAAGACAGAGAAGGTCACAGCCACCCCCTTTTTTCCTTCCTTCTTTCCTTCCTTTCTTTCTTCCTTCCTTCTTTTCTTTTTAAATATATAACTACATGTGAAATGATGATGTTTTCAATGATGCCACTTGAAAGGAAATTACCTTAGGCAAATATCTTACCTGAACTGTTAGAAGTTCAGAGTTCACCAAGTTTCCCAATGAGCACCAATCTCCTTTTTAAATCTGGATGGTATTTATCTCCAGAATCAAAGAAAATGACCCGGCAAAGGGAAGGACCTAATGTCCATGTAATTATACCTCATGTGGTATGCTGATACCTCTACTTTTAAGACTAAAAGGATGAAGCACACAAAGGCTGTGGTTGGGTACACAGCATTTTTGACAGGAAGAAGTGCTTCCACCCCCAGGAGTACAACTCTGAGGTTGGTAGCAAGCAATCTCCCCAACTGTATGTGTTGTCCTACAAAATGCAGAGGTTGCACTGCCTGGGGAGTGGTTTGAATGCCCACAGAGAAAGGCTGAGCTCTGCCCAATGGCTGTATCAGATATTCGTATTGCTTTAGCAACCTTTTAATATACAACCACAGCATCCAAGTTCTCCTTTACTTTTAGACACATAATTGCAGGGCCCTGATGGAACTGATTTGAGTTAGTGGCTTGTGCTGAGGCCAAACACACTTGGATTGACCAAATGACAGGAATTTACAGTTAAGTACTCTTTTGATATGTCTTGGCAGCATAGCTTAAACCATGGATGCTTGTAAACCTTACCATTTTAAATTCTGTGAAACATATCTATCCCAAATCAGAAACAAACAAGAAACAGAAAAACCGAAGCCCCTGAGAAATCAGATCTTGAAAAACACAAATAATAAAATCCTTTCCAAATGCTGATAGGTAAACACGACAGTGTCTCTAACTAACTTGCTGAAGACAACATTAAGCATTTCATTCCTTTACATGCCCCATTTTTAGCTAAGAAAAGAATTTGAAGAAACTAAAAAGTAGAGATCTCCTAAATGACAATGAACGTTAACACCCGTTCACACAGAAATCACAGAATACAGACCCGGGCTGTCAAGTGGTCTGAGTATTTTACATGATGCACAGGATACAGGGATTCAGGTGGGTGGTTAGAACATTTATTCACAGTCTATATTCTGATTGCCATACTGAGATAGCTGTGTGATGTTGGAAAAATCACTCACATCTCCCTGACCTCAGTTTCCTGTGCCATGAGGACAATTATAGCTAGGAATGGGGAGAGTTCTTGTGAAGATCAGGTGAGATGATACAGGTACCAGAGCATGGAACACAGCAGGCTAAGTAAAGTGAAGAAAGGCCATTTAAACACACTTCCAAATAATCTACTCATTTCGTTACTCAATTAAATGAAAATGACCATTGATAGAACCTGAGAGGTGGTGCACTGGCTGCTCTTGTAGAGGACTTGGGTTTCAGTCCCAGCACCCACATGGCAGCTTACAAATATCTGTAACTCCAGTTCCAAGGGATCCTTTGCCCTCTTCTGACCTCTGCAGGCTCAGCATACACATGGTGCACATGAAGACATGCAACACTCATGAACAACAATGACGATGACAACAACAACCACAACCACGTTGTTATATAATGAATGTAGTTTGGAAAGGAGAAATTAAAAACAAAACAAAACAAAAACTAAAACATTTGCATGACACACTATCCTTCTAACAGTGCCGGTGGAGGGCACCCTACAGAATGGGACACACAGAGAAGAAAGGGTACAGAGTAATGAGCCATTTTTAGGTCACTGCAGGTGCCTTGCCACTGGATACACTTTAATCTCAGATTTGGAGCTCATACCTGCACCATAAAGGAAGGCTATTACCTTCATTGAGTGTACATGAATTCTCAGACAAAAATGGAAAGCCTCTTAAGTTCTGGAAGACACTAGGAATGTAAAAATGCAATATTCCTGGCTTTAGATTCTATAGAGAGCAGATGAGAGGTCAAATAAAATTCACAGATCCAAGAGTAGATCGGTGTTAAAACTCCTGCTTTACATGGACCTTGGCAAGGACCTGGCTTCCATTCCTAGCATTAAAAACAAATAAAACCAATCAAAGAACTAGAAAGTTAAACTCAAAAGTGAAGAAAGCTTACTAGATGAATTTAAAAACTAACATGCATTCATACATTCACACACCCAAGGATACCTCCTAACCCACATTTAGTCTGTCAGAACAAATGGGGCCTGATGCATGCCTCAGAGGCTGCTGGCCTGCCTGAAGGCCCAGATGCACATCTTGGGGGGGGGTGCAAACATCATATGCTCTCCAGCTGTGTCTTCCTGTAACTCTCTATTTCTGAGCCTAGCCTTGCTATCCCTCCCACCTATCCCAGAATGCCCTGTACATCATCCTTCCTGCTGGCATTCCCTCAGTCTGGAACCATATGTTCAGGCTTTTGTATCTTGACTGAGTCCCTCCAACCTTCATAAATCAGCTTAAATGTCACCTTCTCAGATTGGCTTTCATTTTTATCTTCAAACTTTTTTCTTTCTCTTTCTAAGGGTTCTCACTATATAGCTCTGGCTGGCCTGTAACTTGTTATGTAGTCTGGACTGGCCTCTAACTCACAGAGATCTACCTGCTTCTGCCACCCAAGTGCTGGGATTAAAGGTGAGTGCCACCCATACCCTGTGTTTGTTCAATTATTAATAGTCACAGCATGTCTACTTGTCATCACAGTTTGTCTTCCTCATTGTTGGATTTTTTCAGTAGAACTTTTGCTCAAGAAAAAGAAAAAAGAAGCCAAAAAAGAACTTGAATCAGACTCAAAACTATGACCTAAAATTAATAATGAAGAAAACATTTTTGGTATTTTATTTATTTCTATTTTATGTGTACAAGTGTTTGTCTGCATGTGTGTGTGTGTGTGTGTGTCCGTGCCCCATGAGCATGCAGTGACCATGGAGGTCAGAAGAGGGTGTCAGATCCCCTGGGACTGGAGTAGATGGTTGTGAGGCACCTGGTGGTGCTGGGAACTGAACCCAATCCTCTGGAAGAACAGCCCAGGGCTCCTGACCACAGAGCCAAGTTAGTAATTTTAAAAGTTTTATTTCAGTGTTATCACTGTTTAAAACAATTGCATATTTCCAAATGCAGACGAGACAGCATATAAAGGTTTTATAGCAATTCACTATGAGTTGTCTGCTACTTTTGACCTGTGGAGGAAGAATGATGACTGCTACCTGTGACTGGTAAGTTAGTTCCAGTATTGAGCAGGGCTGTCATCTGAGTAAGGGAGTTCTCAAACCAGAGAACTACCTCTGAGTACAACAAAAGGAAAAATCACTTATTAGTGTCCCCTGGCTATGACTACGGGAAGGGGCACATCATCCCTTTCTTCAGCACAGGGAGCAGAGCGGTGGGCCAGCATTAGCTAGATAAGCATTTCCCACTTGTGGTCTATACTAGACTTTCACACAAAAGACAGGAACACTGTATCCATAAGGGACACTTCCCATTTTAAAAGGAACCATGTTGGGTGTAGGAGTTACTGCAGTTACTATGGCCTTTTCCTTTTTTCTGTGGTGCTTGGAATCAAGGCTAGCATCTCGCTCAGGCTAAGCAAGCACTCTACCACCGAGCTACCCCCACTACTATGTCTTTTCATTTCCAGACGTATTTAGAGATTAAAAAAGAAACCTGCAAGGAGGAATTCCAGCATCCCAGAAATGAAGAGGGCATAGAGAGAGCTTCTCTATGTGAACTCCTGTCAGTACCTTCTGTGAGGCAGCTCTTGCCTTTGCAGCACAGCTCTTAGGATGCCTCTCTCCACTGGGTTGTTTTCTTTATCCAGGTAGATCACTATAGCAAAAGAAAAAACAAGTTAATACAAAGAAGTCACACAAACCTACACTCCATTGGTGCTATCCTGTACTCTGTAAATACTGCTTTTAAAGACACACGCCATGCCACCTTGCTGGTGTGTCGGAGAAACATGAATCCAATCTGAACGTGGTCTAGACCACTGGCAGGTTTTTGTGCACATTGTTAGAAAGAATACAAGCAACATCTCAGAGTGCTCCTCACCATCACTGCCTGTAATGGCTCTGGCAGACCTGACAGAGCGCTGGGAGTCTTTACTGCTTTGTATTTGAGGGATTCACAGCATTTTCCTTCACCCAAGAAGCAGTGGTAATGACACTGTATGGCAGCATGGTTGTTCTTCCTGACAGCCCAGTAATTTAATCCTCCTCTCCTGCCACCACATGCAATAAAGACATCTAGTGTGTAGGTGAAGAAATTCAGGGCTGATGTAGCTGTGCAGAGGAGAGGGGCTTTTTGGTATGTGATGCATGTTTTGTTGCTGGCATTCAGGAATGTGGAATGTGGCAGAAACATTCCTGAAGGGCGGCAGTGCAGATGGACTGTACACACAGTGTGCACCTGGAGGGCGGCAGTGCAGATGGACTGTACACACAGTGTGCACCTGGAGGACAGCAGTGCAGATGGACAGTACACACAGTGTGCACCTGGAGGACGGCTGTGCAGATAGACTGTACACACAGTGTGCACCTGGCACCCTGCTTTCTTAGCAAAGGACTCCATGCCAGTCTGGGCTTAGGCCTCTCTTGTGGCCAGACCTCAACTCAGACATGATCAGAAGTGCATACAGGCATAGTGCTAAGATGGCTTTGGAGCTCGTGTTCCTTCAGGTTCCACTGGGCACACACATTTCACTGAAATGTTTCCAAGTACAGTTTCAGTTTAGCTCCAAATATCCATACTGTTGACTCATTCAACTGCCTGGGTCCTTGGACCACATTATCTAAAATCCTAAGATTTGTCCTGTGAGAGTTAGGCACATGGGGTAGGAGACAAGATGCCTGTAGGGAGGTAAGTTAGTGGCTCAGGAGAAGTAGAAATCAATGACGTAACAGTAGCCAAGTTACCCAGCTCTGGAGAGCTAAGGCCTGCCATACTGTGTGGAGTTCATCATAGCTACAGAAATTTGCAAAGACAGTCACAAATGGTTCCTAGTGTTCTTATCATTGCCAGAAAGCCATCTTAGTAGATAAACTGTACTAGCACTGTAGGTCAGTACCTCATTTTTAGGGTTGTCAGTTTATTGAACTTACTAGGATGATTTTTTTTTTTTTTTTGCTAATTCATTATCTGGCTCATTGTGTATTAGTCTACTTCATAATTCCAAAGCTTTTAAGTCGCATTGGTTTCTAACACTTGAGGGCCAGAATGATGAAAGTAATTTAAAAGAACGTTTGAAGTAGGTAGTGTGATGGCTCAGCAGACAGAAGCTCTTGCTGTACAGGCCTGGTGACCTAAGAGCAGCCCCTGGAGCACTGGGGTAAGGGAGAGCCAACTACCAAGAGCTGGTCTCTAACTTTCACAGAGGTGCTGTGGCACACACTTTCTCACTCACACTTAGCAAAGAAAAAAAGAAAGAAAGAAAGAAAGAAAAAAAAGAAGCAGTGACTTTTTGCATTAAAAGCCTCTGAATTTCCAACTCCATCATTCAAATTCAAATAAAAAGACCTTTCAATTAAGTTTAGATTAGTTTTGATCAATTTCAATTTCTGTGGTAACATACATATAACTTAAAATGTAGCATTTTAACAACTTTATAGAATATGTTCATTGACATTAAATGTGGGTATGGAGAACATGTCACTACTTTTCCCCTCTAGAATCCTTTCCTCATCCCCAACTGAAAGTCTGCTTACTACTCAGTGATTTTTCATTCCTTTTCTTCTTCCATCCTTGGCACTTTCTACATCGACCAACCTCCTCTAACCGGAATCACCCACATGGCCTTTATCTCTGGCCCCTTTTTTTCTCAGCAGTGGTATTTTCAAGGCTCATCTTTGCTGCAGCATGTATCATATGTAGTGCAGAATTATATTCCACTACATGCACACAAGACCTTCTGTCTTCCAAACCATCCTGTGATGGACTTGTGGGTTGTCTCTACCTCTAGGTGTTAGGAGCAATGAACGCAGGGTTCATTATGTGCTTGTGTCCTTGATTTTGATTCTTTCTGCTATTTACACAGAGGTAAAACTGCTGAGACATGGTAGGTACATGTGTAACCTTCAAAAATAAAATAACTCTCCAACTATGTTTCTGCGCCACCCTGTTGGGCATTTACTGAGTGATATTTTTGCACTAGGCTCTACACTCACCCATAGGGTTAAGAGTGAGGTTGATCTGTATTTTACAGATGGCTAAGTAGACCAGAGAGGGCCAGAGCTTTGTTAGAGCAGGGTGAGAGCTCTCTACTGTCTGTACTGTCTGTGCCCCTGTCTCTCTCTCCACGCCCCTGTCCCCCCCTGCAGTTAACCTTCTCTTGGCTTTCAACCAGGCATTTTGTTTGTCTGAGGCTGGAGTCGGGATAGGTCTGTACCTGAGCTGGGCCCCCATCTGCTTTCCCATTCTTCTGTAAAGGGATATTGATTAGATCCATCAAGTTGACTTAAATATTTAGGTTGACTCTTAAAAATTCATTTTTGAAAATAAAATTCTAGTTCCTCACAAATAAATTTAGTTTTACAGATGGAAGCATACCAACTTGGACTTGTTCCTGTTTGTACAAACATAACCTAGGTTGGGCTTCTGAGTTTAGCTCAGTGGTTCTCAGTGTTTAACACACATTCAAGCTGCTTGCATGGTTTGGTTAAATGCAGATTACTATGCTGAACCCTCAGAGTTTCGTTTCTGGTTCAAGGCATCTGCAGCACAGCCTAAGACTTTGCCATTCTGACATCTTTCCTCTTGCAGCTATCAATGCGGGTCAGGGTACCATACACCAAGAACCATCTCAGACCAACATTCCTTCACCTTCAGGAAGTACTTGGCACTCTCTGAAGAATGCTGTGGGAAAGAGGAACACTTTGGCCACCTATGACAATGACACATGACCCTATGATGCTGTGAACACTATGTTTATGTGGGATTCTGAAAGAATTGATGCATACTATAAAAATAATTTCAATTTTAAATAAATCCCTTAAACGTGATTATGGTAGACACTAAAGTAAACTGACTCTCTCAAACAGTTACAGTGTTTAACTCCTATTTCTATGAGAAATTGCACTTGTCTAGAACTTGCTAAGTTTTGACATAAACTTCACAAAAGCACCCACTTAAAAAGATCTGATAGTTCAAACTCAAGGTAATCTCTGGTTTCTACCCAATTTAATAACTCTCAGTCATAGAAAGGATGAAATTTTGTTAGCTGTGACAACACAAGTGGAATTGGGGGCTGGAGGGGGTTATGTTTAGTCCAATAAGCTGGGCTAGTGCATGTGGTCTCTACAGATGTTGATCCCATAGAAGCTGAGAACAGAATAATGGTTTCCAGAACCTGGGGGATCAAGTAGGGGGAATGAGAAAGATTCATCAGTGTGTCCCAGGTCATATTAGATAAGAAAAGGAAGTTCTGGTGTGCACTGTACAGGATAATTACTTTAAAGAGCAAAGGATTGTGAGTATTTTTACCATGAAGAAGGCTAAATGTTAGCAAAACCAGACAGGCTTAGTCTGAATTGAACATGTGTGATGTGTATATGTATGGAAACATCATATGGTATCCTGTTAAGAAGTATAGCTATTATTTTTACTATTATTTTCTTGGGTTCAGGGTTTGAACTTAGAGTCTCATCCTTGTTAGACAAGTACTCTAGCACTGACTATATCTGCACTCCAACATTTATAATTACTGTGTCAATTAAATAGTGTAAAAACATCTGTTACTTTGGTAGGCTAAAAAAAAAAAAAACCAAACAAACAAACAAAAAAAAAAAAAACCCATGCCATTCTCCGTCAATATCAAATGCAAGAAAAAAAAAATGCAGGTGGTTTAACTATAGGAGGTTGTTAACCTTGAACCTTTCGATAACTTTTACATTAAAATATTATCATCCCTGTAATCTTTATCTTTGCCAAATTCCTCTTCCTATTAGTAACAAAATCTGATGTTCTACATCCTTTTCATTTTCTGAATTAAACTTTAATTGTTCCAAAAGATAGACTGCTGGATCCTCAGAGACTAAGGGTCCAGATCTGCACAAGTCTCATAAAAACCCCAGCCGATTTCATTAATCTTTCTTTTTCCTACTGTCAGTTCTCCAGGAAGCTTTATTCAGCCCAGACAACATCCTTCAGGCCTACCATTAATCTTTCCCCCCAAAACTATTTTCTTTACTCAGCATTCTCGGAGTAGAAATTTTTAAGCCCAATAAAATGCAAATGTTTTATTCTTGCTACTAACGTCTAACAAGCGAAAGCGAACTTCTGTTGTTTTTTTTTTTTTTTTTCAGTGACAGTAGCCTAAGAAGATATTCTTGTCTGCACATGGAGCTGGCATTAACACCTCTTCATAAAGACTGAATTAGATTATGAATAATCCTGGGGATTGCTAGTTTATTCCAGTCATCTTATGAACCTAATTTAGGCCTTGACATTCAAGTTCCTTTGTGTGATTCCACTCACAATGAAGAGTCAAATCAGAGCAGGGTTCAGTGAACATCTCTATGAGTAGAATATTCATACAAGAGAGTGCATCGAAACTGTGCCCTAAGTTCCATTGGATTTCAAAAGCTGATTTGAAAATAAAATGACTTTCATTAACTTTCAGTGAGACTTGGAGGGTGTATTATATCAACTTTCTCTAAGTAAAAAGTAAATGGTAAATAGCACAATAATTATTTACATTATAATAATAGTTGTCTATAAACCAAAGATTTAAGGCGGTCACTCTGCAACAGTGATCCAGGTATAAGGATTAAGGAATAAACATTCCCACTGTCCTACCTAAATGAAAAAAAAAAAATGCTAACAAGGTTACTAGTTCTCAAATATTCTGATGACCTGGGACTTCACAGGTTTCCATAAGAAACACCACCAGTTTTAAGTGCTGAGTACATTTCTTTCTCTGCTCACTAAGATGCCCACAACTTAAGTATAATAAATATTGCTACTGAATTCTTTTCTATCCTAAAAAAAGGGTTTCCCCGTCAATCAATAGGCTATTTCCTTAGAAGCATAAGCAACTCTTAAACCACTAATCAGATAGTAGAGGTCTTGTAACAAAGGAGAGAAATAAAGCAACCTGGCAGCAAGATCCCAAAGACACCTCTGCAACTCATGTGTACAAAACCTAGCAGGTGTTAGCATGTATCATAGGTTTGGTCCGAAGAAGGATTGAGTATGCTTTCTAGACAAATGGAAACATCTGTTGTGCTACACGGCAACATTTCTCAGTGTACAGGCAATTTCTCAAGAATAATCCGTTGCCAGGCTAGCTGAACACTGTGTTGGTGACCTTTAGACAACATAAAAGCCAAAGTCTATCTCTTTCCTTAGAGCATTCCCATTAAAACATTAATTCTCATTAAGTGAACATCTCTTTTACTACTACCAGTATTTTGATATGGTTTATTTTTCTGGTACTATTCAATTGGATATCCTTAGTAAACTTGAGAAAATACTTTTGGGAGTGAAAGTGAATGAAAGGATGTCCTCAGATTCTTGTCCTGGCCACACCATGAACTTCTCAGACAGTTTCTCAAGGCATCACTTGTTAATGGAGTTTGAGCTGGAAGGGATCTCAGAATCACTTTGTCTTTTAAATAAGAAATGAAGGAACCAGGGAATCAACATATCTGTACCAAGTTCACAAGCATACAGATAATATCAGAGCAGATCTCTGGGTCCTCAAGATTTCTGACTCAAACAATGAATGTGTTTCTAAAAAGGTCAGTGTTTTGAGTAGGCATGTTCATCCATAATCCTGCTGCTACAACAGAAAGACTATGTGTGTTTCTTAAAATGCAATTTCTAAGACTGGCAAACAAACAAACAAACAAACAAACAACAACAACAACAAAAACCAAAACAACCAACCAACCAACCAACCAAACAAACAAAAAAACCCCTTGTAGTCTGGTTTGGTGGCTCATACTTTTGATACCAGCTCTTGGTAAGCAGAGGCAGGTGAGTCTATGAAAGTTCAAGGCCAGTCAGTCTGGCTTATATAGCCAGTTTCAGGGCAGCTAGGACTATATAGGGAAATACTGTCTCAAAACATCATCATCATCATCATCTTGGTCCCTGTGTTGGTTAGAATGAGAATGACCCCCAGATGCTCATGTTTCAATGCTTTGTCCCAAGTTGGCTGAACTGTTTGGGAAGGATTAGGCCTTGTTGGAGGGGATGTGCCATTGGGAGGGAGTGCTGAGGTTTCAGAGTCTTATGCTACTCCAATTGACTCCTTCTCTGCCTCCTGTTTGCTGTCTCAGTATGTAATCTCTTAGTCATGCCCATCTGCTGCCATTGTCCCTACCGTGGAAGTCATGGACTGTCCTCTGAAGCTATAAGCCCCTAATAAACTCTTTCTTCTTTCAGTTGCCTTCACCATGGTGTCTCGTCACAACAACAGAGAAGTCACCAAGACAGTGTCCAACTAGAATGAGATGACCTGCTTTAATAAAAGCTAGGCAGCACCCATCTTCATGCTGTCACATGGACTCCTGAGAATGTACTAGGATGTTTTGACTCTTGATGAAGAGAACTTGATCTGACCTTTGTTTTCCCTCTGACTCTACACTGTTGATCATGTAATATTAAAAATTCCTGAGAATCAATTGATCTGAGCATTCTCAAGGTGCTTATTGGGTCTGGGTTGGTCCAGCACACTTACTTGCTAATTGGTAGATAGAGCAAGCCCTAGAAGAGAAACCTGCCTGCTACAAAGTAAGAGCTTATGCATCATGGTATCAAGCAGTGCAGAAGCATTCATGACAAGGTACTGACCAAAGGCAGCCCATATCAGGGCATGGCATGATCTGAATGCTGTAATCTAGAAAACCCCCAGCACATTGCCCCCTTTTAAAATGTCACGTTTTTAAATGAAAATGCAACAGTAGACTTAGCTGGCATTTCCTGTAGACACCATAATACAGAAGGGGCAGCCAGAACACTGCTTTCTCATTGTGTTTTCTCTTAATTTTACAATGACTTCAAAGTAATTTTCTTAATTGTTATGCTACAGTGCTGGCTTTTATTAATCTAGTCTTACAAGACTTCTATGTATGTGAACATCACAGAATTAAACTCAGTGCATATTAGCTTAGCTTCTTCACAGAAAAGAAAGCTTATATAAAAGTCTATATTAAAAAAAAATCATACATACCATTGGTATAATTATAGTAGACCCACTGCCCATTCTTGGGTTTTGGCAGTGACACAGGTGTCTCTTCAGCAGGAAGACTGTAGAACCGACATTCAATGAACAGCCGTTGGATAGTGTCATCCTTGGTTATTCGAGAATCATTAAGGCTCAGAGCTATGATCTCAATCCGAATTTCCTCTGATGGCTGTTTAAAGCAAAACCAAAAACAACAAAAGTAAAATAATCAAGCAAAAAAATTTCCTTTATTCTATTCTACTATTAGTTTAAAATAAAACATCACAGCCAATGGGTTTCTTTTCCAGAATGCAGTGTACACTACTGTACATTCCACATGATAGATTATTCATGACACACAGAGAGAATGAGATTCTAATGCCCCAGGGTTTGAAGTTAACAGTGTCATGGCAATCTTCTCCTGATTTACATTTGAGGCTATAAATACCCCACTGGTAGTCTATGAGGAGTGAAGATTATGAGGTCTTCATCTCCGATGGCTTTCAGAATGACAAGTATCAGTTGGCCTTGTTTCAAACTGGGTAATGAAGTACATGTTTATCACTGCTTTATTTAATCTACAGTACCTGGGAACGCTCAATTATGCAGCAATCAAAGCCTGTTGAACACTTTAGCACTGTTATGCTAATATCTATAGCTTTATCAATCTATAGCAACTGGGGCAAAAGCTACAGCTCATTTTCACATTTCTGCCATAATTTATTTTATTCAGCAAGTAACACATTTTCAACAAAAGAAACAAAATATTATATCTACATTTACATATCATTTTTTGCAATTTATTTTCCATTTCACATATATAATAAGAATTAAGATAACATTTGATATTCTCCTTAGAATATCAGACATTAACATGAGATTTAGAAGTGTTCCTTGAGGTGTGATTTCAATTGACAACTGTGACTTAAATATTTGATCATGCTGCAAGATTTCCTGTTAAATTTGCTTCTCACAATTTAAAATTTGTTATTTAAATATTATTCTTTACAATCAAAGCCATGATAATATCAATCATATAAGCTTTAAGCAATACTTAGAAAAAATAACACTTGTTTTGTGACCAGGTTGTAGAAATTCACTGTTCAATGTATACCAGCATGTATATTCAGCACAGCAACGATGTAGACATTTCACAGCATGTAATTAAGCAAATTAAAAAAAATGTAAGTATCCTATTGAAAGAACATCTCCACAAAGAACCATTTCCATTGCTGCCAAACCTCCTCAATATTTGATGAAGTAATTTTACCCCCTCTTTCAAAAGACATTTTCTTTTATTATGCATTCTAAGACACTTAACTAAAAACTGAAATCTGAATATTTCAATAAGGTTATTTTATTATTCAGTAGATTCATGGAAATTTTACTAGGATGACAGAGAAAATTCCTCACCATTCTGTCTCCACTAATACAGGTACAAGGCTGCAGCTGGCAATATTACTAGGATTAGCATAGTATGATGAAATATTTAAAGGAAAATTTTTTCTAAAACCTAATAAATCAAATGACTGCCAAATGTCATTAAAGTGATGGTCTTTGACTTGAATATGCTTTTCATATTCAAATTTGAAAAGAAAGAGATGAAAGCCTGGAAAGGTTACTCGGTTTCAACTAATAACCTCAAGCTCTCTCTGTTCACGTGCATAAAAAATGAAGTTGGCGCTATTGTCTATCCGCAGTTCAGAAAAGCCCTCTGACTGTGAAGACTACATGGTAAGGAAATGCCTTCAATGATATTGTTTTTTTCTTAAAATGTACTGTGGTTGCAAGAAGTGCACACATATATTTTATAATGCTGGCATGAGCAAAGCACAGTGCAAAACTGCAAAAGTGAATGGGAATATGGAGCTTAGAATTATATGGCAACAGAACCTTACAAACTGTTTATGCTCCTGCTCAAAAGCAGAGAGGGAATAGCTGTAAGGAAGGAGAAACACTCATTCTAGCTTATGAAGATCAGAGTTTAAAACTGTTCATGACACATATAATGAAGACACAAAGGAATTTTAAGATAGCACAATACTCTTATTTAAGATACTATTTTGTATATATATAACTATGTGATTCTCAGGCAGAAACTTGCATGATTTTAAAAACTAATTTGGTTGTCAGGACTATGAAGAACTCTACAAAGGTAATAATGAAAGCAAAATACACTGCATTATATATAAAAAGAGGAATTTACACATATTTGTTTATTGTTCTTTCTGCTTTAGTTTTGTCATTTTGGCAACTTCTGCCACCTTAATATTCTAATTTCCTGCCCAATACTATCAGTGTAAGCTATAGTGTCTTTGTTCATTTGATTTTGTTAGATCGCTAAAGGGGTGAATGTCAAGTAATCTATGTCCAGAGAGCAAGCTCTGAAGTATACAATTTTCAAGCATTATAATTGTCAGTAATAGTACTGGGCAATTTTTTTTTGAACACTTGATTTAATCTGCTACATTCAAATCAAAAGTTCCACTAGCACATGTAGGAAAATCTGGAGATGAAGAGGCCCAACAGCCTTGTGACTGGACATCTCTCTCCTCCCCCAATCCTATTTGTCTCTGGTATTTCTACTTCAGCCAACAGTACTGTCTTTTGACTATTGTTGTCTACTATAGCTAATAGATCTGAGTCTTCTTGCTGTTTGCATCTTTCCCCCCTCCAACTATATTGTATAGATCACTATTTCTGCTCATTTTCCTTCCTATATCAATGCTTGGGTGAACTTTCAAAATCATTTGATGTTTCACATATTGTGTAACCATTGGTCCCTTTCCTCATTTAGTATCTCAGAAATGTCTTTAGGTTATTATTGGGGATAACTTTTAATGCAATGAATTTTTAGCTATTAAAAAGTAGAAATTTGACAGAAGAGAGAGAAACTAGGTGGGATTAATATAATAGGTAACTTGTTGGCAATAGGAAACAGACTGTATCAACAATTTCAGCAACAGTGGGGACCACTATTGTGCACACCTAGGAAGTAGATCTACTCTCATTACTTCTAATTTCTTGTCAATCTACATCCCCTTTTATTTTGGTCAAAGATCTTTCTACTGTCTTATATTCTCACCATTCCCTCAAGCCATGGTGTGTTTGGTGTATTGTTTGTATTTTGTATCTCTAGTTTATTCTGTTTGAAACACTTTTTTTCAGAGGACAAGATCCTGTCGTTGTAACCACATACACTTTGCTGCCTGCATTCTGCCACAGCCCTTCCTGCTTCTTGGGCGCATGCACTGCATGGAGACCCACCTAGCTGCTTCTATTTATAGACCATAAGCTCAAGCAGGGAGGCACAGAGCCCTCCTGTCTGCTGTTCAACATGCCCACTAGGACCTGCCCACAGTAGGCTCACAATAAACAGGAAAATGAATATCTACTATACAGCCAGAATAGCTTTTATATTGCCAGAACTACTGAAGCTGCTGTTTCTAGGGCTTTCTCATTTGAACCATGTTCATGATATTTTTGGGAAATGGGTGATTTTTAACTACTGCAAACCACTTATTATTCTGGATTTTAATTGGGAAAGACTCTCTAAAAGATTAATACACTGAATCTGGGTGGCAGGGTAGTATTACTTTAACTCTTTTGGATATTGGAAATTTGTCACAATAAAGATACTTTAATTACGAGGATTAGGAGTAATAATATAATCATTGAGAAGACAGTGGATGAAGCTGGGAATAATGGTCCCAGCACTTAGGAGCTAAGGCAGGAGGATCAACATGAATTTGAGGATAGCCTGGGCACATAAGTGAGATTCTGTCTCGATACACACACCCACACACACTCACATGCACATGCACTTATACAGAGAGGAAGCAGTCCTTTTCAGTAGAAGCCTTCTAAAGTCTGCTTAGTATTACACAAGTAAAGGACATGTGGCACCTCTGCACAGCACTAGTACACACAAGATACAGGGCAGTGGCCTGATGGAACAGGCTCAGGCTTTTCCTTCTGTCTCCTCTTTATTGGTGTGGACCTCTGGTACTTGGTAAGTTGCTGCATTCCATCACTGTCGTGTTCACCAGTGCCCCATCAGCTTCCCAAGTTAGGGAGATGTCAACATCCGCGTGTAAGAAGAACGTTTATAAATTGTGACTATGGTGAACAGGGGTAACAGAAGTGACTCAAATAAGAACTGCACAAGACTTATTCTTAGTTGTCAGTATAGATGGACACTACACATTATGTGACTGAATGATCTGGAAACGTGATGACAGCTTGCATTACTCATGGAGAAAAACGAATCTGAGTTCTCATGATTTTGGCTCCGTTCCATCATTGCCCTGACTGGCTAGTTTACATCCAGCCACAGTTCTCTATAGCGCTATTTAGGTTGTGACTAGCAAGCTGAAAATGTCCATGTTTGATCTCACACAGTCCTGCTTGGCTATTCACCGGAGTTTATCACTCCACTGACACAGTGGGGTTGGTCTGGCTTTCCTCTCCAGTGCTGGGGATTGAACCTAGGAACTTACATATGCTAGATGGGCACTCTGTCACTTCCCTGGTTTTAAAAAAGTACTCTAACCTGACAGCCCTACACACAGTGTCATGGCTTTTCTTGAGAATGACTCATGATAAATACTTTGCAACTCTTCTCAGCCAGTAAGACTGCATATAACAATGGTGAGGTTACAGAAGTGTTTTATCTTAGTCTCAATTTCTATAATAAGATGGCATTAAATGTTCTATATATATAATTTTAAAATTACATTTATTTGTGTGTGTGAGAGTGAGAGTGTATATGTGCCTTAGTACTCAAATGCCACAGTGAGTTTGTAGCCAGAGGACAGTCACTTTCTTTTACCTTGCAGGGCCTGAGGACTGAACTTTGGCAGTCAGGCTTGGCAGTAGCACCTACATCCACTAAGCCATTTTGCTGGCTTCATATTTAAATTTTCAATTATAAAACATAAAAATGTGAGAAAAATACAGAAAATAATTTCTTTTTAAGTATCCACTGTCTTACAAAGATGCCATGTTTTGCTACATATGTCAATTTTTTTGCTGAAGAAATGAGTATTAACAATAACATTAATGAAGGCAAATCCCCAAATTCTCTGTCTTTTTCCAGAGGAGCTCTGTTCTGAAATTGGCTGTATCATCTCAAAGCATACAATAATATTTTCCATGTCTATATGTGTCCATAACCAACATATGACAGACATTCTCTTCTATTCTTAGGATTTCCATTGGTGGTAGCATACATTATTAGTCATTTCATAATTAGTTCTGTCACCCAATCTTTTGTTTCTGAGGTTTACTTATCTTAGTAGAATCATTCTGCTATCCACTTATATTACATATATGACAATGGAGTCATTTTTTTTTGTGTGTGTGTGCTGGTTCTTGTCAGTTTGACACAAACCTAGATATATCTGGTTTGTTGCCTACATCAGTCTGGCCTGTGGGATATTTTCTTGATTGCTAACTGATACAGGATGACCTAGCCCACTGTAGACAGTGCTACCTCTACAAAGATGGGTCTGGGATGTATAGGAAAGGCAGGTAACTAAGCAAGCCAAGAAGCAAACCAGCAAGCAGCCTTCCTCTGTGGGATTTGCTTCAAGCTCCTGGAGCCTTTGTCTTCCTTAATGATAGACTGTAATCTGTGAGCAAAATAAACCATATCTCTAATGTGCTTTTGGTCACTATATTTTACCACAGCAAAAGGAACACAAACTAATATATGCTGTATGCAAAAAGACACAATGTCTGCCTGAAGGAGACTTAATTCATGGGACTTGGTTCTTTGTAACAAGACAATATAAACAAAACAGAAATAGAAGGTGATGATCTACACCTGCACCATTGAAGAGTTAAAGTTTTAACTGAGGCAGTAGGTTCAAAAGAATGATGGAAATAATCAAACTCACGACACAGGCATGTGTAAGGAGTCTGGAATGTACACTGACTAAAGAAGTCTACTTTCGGGCTGGGCATAGAAAAAGCCATTTTTGAGGACATATTATTACAATGTTGGCTGATGGCTCAGGCTTCTTACTGGCTGGTTCTCTCTTAATTACTAACCCATAACTAATAATCTATGTACTTCTACATGGTTTTATCTTACCAGAGAACTTCCTGCATCCTATCTTCCTAGTAGCTACATGGTGCTCTCTCCATGGTGGGTCTCTCCATGGTGGCTTCTCTCTGCTTTCCTCTCCCCATAATTCTCCTCCTCCAGAAACCCTGCCTATACTTCCTGCCTGGCTACTGGCCAATCAGTGTTTTATTCATTAACCAATAAGATAAACATATACACAAGGACATCCTCCATTATCTCCTTTTTTTTTTGTTTAAATAAAAGAAAGGTTTTTAAGTTTAACATAGTGAAATTATATATAACAAAACAGTTGTCTAACAAAACCTATAGTTAACAATATTTAGTCCATTAACATTTGGGAAAATTTAAAGAAAATATTCTATCATCTATCCTATCTTTGTAAGCCTAAAGTTTTATAAGTAACTTATCTTTTATCATAACTAAGGAAAATGATAACCATAAGTATCTGTTTTCAACTCCATCTAAGACATCAGTAGGATAATATGTAAGCTCTAGAATTGACAGAGACATCTTGCTGCCTGGACATTCACCCAAGTTCCAGCACAGATGCTCAGTCTAATCTATGGTCTCCTACAGAAATGTACTTAGCCCATCCCAGCCAACAAAGTGGGAGCGACAATTTTCTGTAAGGATCAGACAGCAAGTACTTTTGACATGACATATTACATGGTTCTGCGAAACCACTCAATTTCCCCCTGTAGAGAACATAGACAATAAACTGGTGAGCAGTGTAGCTAAATGCCTGCAAATCATGACTTTTCACACATGTATGAAGATGTTGATTCTAACCAAAAGAGTTTGTATTAGCTGAAACTGTTCAAAACTCAAGAGTATACCAAAAAACTTATTTAAATAAATGTGGAACAGCTGCATTACAGATTACTATGCACATGCTAAAATATAGTATATGTTTATGGAAAGATACTCATAGAACATTAGAGATTAAGTTGAAAAACACAAAATAGTTTAAACGCAATTGTTATCAGCAAAACAATGCAACAGTTCTGGTTTTATATAAAACATTCTTTAAAACCTACCTGTTAGCTTTTTTTTATATCTAAAATACTGAGAGGGGCTTATTACCTATGGTAGGATATCATATAAGATTCTTAAGTGGTTTGATAATTTTTTATTGGTGAATTCTAAAACTAGGGCAGTTTTTTTTTTTTTTTAATCTTGACCTTTGAAGTTTTAAGATGTATTTGTTGACATCATCTCTGCAGCAGCTGGGAATGGCAGTTTATTGTTTAGTGATGGTGTTCCAGATGGACTGAATGTTAGTCCAAATGACCAAGGTTGTCTTTATACAACTGCCATTAGCGGAAACAGAGTGAGTGTCAAGGAATCCTGCACACAAAACCCACTCCATCTCACTGCAATCTGTCATTCTTACCTGTGAACACATTTTACACACCTGCACTACTGCACTAGTCATGACTCTTTTTTTTTCTTCTGTAGATTATCCATAACAATTTGGCTTTATATATTATTTCAAGATTTCCCCCACCCACCCCCAAATAGCAGCAGACTTAAACCTAACAATAATTGAAAAAAAATTAGTGGAAGGGACTCAGTCAGTAGAGTGCTTACCTGGCGTGCATAAAGCCCTGGGTTCAATCTATAGCACCAAAACAAACAAACAAACAAAACCAAAAAAACACAAACAAAACCTGGGCATACTGGCAAATTCTTGGAATCCAGCATTCAGGAGGTAGAGGCTAGAGGATCAGAACTTGAAGGTCATCTAGGCTCCATAGTGTTTGAGGCCAGTCTGAATACATGAGACCCTGTCTGTGAAGTAAAAATAAAAAAAAAGTTATGCTCTATGCCATGTGTCCATCAAGCCTGAGATGTGGGAGACTAGGAGAACCTGGCATCTTCAGTCTTTGTAGTGGGAAACTCATGAGGTGGAGGAATTCATCAGAGACAAGAAAGGGTTAAAATACTGAAAGGGGGAAATGCAGAATGGCTAAGTGAGGCCCTAGGTGAGAGTTCTCTACTCATTTGTGTTAGACCACATTTTGAACTTGCAGCTTCATGTCCAGTGGTCACAACAGGCAGCTGACATTTGTTAAACTTCTCCTGGGAACAAAGGACTCTACCAGATGCTGAAAATGGTGAAATTGGATTCAGCAAATTAGCAGGATACAAGATTAACTCAAAACAAAACAAAACAGAACAACAACAACAAAAAAAAAAAACCAAAAAACAGTAGCTCTACTATATACAGATGATAAAGGGACTGAGAGAAATCAGAGAAACATCACCCTTTACAATAGCAACAAACAGCATAAAATATCTTGGGGGTAAGGCTAACTAAACAAGAGAAAGACCTATATAGCAAGAACTTTATGTCTTTAAGAAAGAAAATAAAGCAGGTACCAGAAAATGGAAAGATCTCCCATGCTCTTGGATAGGTAGGCTAAACAGTAAAAATGGCAATCTTGCCAAAAGCAATCTACAGATTCAATGCAATCCCCATCAAAATCCAAGCACAATTCTTTACTGATCTTGAAAGCATAATACTCAACTTTATATGGAAAAACAAAAGATCCAGGATAGCCAAAACAACTCTCTACAATAAAGGACTTCAGGAGGCATCACCATCCTCGACTTCAAGCTCTACTATAGAGCTATAGTTCTGAAAACAGCTTGGTATTGGCACAAAAATAGACAGGTAGACCAATGGAATCGAATCAAAATACTGATATTAACCCACATACCTACGGACACCTGATTTTTTGACAAAACAGCTAAAATTATACAATGGAAGGAGGAAAGCATCTTCAACAAATGGTGCTGGCACAATTGGATGATAGTGTGTAGAAGACTGCAGATAGATCCATGTCTATCACCATGCGCAAAACTTAGTCACGGTTCTTTAGAGGAACAGAACTGATAGAATGAACATATTTGTCTATAATAGAAAGGGGATTTGTTAGAAAGGCTTATAGGCAGGCTATTGCCCAGCTAGTCCAACAATGGCTGTCTACCAATGGAAGAAGGTCCAAGTATCCAATACTTGCTAAGTCTATGAAGCTGGATGTTGAAGCTGGTCTTCAGTATACACTGGAATCCTGAAGAAGTAGGCTCTAATGCCAGTGAAGGAATGGACTTGCCACTAGGAGTGAGAGCAAGCAGAGAGCAAACTTCTTCCATGTCCTTTATATAGACTGCCACCAGAAGGTATGGCCTAGATTAAAGGTGGGTCTTCCTGCCTCAAAAGATTAAAAGTAGGTCTTTTTAAAGTGGGTCTATATTAAAAGTGGGTCTTCCTACTTCAGATCCCTCACGGGTGAACCCAGCTACTTGGGTTTTAGTTAATTACAGATGTAGCCAAGTTGACAACCAAGAATAGCCATATACTACCTAAGAGCTGATGACTATATATTTTGTTGTGGAAAGTGAACACATTTTTTAAGTGATAAACATGACAATGATGCAAAAGGATTAATTTTTCAATGCCATGACAAGTGAAAATTCTCAGTTTTGACATTTATTTTGAGGCCCTGAAACAAGGCTGTTAATCGATGTATTATACATCAAATTGATACTGTTAACTTATGATTATTCAAATTAATAAAATATTCATAAAGAAATGTCCAAAGTTTTACATTTCCCAGACTTCCGTTCCCTACCCCCAGTAATTATCATGCCTAGAAGCTTTTTAGCACAAGCTGCAGTCATCAGGCTGACGGGATCTGACAGGCCAGCAAGGCCCAATTACACTCGCGCTCTGTGCCACTTTGATGTCCAGGAAACGAAGAGAGATAGGGGCCAATTGGGTAGCACATTATGTTAATGACTTGATTTAATCCCGCCACTAAACTTTATGTAGCCTGTTAAAAAAGATGCTAACACTAATTATACCACTTTGCAAAGGAAAGGAGGGGACAAGCATTTCATACTGACAAAGTGAAGCTCATAAATGTTGTAAATGAAATGAAACAAAATGAAGTAATCTATGATTAATTATAGATCACAGACGTGAAGGAAAGAAGGAACCAAGGAATATGTCCAAGTCCTGGGAAATCTGTTAGATTCCTTTTAAGGATCAACATTCTAAGAAACAACTATAAACTGCCAGGATCTGTTAACATAAAATAAGAAACTAAGTGATCTTAAACAGTGATAAGAGACAACTTCAGTCCACAGGGTAACTGGAACAAGTGAGATTTATCTAGGATATTATTTCTAGTCCTAACTGCAGCATTATAAAAGAAAGCAGTTCTAATAGTATGTTAAGAAGGGATAAAACAGGGTGGTTATCTGATAACTTTTAAACTACTTTACTTCTAACTATTTTTATATTCAATCTATCTTTTAAAATACATCCCAATAACACAGACTCCTTATGAGAGCCTAGATGGCTCAGTGGTTTTCTTGTTGCTCTTGCAGAGGACTTGGGTTTAGTTCTCAGCAACCACATGGCAGCTTACAACTGTCTGTAGTTCCAGTTCCAGGGGGCTGGACTCTCTTTTTTGGCCTCTGTGTGGTGCAGACACATATGTAGGCAAAACACTAATATACATAAAATAAAAATAAATCTAAAAAAATAGGAACCCATTTCTTTGACTGCTTTAGTCCACAGAGTGTCACTTGTCTGCTTAATGAATGAATCACTGTTCTTTTCCCATTCTTCAACCAATGTTAATACATCAACAAATCGGCAAAATGATGCCTTCCCCCTTGACATGATGTGCTGAAAGAACACAGCATCATTTTTGTAGTATTCCCACAAGGCATAATCAAGATCTGATCTTAACACCAGAGAAACAACAGAGAAATCTGAACTACAGGACATCCTCCAACACAGATGGTCTGTGGTCTACACAGTCAGTGCTATAAAAGACCAAAACATATGCCAAGGAACCACTACAGATCAATAAAAGCTAAGGAGACATGGAAAACAAGATACAATTCAGATACCTATAAATGCTACTGTTGGGACAAGTGGTAGGATTTTAACGAGAACTGTGCATTAGTGGGATGCTGTGGTCTTTTTCTAGTAGCCTAACATTCAGGTCCTAGAGTCCTCAGAACCTGTGGAGTTTGTAGTGAGATGACTAGGTGCTGGTCTCTTGAAAATGCAGGTTGGATTGGAGTTGCATCTTTCAGTCAGACTTCATAACCTCTAGCAAGAGGAGTGGGCTGAGGGTCAACCTGATTATCAGTGGCCAATGACTCAAACCATCATCCCTCTATAACAGACATTCCATATAATCCCCCAAGTTGTGAGAATGCATGATGCATGCAGAGGGCATGGAAGTACACATACTTCATCCTAAGTGTCTTCATCTCCATGAGATATTTATAGCAAAGGCAAATGACTGTTGGCCTGTGCTCTGCGAGTCACTCTAGTGAACTAACTGAACCCAACAAGGTTGCTGGAACCCCAGTTTATTATCAGAAGCACAGGTAGAATACTTGGATTGTGCTTGGTATCTGGAGTTGGGGGTTCAGTCCTATGGGACGAGACTGTTCCCTTAACTTGTAGCTTCTGATTTTGTTTCTAGGTATGTCAGAACTGAAGCAAATTTGAAGTCACTTGTCTGGTGTTCCTTGAAGAAGCACTTGGTTTATGGGGGAAACCATCACAAACATCTGATTACAGAATTGTAACGTTTTGTGTTGTGAGAGTTCAGTGGGAGAAATTGGGTTTGTTTTATCTTAGGTACTCAGAATTATATAACAACATTGTCTTGTTGCTGTGAAGTTCTCAGAGGTGAAGGGCGACCTTCACAATTCTGAAATGGTTCTTAGCATTTCTATTTATAAGGATGAATTGACATCATAAACAAACACTTGGGTATGTTCACACATACATATGTTTAAGAGACTGAAGGGTAAATCAAATGCAAAATGCTAACAATTTGTGAATTCAGATAAAAGATATACAGTTGTCTATGGTTCTTATAATCATTAAAGTTTTAAAAGGGTTCCATTTTTCACATTAAATAATTTGCTAAAGTATCATGCAGAAAAAAACTGACATAATCAATAGGAAATATGCATGCTATTGTCTTAGTCCATTTGTACAAATGTTACAGATGGGGTAATTTATAATTACTAAACCCATTTGCACACTTCCAAAGGGTGAAGAGCTCAGTTGAGGTCAAGGTGCTGGTGGGTCTGGTGTCTGCTCTGTATCTGATGGGGCCTTGATGCTGTGTCCTCCAGAGGCATTATGTTCTCTTGTAGCAGGAATACTCCTTTTCATTCTGCCTGTTTATATGAGTGCTAATATCCTATTCATGATCTTGGAGTCCTCAGGACCTAACCAGTTTCCTCCAGGCCCCAGCTCTTAACACTGCTGCCTTAGGGGTGAAGCTTCAATACTTCTCCATGAATTGTATTTTGCACAGCAAATTAAGACTGTATTGGCCCATTAAGTTGGAGAGCTCTTTGTAGTGTGTCTTGAACATTGTAGAATGTTTACTTCATGCCCTGACCTCTGCCCATGAGATGCCAAGAGCAATCCCTCTTAATGTGACAGTGGTCAATGTTTTCAAACATTGCCTAAGGTGCAGAGTTGTGATGGTCTAGGATAATAAAAGTTAGAAAACCCTTTTCTCTGCATTCAAAGTTAATTTAAGATGGTGAATAATGTATTGAAAATAAGATTTACTGCTATACTGCTTCTGTTGTTTATTTTAGGCTAACTTCCAAGTGTCTGTTATTCCACTACATTGAAAGCAAGACCTTCTTCTTATAGAAAAGTTGCAAGTTGGTGCATTCTTGTAGCCCTTCCTGCACCAGATGTGCATATGGTTTTCCTTTTGTCCTTGATATGTCACAGATATTGCAGGACTCTCTTTACTGTGTCATGTGGGTTGATACGGATGAAGGGCCCAATCCAGAAGTAGATGTGACTAATCAGATCTTTTCCCTTGGGGATGGACATTTTTGTGTGACTAGCTTTGGGCAATAAGCAAATGAAGCAGATGATGTCAGCCAATGAATATAACTGAAGGAGGTAGGCATGCCAGATTGGAGCATACATATCCTTTAGGATCTCTATTTATAAAATTACCCTAAATTGATCCTTCCTTTCAACATGCTTAATGAGGGAAATGGCTGTGGGAAGTCTCTTACTTTCAAGATCCCAGGTTACTCATCAGAAATTAGCTAAAGAAGGTGCATGTGAGGGTGGGAGAGAGGGAAAGAGGGAAGGAGGGAGGGAGGGAAGGAGAAGGAAGGAGAGGGGATAAAGAATTTAAGTGTTGACTGACTCAGCTACTGATACTATTTTCAACCTAACTGATGGATTATTAATATTCAATCAGTACAAAGCTCCCTAAAAATAGGATCAGAATACTGTGTTTGCTATCATGGTAGGCAGTGAATTCCTGGTGTACAGCATGAAGAATGAGTGTTGTTTATAAACTGACAAGATAAATATATGCTTATATTACTGTCTTTATAGACCCAGAAATAATTCAATATCTCATTTCTTATATTCTTATGTTCAAAGACTAAATCATTTATTGTGCCCAAAAAGCCAGTTGAAGTAGGTACAGTCTTATAGAATAAACTACTGATATAAGAGAAAAAACAAACATGCAGACATGATGAATAGAAGGTTCTTAGTGAGATGATGTGATGGTTAATTTTATTTGCCAACTTGATTAAGTCATGCGGTACCCAGATGTTTGGTCAATTCATAGTGGTTGTGAAATAATTCATGGCTTGACAACTGAGTATCTGTGAGGTACTTCTGAATAGCTTAAAATCTAGACAGACTCAAAACAGCAAATTGATTTCCCTAATGTAGATGGGCTCTATCCAGTTGATGGGATAATGGCACCAGAAGGCTGAATAAGAGGGAGCTCCTTGCTGGGCAGTGGTGGCACACACCTTTAATCCCAGCACTCAGAAGTCAGAGCCAGTGGATCTTTGTGAGCTTGAGGCAGCCTGGAATACAGGACAGCCAGAGCTACTCAGTGAGAACTCACCTCAAAAATCACCCCCCCACACACACATACACACAAAGAAGGAACTCCTTGTGCCAGTATGACATCAATGGGGATACACCTTCAAAATTGGCTGGAAGCAGATTCTTGGTTTCTTGAGCCTGCTGGCTTTCAGTCAGAGAACACTGCCACTCGATGCCCTATGTCTCAGGCTTTTGGACTCAATTTGGCAATACACAACCTGTTCTCCTGCATCACTAGCTTGCTGACTGAAGATCTCCATTATAGTAGCCAATTCTTTTAGTAAATATCTATCTATCTATCTGTCTGTCTGTCTGTCTGTCTGTCTGTCTGTCTATCTATCTATCTATCCATCCATCCATCCATCCATCCATCCATCCATCCATCCATCATCTATTGCCCCCTACTTATGACTATAAAACCAAATCTCACATAGAAAGCTTATTTCCTTACTGATATTATTATCACCTCTAAAGGGAGACTAAGAATTTTCATTTACTGGTTTGATAAATTATTTAACAATTTATCATTTGATTAAGCAAAAATATTAAATTTAATTGAACGTAGCACCATAATTAGAACTTCAGATAAGTGTATATAAAATTACCTTTCCGATTTATCAATTTCAAGCAATGAACATTCCACATACCAAATTACCACAGGTTGAATAATATTAATATAAGTGGTAATTATATACTAATTATAGTAATGCAACTTTACAAAAATGAGATGTTTTCTTTATCAAGCACATAAAAAAAAATAGGTATCTTGGGCTATGTAATCCATGAGGATCTGAGTTCAGATCCCCAATAGCCATATAAAAAGATGATTGCAACAGAAGGTGCCTGTAACCCCAGTACTGGGGAGGTGTACACAGTCAGACAGATTCCTGGAGTTTACTGGGCCAACAGTTCAGTCTATGAGTGAGAGGTCATTTTAAAAAATGAGGTGAAGAGTGGTAGAGGAAGACACCAGTGTCAGCATTGGTCTCTACATATGCACATATACACACAAAGAAGTGTATCTTTGTTTCACTGAGGCTGTAACAAACATGTTATGCTTATGGTTTTGTTTTACAGGGTTTAGAATATGTAAAAGAGGAATTAAAAAGAAGTATTAGATTTTATTCAATAATGTCAAAATTCTTAAAAAAAAAAAAAAGTTCCAGGGAAGTTAATATAGAGGAAGAGAGAATGCTAAGCCTTTCCATTTTATTTACATTTACTTTCCCCATCCTTGCTTTCCTCACTTTCACTGTAGTGATGGGGATCAAGGCTCTACCACTGAACTACATCCATAGATTGTGTCTCTCTTTTTTCTGAAAAATGGTCATTACATATTTATTTATTGTATGTGTATGTATGTGAGTGCACATGTGGCATGATGTGGGTATGGAGAGGACAACTTGCAGGAGTCTGTTTTTTCCTTACACTATATGGGATCCAGGGATTGAACACAGGTCCTAAGGCTTGGAGACAAGTACTTTTACTCACTGGACCATCTTCACCAGCCCTTGCTACTTTATGTAAGGGAGCTAGGTTTGACCTTGCACTTCTCATGCCTCATTCTTCTGAGTATTGACAACTTTGGCATGTGCTACCAGCCTGGTGTTATTTACATAAAATTTATAAAATATTTCCCTTCCCTCTATGATAAAACATATGTTCTTCAATGCAGGAAATCTCCCTTGCATATTTTGAAACAATTTTCTTTTCAACATTTCATTTTATATACTACACTTCAGCAATGTGATACAAAACAAATAAACTTGGGCATGTTTAATCCTTTTTCTGAATAGTTTTAGTTTTATAGTCAGAAGTGAAATAATTTTAACATCTTGCCAATAGACATATTTAGATTTGAATACTCAATGAAGCTATGTAGGTAAGCTAGTATAGTCTCAATGCAAACTCAGCTGTATTCTCTGAGACACAGATCTGCTTTAATGAATCTTTGTACATAGATGATGGGAGATGTGATTCTGTATATATGTTTTTCATACTGGTTAATAAAGCACTGTGGCCAATGAGATAACAAGATAGGCGGGGCTAGGAGACTAGAAGGAGGAAAGAGGAAGTAGTAGGAGTCGAGATGTAGCCCAGGGAGGAAGGAGGACACGTGCCGCGGCTCCCCGATAAGACGACCACGTGGATATACTTAGATAAGTAGAAATGGGTTAATAATTAAGACAGAGCTAGCCCATAAACACTAATGGTAACTGGCCAACAGGATTGTACCAAATACAGGGTCTCTGAGTGTTATTTGGGGCTGGCGCAGCTGTGGGCCCACGTGGCGGCAGGACCGGGAGGCCGGTGGGGAGACCTGCTGTAACAGAAACTGAAGGGAAAACAAGGAGCTCAGCTGGTTTCTGTAGTCCACTTCATAATACAAGTATAAGCAGGAGCCGAGGAGATGGCTCAGTTGGCTACATGTCTGCCATGCAAGCATGAGGACCTGACTTTGATTCCAGGGTAGAGCAGTGTGAGTCTATCATCCCAGCACTAGAGTGATGGAGACCATTTGGTCCCAGGGCATGCTGGGTGGATAGTCTGACCAAAGAAAGCATCAGGTTCAGCAGGCGACTCTGTCTCAAAAAATAAGATACAGTTACTAAGCAAGACTCCTAGTGTTGCTTAGTATATGTGTACACATATACATAAACATACAGAAAAAAAACTCCATCGGTAAAACTGTCTTGTAGTAGAAAAAATTTTTTCAGAACTATTTTTGCCTTATATTTCCATTTATGAAGTGATACACTGAAAATGACAGTCAGTCTTAGTTTAGAACACTGTGCTGGCATCATGCTACTCACTTTTTTGGTATCTTTAGAGACAGAACCTGGGATGATACAGTCATCACTGTCAGAAGCTGATCTGTCCTCATCTGTCAGAAAACACAAGGCAACACTATCAGGTTAGCCAAGTACTTACTGCACATGTCACAAAAGAACAACACGACAACCAGGCTTATGACTTTTAGCTGCAAGTACATTTGCATGTACATTTTAGGGAAGGAAAAAGCAGCCTGAAAAATTCCCATGTTTAATTTTGATAAATACAAAAGAAATAAAATTATTACATTATAAAATTAATGAAAACAATGTATAAGGTAATAGATATTACTTTTTCTCTTAAAATTTTTACATTTAGGTATTTATTTGTGTGTATGTGTTTCATGGAACACTACAAGTGTGGAAGTCAGAGGATAACTTTTATGTGGGTCCAGGGAACCAAACTCAGGTTCTCAGGGTTGGTAGCTAGCACCTTTCCCCACTGAGCAAGCCATCTCTCCAGTCCCTTCTTTTTTATCATCATATCTGGACTTTATAATTCTTTATAATTTATACTTCATAACTTCTTCAATTATTAAAAAACTTCTTATATTCAGCTTACTGTATTTTAAGCCAAAAGCAATTTTATCAATTTCCATAAATGCTGGTAGCAAACAAAAGTCAAAACATTCAAGCTTTATTAGGATTCCAAGTAGAGAAAGAACATAGTGAAGAGCTATCATAGTTGATGCATGCACAGGAAAGGTGGACTTCTTTTTCATAAAACAAAACAAAGCAGCAACTACTTTAATGGAAGAATAGCAGAGACAGGAGAAAAATCATTTTCTCAAGTGAAACCACACTTGCATCACAATTTATATTATTTATGCAAGGATGGCATTAAGTAAATATATGGGATGTTCACAAAATACAGGTTGGAAGGTTGGCAGATCTTCCAATCTGCTGGACATATCAGTTTACATAGCAATGAAAAGTGTGGCAATGCAATATATGCAACAGAAAAGAAGGTGGCATTGGCTGGGGGAAGAAAGGGAACCAGCTTTTGTGGGGGTAAGGGAGGAGAATGAAAGAAAGCCAGGTATAGTGACATATAGGAATAAAAATGCAATGAGGAAATCCATTACTTGGTTATTAGCCTAAAGTTAGTAAAAATCTGAACCTAGTTAACTACAGTTGAAAAAGTAACAACAGAAGTTGAATGTCCCAAATGTCCACTTTTTCCTCCCTTCATCCATCACTGTGTGCCTGAGCAGTCAGTGGCTGCACACATCTATGCCAAGGAGTGATGTCACCCCTCATGCCATGCAGCAATCTTGCAGGGCGGTACATAGGAGCCTGCAGAACTATGCTGCAGCAGGGGTGCTCTGCTCCTGCAGCGAAACTAAATTGTGATGAAATCTTCCACAAGTTTTTGTCTCTTTTTACCTCAACAGGAAGCTGATGAAACTGTGTTACTAGCCCATGTGCAGCTCTAGCCACACAGTGAGAGCTGGCTCTTTCCTATTCATGCAACTGACCATGAGACATAAGCTATCTACCAAGGCCAGATCCACCTAGTTTCTGTGGTTCTCCAGTTGGGTCATCAATCACAGAAAGAGTATCTTTCTTCTATTTCTCTCCCACACATCCTTTTTAGTTGCCATATGAATTTTCATGTATTTTGTTACTAAGGCTGAAAGGCACTGGTACCTGCTACAGTGTCTGGGCAAGTAATGCTCAGAGGCCGTGGGGTGGCAAGTGGGGAATGGTGAAAGTGCTCACTCCCAGCTACAATATGGCACCAGAGCTTCCACAACAGTCAAGCCCACACCTGCCATCACATAGAGCATATTTCCCAATGGCTTACAAAAAATACTATGTAAAAAAACCAATGTTACCCTTACTTTTACATTAAAAAAAAAATACAGCTCTGTTGAGGTAAAAACACATTAATAAAAACATATAATAAATGATACACAAATTTAAACTACAAAATTTGTTATTTGACATTTAATTCTGTGAAATTATCTCTAGCTTCCTAATTAAAATAGCAAACATTGGCTGGCAAGATGGCTCAGTAGGTAAAGGTGCTTGTCACCAAGCCTGATAACCTGAGTGTGATACCTGGAACCTAAATGGAAGGAGAGAACCAGCCCTCAAAAGCTGTTCTTTGACTTTCAGAAGTGTGTGTAGCATACATACATGTACACGCATATGCAAAATAAATACATGTTCTCAAAAAGGTAGTGGACCTAACCAACACTCCTGTTTCCTCTGAATCTTTCTTCCTTGTCTCCATCCAGGCTTCCACAGGCTACTTACCTGCTTCCTGTCTATTTAGAATTAGTCTACTTTTACAACATTTTATATTAATGAACTGAGGTGGTATGTTGTCGTTTTCAACATCATAATTTTTGATATTAATTTCAAAAAGTCAAAGCCAAAGAAAAATCCAACTGATAATACTGAATGAAAAGAGAACATAAAATGTCTAGGGCTTAAACTGTCGACAAGCTCAAGAGCCCCAAGTTGACCTAAGAAGAGAGAGCTAATAGCCTGAAGAACTCATCCCTCACCCTGCACTTCTGCTAAGCATTGGGCATCATAAGGTGGACTCACTACTGAATGATGTGTTGTGGAAGGCAGGCATGCTCTCACAGAGAAAGCAAAGCAGCATCAGGTGAACAACAACAGTTTAAACGTTTACAAAGTCACCTTCTGGCTCCAGTTCTTCTGTTATTTCTGTTTCATCTTCAGAGGAAGCCACACTTTGTGATGCAAGCTGACCTTCAGATAGGAAAGAGATGTCATCTTCTTTTCCTTGTTGCATTTTCTCTATGTTTTTTTCTACTTCAGCCACACTGCTTTCCTGTGAAATGCGTAGGAGAGATACACATTGCTGTATTTATTACTGCTTGGATTATATTTTATATAGCATTCTTCTTGAAGCACTTGAATAATAAAATATATGCATTTGAGACTAGAGTATACAGATATTATCTGGGCATACTGTCTCACGACCATAATCCCAGCACTCAGAGGCAGGAGGATCACAATGAGTCTGAGGCCAGCATGGGCTATATAAGAAGTGAGTTAGTTCCAAGAAAGCCACCACCGCCACTTTCGCCTCCTCCTCCTCTACCAACAGTACCAGCATCACCACCACCAGCACTCACCTCCCTCTCCTTCTACCTTTACCTCCACAACAAAACACACAGAGATATGCAATATAGCTATTAAAGACTCATTAGAAAACAATCACTTAGATTGTAGAAATAGATTAAAACACACAGGTCAATAAAAATCCAAATATACATTAAGAATGAAGGCTGTAAGTTAGCCTGGTGTGGTAGTGCATGTGTGTAACACCATCACATACAGGTGGAGGTAGGAGGTTATGGAATCCAAGGTCATCCATAGCTACACAATTTGTCTGAGACCAACCTAGCATATACAAAATCCTGTCTCAAAAAAACTATAAAACAATATAGGATGTATTAATCTCAAAATGACTTTTACATTGATTTTAATTTACATGTTTATATATTTTCTGCCAATGTATGGACAACTTTATCTGCTATATTTATCATTTTTAACATCTGTCTATCATGAGGAAGTAGTCATATTTAAAAGTAGGAAAAATGATATGATTTCCCAAAGCATGTCTAACACACATGATAAAGTCTTTGAAGTCTCAAAATAAACCTTTGAAAATAATTTTAATACAAAGGCATACCTTGGAAGTAAATGAAACACCTGACATATTAGCTTCTGGTGTGTGTTCCATTTCTGGGCAATTATCCTTTACATCTTTAGGAGGAGGAGGAGAAGTCTCCTTGAATTAATGGTAGAAAAATCATGTATGTTATTTTATATTCATTACAATGGTAGTTTTAGGCAGGTGCATGCTTGACTGTGTAAGATCAAGAAACAATATGAGAGAAGGCTGACAGCGTTTATACAACTTCTTTATGTAACTGAGAGCAGAAGACTCAGCTGGAAACTGGAAAGAACTATAGGGTCAAGGAAAGGACCGATTAAAGAACACAAACTGGTGCCCTAGTAAAGATGTGCTGGGCTTCCTGTCTCTTCTTGGGTCGAAAAGGAACAGTGTAGTTTATACTCTTAGGTATTTGCTACAGGAAAGGGAACTGGTATTTAGAGCATTTATTACTCACAGGACTCAGGTGAGGCATGGTATCCACAAAAGAGACCTTTTTGTCCACAAGTGTTAAACGTCTTGGTTTAGGTTTTGGTGCCTAAGATAAAATGATATGTTAGACTATGATGATCATTACATTTTAAAGGAGGCTTCAGCTAGTTTCTGGCAGAATTATTTGGCTATTAAGTTTATATACAAAGCACTGTAATTGAAATTGAAAGTCACTTTTACTCACTACAACTGATGTAACCTCTGAGGATGTTGGAGGGAGTTTCTGAACAACCTCTGGATTTTCTCTGCATATGAACTTTCCTAGGTCTTCGGTAGTTATTGATCCACTTGGTGGAAGGTAGGTGAATTTCCATTTCAATATAACTTGGATGGTTCCCGCAGAATGCTTTTCATTATTCATTAACTCAAATATCCCTGAAAATTGTGAAAATCATTTTCAGCAATGCTAGCATGAAACCTTGTTATTCTAAAAATTACAGCAGAGACCCAGGAACCCACAGGCTACTCAAGCCAGGGAAGCAGGTAGCCTAACTGTGGATCTTCAATTCTCCCACCAACCCTCCAAACCCAATTCCCAAGTCTTATCCCCAGCTCTGTAGCAGAATATTACTGCAGTCTTCCCTTCCTTTCTGATCTGTCACCAATGATCACATATATCTTTTCCTCCAACCTTCCTTTCCCTGGCTTATCCCATAATCCCAGCCTCAAATGCCTGGCTCACAGGCCAGGGATAGAGAGTTAGACTAACTGTAGGTCTTCACTTCTCCTTCCTTTCCTCCAAATCCAGTTCCCTTCTGCATCTCCAGCTCTGTAGCAGACCACCTGCTGCAGCCTTGTCCCCTCCCTGCCCCCATATAAAGTAGACACACAAATCTTCCCCTTCAACCTTTCTTTACCCCATTCATTGCTCTATCCCAGCCCCCAGCTCCAATAGGCACTCCCTGGAAACCCACAGGCCACTGCTATCAGGATTGCAGGTAGTCCAACTGTGGCTCTTCACTTTTCCCTTCTCTCCTCTATTCCAATCCCCCAGTCTCACCTCCAACTCTGTAGCAGACTACACTCTGTAGCAGACTACCCATTGTGGTCTCCCTCTCCTCTCTGCATCCCCATCTCCAACTGATCATTCACATCTCCTCTATCCTCCCCACTCATCCTGGTAACCCTGCCACAAATTCACTAGGCTTTCTCTGGGAACCCACCAGCCAAGCCTGACAGAGAAGCAAGGAATCCAGCAAAGCAGGTATGCCAGCTTCAGATCTGCACTGTCCCTCTCTCTTGCATGGCCAATCCCCCAGTATCAGCCCCAGCTCTGGAGCAGACTACCTGCTGGGGCCCCTCCTCACTCTCTGCTCTGGGGACCAAGCAGATCTTGGTGGAACGCACTGCTTTTCTTTTATGTGGACCGCTTTAGCAGATCCCCATTCCTCCTGTGGATCCCCTCAGCCCTTACTCCTAGCCCATCCTTATTACTAAGTGTAAGGTCCCAATACCTAGGAACCTTTTACCTAGAACCCTCAATGGCCATACATATCAGGATCCCAGAAGAATTTCTTGCCAGCCACTACATTCTCCTCAGAACTACAGAGGGCAACAGAAACCAAGGAACAAAATACCCATCCAACAAAGATAAGATATAAGCACCTAAAATGAAAATAAAACAGATACCTAGATGCTAGTGTAAAAAGGCAATCAAATCAAAATGTTTCCACTAGAGCATAACAATGGTATCACAGTAGGCCCTGAGTATTGCAATATACCTGAAGCCCAGGACAAGGACCTTAAAATCACCTTTAAGAATATGATAAAGTTCCTTAAAGAGGAAATAAATCCCTTGAAACATATGAAAACACAAACAGTGAAAGAAAAATGAATAAAATAGCTCAAGACCTAAAAGTTGAAAGGAAATAAAGAAAACTCAATCTGAGGGAAATCTGGAAATGAAAATCTTAGGAACTTGAACAGAAGCCTCATAGGTAATCCTCACAAACAGAACAGAGAATCTTAGGCCATATTGGAGACACAATAAAAGAAATAGATACCCCAGTCAAAAAAAAAAATGTTAAATCTAAAAAGATCCTGCCACAAAACACACAGGAAATCTTCAATACCATGAAAAGACCAAATCTAAGAATAACAGATATAGAGGAAAAAGAAGAAACCCAAGTCAAAGGCACAGAAAATATTTTCAACAAAATCCTAGAAGAAATTTTCTGTAACCTAAAAAAGGATTTATCTATCAAAGTTAGAAGAAGCACACAGAACAACAACAGACTGAACCAGAAAAGTTCCCTTTGGCACATAATAATCAAAACTCTAAATGTACAGAACAAGGAAAGAATAATAAAAGCTGGAAGGGAAAAAGACCAACTGACATATAAAGACAGACCTATTAGAATTATGCCTGACAGAGGTTTTAAAAGCCAGAAGGCCCTGGACTAATGTGGTAAAGATTCTAAGAGACCACAAATACCAGCCCACATTACTATATCTAGCAAAACTTTCAATCACTATAGATGAAAAAAAAATGACATTCCATGATAAGGCAAAATTTAAGCAATACTTATCTACTAATTTGTAGATGATTTCTCTAGCTAACTTAAAGAAGTTAACTAGATCAAAGAAAAAACAGGAAATAAATAATCCCAGGCCAGAAAAGTCAAAATAAGGAGAGCACATACATATTCACAACCACCACCATCACCACCACCAAAATGACAGGAATCAACAATTATTGGTCAATGGTATTTCTCAGAATCAACAGTCCAAATTCCCCAATAAAAAGTCACAGACTAACAAAATGGATGCAGAAATAGGATCTATCCTTCTACTACATCTTAACATCAAGGATAGACATGACTTCAGGGTAAAGGGTTGGAAAAAGATACTCTAAGCAAATAGACCTAAGAAACAAGCTGGTGAAACTAGCTGTCTTAGTCAGGGTTTCTACTGCTGCGACTAAACACCAAAAAACAATATGGGGAGGAAAGTGTTTATTTGTCTTACACTTCAGCATTGCTATTCATCACCTGAAGGAAGTCAGGACAGGAGGAACTCAAACAGGGCAGGATCCCAAGGGCAGGAGCTGATGCAGAGGCTATGGAGGGGTGCTGCTTACTAGCTTGCTCAGTCTGCTTTCTTATAGAAAGCCACCAGTCCAGGGATGGCACTACCTACAGTGGGCTAGGCCCTCTCCCACTAATCATTAATTGAGAAAATGCCTTACAGCTGGATCTCATGGATGCATTTCCTCAACTGAGGCTCCTTCTCTGATGACTCTATCTTGTGTCAAGTTGATACACAAAACTAGCCAGTATACTAGCCATTTTAATATCTGACAAAATAGACTTCAATCTAAAATTAATCAGAAGAGATAGGGAAGGACACTACATACTCAACAAAGGAAATATCCAACAAGAGGACATTGCAATTCTTATTACCTGTGTACCAAACATAATGGCACCCAAGGCCATAAAAGAAAAACTATTACATATGAAGGCACATATTGACCCTTATACACTGATAATGGGAGACTTAAACATTCTCACCAATAGACGAATCACTCAGACAAAAACAAAATAGAAAAATGCTGGAGCTAACTGATGTCATAAGCCAAATGAACCTAACAGATATTTACAGAATATTTCACCCAAACACAAAAGAAAGCACCTTCTTCTCAGGACTTCATAGAACTTTCTGCAAGACTGATCATACATTTGCACACAAAGCCAAGTCTCAACAGATACAAGAAAGTTGAAATAACACCCTGCATCCTATCTGTTTACCATGGATTAAAATGGTATATTAACAACAGAAACAACAAAAAACTTAGAAATTCATGGAAACTGAACAACTCACTACTGAATGAGAAATGAGTGACAGAAATTAAGAAATTGAAGACTTTCTAGAATTGATGAAAATGAATACACAACATACTCAAATTTATGGGATGTAAAGAAGTCAGTTCTAAGAGGCAAGTTCATAGCATTAAATACCTACATAAAAAATAAATCATACATATCACATACTAGTAACTTAATAGCATATCTGAAAGCTATAAAATAGTGTTTTTCAATGTTCCTAATGCTGTGACCCTTTAATAGAGTCTCTCATGTTGTGATGACTACCAACCATAAAATTATTTTCATTGCTACTTCCTAATTGCAATTTACTTACTGCCATGAATCATAACGTAAATATCTGTGTTTTCTGATGGCCTTAGGTGACTTAGATGACCCCATATGAAAGGACTGTTTGACCCTACCAAGGGTCACGACCCATAGGTTGAGAAGTACTGCTTTAGAATAAAAAGAAAACCACATACATCAGGAGTAGGTAGCAAAAATAGTAAAACTCAGGGCTGAAATTAATAAAATGGAAGTTTAAAAGATACAAAGTAGAAATGGAACAAAGAGTTGTTTCTTTAAGAAAATCACTGAGATTGATAAATCTTTATCCAAATTAACTAAAAGGCAGAGATACTAAGTTAACAAAATTAGAAATGAAAATGGGGATACAACAAAATAAAGTGATGAAGTCCAGAGAATCATAAGATCATATTAAAAAAAACCAAAACACTGTACTCTACCAAATTGGAAAATCTAAAAGAAATGAGTAATTTTCTTGAGACATACCATTTACCAAAGTTAAATCAACATCAGATAAGAATTTATACAGACCTATAGACCCTAGTAAAATAAAGGCAGTAATTAAAAGTCTCTCAACCAAAACAAGTCCAGGGCCAGATGGTTTTTAGCACAGAATTCTACCAGATTTTCAAAAGAAGAATTAATGCCAATACTGCCCAAATTATTCCACAAAATATAAACAGAAGGAACATTTCCTAATTTGTTTTATAAGGCCACAGTTACCCTGATACCAAAACCACAGAAAGGACCAACAAAGAAAGAGAATTACAGGCAAATTCCCCTTTGAATATACATGCAAAGCAAATCCAAGAACACATCAAAAAGATGATCCACCATAATCAAGTAGGCTTCACCTCAGAGATGCTTGGATGGTTCAACATATGTGAACAGATAAACGTAGTCCACCATATAAAACAAACTGAAAGACAAAACAAAACAGCAACATTTCCCCCCGCCCCCATCATCAGATGCAGAGAAAGCTTTTGATAAAAATCCCATGTCCCATCATAATAAAAATTGTGGAGAGACCAAGGATATAAGGGACACACCTCATCACAACAAAGGCGATTTATAGAAAGCCCACAGCTAATATCAACTTAAGCCAAGAGAAACTCAAAGCTATTATACTAAAACAAGAAAGAAGACGGTTGTTCACTCTCTCTATACCTATTAAGATATATATATATATATATATATATATATATATATATATAAATATAAGATAAAAAATATAAGATAGCTGAAGGAGATCAAGGGGATACAAACTGGAAAGAAGTCAAAGTATTTTTATTTGTAGATGGTATGACAGTACATATAAGTTGTTAGTATTCAGGCATCTGTACTGGCCTGTCCTTGGGGTTCTGACAGGATACACCCTCAGCTACAGTCACTAAGAGCACCTCCTGTGCATATTCATTAACTTCCCTTTTAAAAGAGCCCTGTCCAACTCCCATCTTTCTCTCCTCTGTCTCTCTCCTTATCTCCCTCTTTTTCTCTCCCGTCCCCCTTTCTCTGACTCTCTCTGCTTTCCTCTCTTTCTTCCTCCTCCTCTATCTCCTCTTTTGCGCCTGTCCCAGAGGCCAGTCTCTCCTCTGTCCTCACCCCCTGTCCCATTCCACTTTTCTAAATTACAACATAATTGACCCTAACAATTCCACTGGGAAACTCTTATTAGCTGATAAACACTTCCAGAAAAATAGCTAGATACAAAATTAACCCACACAAATCAGTAGCCTTCCTATATACAAATGCCAAATGGACTGAGAGAGAAATCAGGCAACAGTTCATTTCACAATAACCTCAAATAATACAAAATATCTTGGAGTAACTCTAAGCAAGTGAAAGACTTACAACATATTGAATAAAGAAATTGGAAGAAGATTTCAGAAAGTGAAAAGATCTCCCATACTCATGGATTTATAAAGTATTGCCATCCCACCAAAAGCAATCTTCAGTTAGTGCAACCCATCAAAATTCTAACACAATTCTTCACAGAAATTGAAAAACAACTTCAGTTTCATATGGAAAGACACAAACGCAAAAGCCCAGGATAGCTAAAAACAATCTGGAATAATAAAAGAACTGCTGGAGGTATCACCATCCCAGATTTCAAGTTGTACTACAAAGATATAGTAATAAAGACAGCATTGCATTGGCACAAAAACAGACATGTCAATCAATGAAATTGAATTGAAGACCCGGACATAAGTCCATACAACTATGGACAGCTGATTTTTGACAAAGAATAAACAAACAAACAAACAAAACAAAACAACAACAAAAAAGTATACTGGGGAAAAGGTAGCATCTTGAGAAAATGGGGCTGATCAAACTGGATGTATGCATTTTGAATAAGGCAAATTAATTCACACTTATCATCCTGCATAATACTCAGCCTCCAAATGGATCAAGGATCTCAACATAAGACCAGATACTATGAATCTAACAGGAGGGACTGGGGAATAGTGTGGAACTCATCGGCACATGAAAATAAATTCTGAACAGAACACTGATAGCACAGACACTAAGAACTTAGATGTCCCTCAACTGAAGAATGGATAAAGAAAATGTTTACACAGTGGAGTATTACTCAGCTGTTAGGAAAAAAAATGACATCATGAAATTTTCAGGCAAATGCAATTAGAAAAAAAAATCACCCTGAGTGAGGCAAGCCAGACCCAGAAAGACAAACATGGTAAGTACTCACTCCTAAGTGGATATTAGCTGTTAAGTACAGGATAATGACATTACAATCCACAGACCCAGAAAAGTTAGGTAAAGAGGAGAGGCCTAGGGGAGACACAGGGATCTTCTTGGGAAGGGGAAACAGAATAGATTTTATGGGTGGATTGGTGGTGGGTGGGGATGGGAATAGGAGGGATCTGGAGGGTAGGGAGTGATGTGGAAACAGTGCAGTGGAAACTGCCTGGAACCTAACAGGGTGACTCTAATGAAGGCTCCAAGGATGGAGGGTATAGAGCTTGAACAGGCCATCTCCTGTAACCAGGTTAGGCTCCCAGTGGCAGGACTGACACCAACCCAGTGACAAAACATACAACCCACAACCTGTCCTGCCGGAAAGATGCTCTGGGGGCAATAGTGGCTCAGAGCTTGTGGGAATGGCCAATCAATGACTAGTCTAACTTGAGGCCTAAACTATGAGAGACAGCCCATGCTCTGCCATGATACTGCCTGGATGGTAAGGATCTGGAAGCTGGATGGTACAGAGACCTAAGGTAGAACCAAATATGACTGGTTAAAAAAAAAGTCAATGAAATGTTTCCTAGTGATATTCTACTCACACACTGGTGCTTAGATCATCACTATCAGAGAGGCTTCCTCAAGTAGCTAATGGGAGCATGTACAGAGACACAGAGCCAGACATTAGGTGGAGCTCCAGAGAAGAGGGGGGTGGGACTATAGAGTCAGAAGGATGAGGACATCATGAGAACACAGCACATATAAGGAACTAAGCAGGGTTCATAGGAGTTCATAGAGACTGAGGAACAACCAAGGACCCTACAAGGGTCTACACTAGGCTCTCTGCATACATGCTGTGATTGTTTAGCTTGGGGGTTTTGTGGGACTCCTAACAGTGGGATTGGAGGTGCTTCTGACTCTTTTGCCTACTCATGGGACCCTTTGCCTTGCTGGGTGTCCTCGTCCAGCCATGACATGACGGTTTATGCTTAGTGGTATTGTATCTTGTTAAGCCATGTTGGGTTGATATCCCTGGGAGATTTGCTCTTTTCTAAAGGGAAATGGAGAAACAGTGGATCTGGGGGAGAGAGTTGTAGGGGGCCTAGAAGGAGGGGAGGGAGTAGAGGCTATGGTCTGGTTATATTGTTTGAAAGAAGAATAAAGAAAAAAAATAAAACAAATAATATATGGGATGATCTCATGAAACCAAAAATCTTCTGTATGGCAAAGGACAACATCATTAGGGTAAATCAGCAGGCTACAGAATGGCATTTTTTTTTTTTTTTTTTTTTTTACCAATTTCACATCTAATAGATGGCTTATATCTAAATATATATAAAGAAATAAAAATGGGCATCAAGAAAACCACCCAATTAAAAAATGGGATACATAACTAAAAAGAGAGTTCTCAAAGGTTCAAACACTAATGTCCAAGAAACTCTTAAAGAAATGTCAGCATCCTTTGTCATCATGGAAAGTGAATCCAAACTACTTTGAGATTTGGTCTTATGTCAGTCAGATTCACCACAATCAACAAAGAAAATGATAGCTCACAATGTCAAGGCTGTTGGGAAAGGGAACATCTATTTATCGCTTGTAGGAGTGAAAACTTGTACAACTGCAATGAAAACCAGGAGGCTAGGAATAGAGCTACCTCAAAATCTAGCTATAACACTCTTGGATACTCCAAATGGCTCTACATCCTACTACAGACAGACTTGCTCATCTATGTTTATTGCTGCTCTATTCATAATAGCCAGAAACTGGAAACAGCCTAGATATCCATCAAGTGATGAATGAACAATGAAAATGTGGTACATTTATACAATGGAATATGACTCAGCTGTTAAAGAAACCAAGATTATGAAATTTGTAGGTAAACAGATGGAGCTAAAACAAAAAAAAACCCCACAAAAACAAAAACAAACAAACAAAAACCCAAACCAAAATCAAAACAAAACAAAACAAAAAAACCCCAAAAAACTCCTGAGTAGGAAGCCTACACCTGAAAAAACAAATTTCATATGATTTCTTTCACATGTGGATACTAGTTTCTAATAGGTATGCTATAATCTGTATAACCGCAGAGATTATGTATAAGCAAGGGACTTGGGAGTGGGGAAGAGAGGATATCTCCAGGAAAGGGAAGCATAGCATTAATTTTGGGAGACAGGGGGGAGATTGGAGTGGGAGGATTAAATGGGGAGGGGGATGGATGAGAAGGGTAAAAAAGGGAATAAATATGAGAGGGAAAACTAGCCCCAAAATTATTTGAGAGGTCATATGAAAACCTATTGCTCTGGAAGCTTCTTAAAAAAATATATATATATGTATATATGTATGTATATATACACATAACACACATATATATATATATATATATATATATATATTTGAAAGAAATATAAATGGGATCACCAAATAAATGAGGAGACTATGCCCCAACTAGACATTTTTCACCACCACATAAACCATCTAGTTCCAGAAATGGGTTATATCTAGTTGAGTTGGCCAAGTGGTCCCCATGGAAACCCCCCAAACCTCCTGGGCTATTGTCAAAGTTATTGGTAGCTCTCTGTAATCTGCTTAGGTTCAAGCCAGATGTGGTCCCATTGCTGAAAGAAGTGAATATACACTCCGACTCCTAACCTAGATGCTATCTGCACTGATACCAGCTTGTAAAGGAATAGTTAGATTTCTCCAATGGAGTTTCACTGGGTATATTAACCACACTTAAAGGCACTTTTTGTCTTAAATTGCTTTGTTTGGGAATTTTTTTTTTTGTCCTATTGGTTTTTTTCTTGTTTACTATGGTTTTCAATTTTGTGTTTTTATGTTTTTTTTTTTTTGTCTGTATGTCTTCTGTCCTCCCTCCCTCCCTCCCTCCCTCCTCCCTCCCTCCCTCCCTTCCATCTTTATGCCTGTTTGTTTTCTAAAGAGAGAAAGTGAGGGCATGGAGTTGGGTGGGGGTGAGGATCATGGAGGAGTTGACAGAGAGGAAACTATGATCAGAATATATTGTATAGAAATTTTTTCAATAAAAGTGTATGGGAAAAATTAAATTATATGACAACGACTTATCAAATAGAGACAGTAAAGAGAACCTAGTATCCATCCATCCTTCTGAAATGGTGTTGAGATATTAGCAAGTGGTAGAGTGCTGACTTATGTGAGCCTATGGGGGTTCAGCATAGGGAGTGGAGGTGAAGTATGTTGAAGACGAAGATAAAAAGAAATAATAGAAATTATGGAGCTAAAAACACTACTGCAATGGAATACATTTAACAGTAGAGCTCAACAGGAGAGGTGAGTGACACAGGAAACGATCCAGCTTACTAGGAGAACAGTAAAAATATCAAATGTAAATAATGGGAAGAAAAAAGAACTAAGGCAGGGAGATCTATGGGTGTAATTAAACATACCAACCTCTATATCAGAAGAGGAGAAGGAAGGGGAGAAACAAATGACATAAGTATTCAGGTTGGGTATACAATACTATACATACAAGAAACTCAGTAAACTGCAAACAGAAGGAACACAAGAGGAAACACATATAGGCACAAACCATTTCAAAACCTCAAACACAGCCTTAAAAACATCATCATGTATGTATGAATCAAAACTTCTTAGAAACAATAGCTGCCCATAACCAGTGGTCTGATATAATAAATGTGCTAGAAAGGTAACAAAACTAAACCAAAACCCAACAACCAAACAACTAGCCAGCAAGACTAGCCTTAGAAATATCCAAAGGAAATGTAAGAATATTCCAAGATAAAAATGAGCGAACCCCTTTTGCTAGCAGCAGACCCAACTCCCAGCATATATCAAATAAGCTTTCTCCAGGCTGAAAGAAAAAGACACATGATGACAATTCAAATCCACACTTCTGATAGGGATTGAAAGGGTAACTGCATATGTAATCACAAAAGACCAGGCAACTATCATCTTTCTCCCCCTTAACTGGTTTAAAAGATAATCATATAAATCAATAATTATAAAATTATACTGTTGGGTTCATAACACACAAGATAACATATATCATAAAGGACTGAAGCAGAGCTGCATGGAACAAGGAAATGACCCTATGGTAAGGACATAAAACAGAGTGAGAAATGAAGTCAATCTATAGGGAAAAATAAGTACCCAATATAGCAAATACATAAGCAAACATCAGATCTCTATGATTACAGCTTCTCATTCTCTTAACTTCATTACAGGAATAAGGTATTACATAAAGCAATTAGAAAACTTCATTGTTGTTTTTAATATATGGGTAAAGGGGTGGGGAAGGGAGGAAAGATGGTAATGGGAAGAGAGGGGAATAGGATCACAACATGTTATATACATGTATGAAAATCATAACCCATTATTTTGTGCAATTAATATACATCAATAAAAACATCAAAATACTAGCATACCATGCTCATATACATGGCAGTAACAACACAAAGGAGGGGAGAAAAAATAATGTTAGACTTTTGTTAGACTTTTTAATATTTAGTGTAATAAAGTTACTATTTTGTCTTGTTTTTGTTTTTTGAGACAGGATTTCTCTGGGTAGCTTTGGAGCCTGTCCTGAAACTCACTCTGTGGACCAGGCTGGCCTTGAATTCACAGATATCCACCTGTCTCTGCCTTTCGAGTGCTGGGATCGAAGGCATGTGCCACCACCACCCTGCTGAAGTTACTATTATTTTTAAGTAGACTATAAGGTATATATTACAGACCTCAAACACTGAAAGTGCTTTAATTCCAAGCAAAGAAGTAACTAAAAATACAAACAGTATTATAGACCTGAAGTACAAATATTGTCCAATGTTAGGAAAACTAGTTACTACTAAATTATAGACATAGCATTAAGGTATACTTTAAGTTTGCTTTTACAATTTTATAGACTCAAGAACACACTCTTACCTGAGATACACCTGTCATGTGCCAGTGAAATCAGAGGCACATTAACTTTTCCTATGTAAATATTCTCCTGGGTATCACTATCATCAAACACATAAAAACTCAGAGACTCTGACTTGAGGTAGCGATCCAAATCCATATTCATTGGCACTGGGAAACACATATGGTCATCAAACTGTGGATCATTGCTACTGGGAATGATGGCTGTATCATGGTCTGGAAAATCAAAAAACTTGTATACAACATATGCGTGTGGCTGCAGGTGGCTTGCTCGGGACTGTAGGTTGCTGCAACATCTTATCGTAATATGAAGCTCATTTAAGTTGCCATCTGTGGAATCTGTTGAACTGATCTTAGCAGTTGTGGGAGCTTGCTGACTCAACTGGAAAAACACACATATTTAAATTACAGAAATAATACAATTTAAAAGATAACTATCATCTGCCAACCTCCAATCAAAATATTGTAAAAGGACAAAACTACATATTTTTATGTTAAGGTTATTTTTTTCTCAGCTAAAAAGATTCTTATCCAAAACTAACATGCTTCAAAACCATAGGATGAAAAACGTAGCACACATGGGAATACGCAATCCTGTGATATTGGCACCGAGCATGGGTAACCAAGGATATTTGTAGAAATTAATCTTAATTATCAAATAGACTGAGGACAAAAGTTAATGTGATGCTCTTTAATTGTGCTCAATAACTGAAAAGCAAGTCAGTAGTGGCTCTGAAGACCATTCTAACCAAAGGAGACTCATCTGCCCACCCCGAGTGGAAGGGTAAAAAGCTGGAGTGGGAGGGCATTGCTGTGGAGACCTCTGCTGTTGTGCAGTGAGAAAGCTGACCAGCCACAAACTGCTTACCCAGGTGAGCTTGCACACAACCTGGGAAAGCTCAGTGCAATGACTTTTAAAGTACTCCTTCTCCCGATCCCTTCTCACAATCAATTCATTAAAGCAGAGAACCAAGAAAGCACTAATTCTCATCTCGCAACACATTCTTTGAAGGTGTGCTATGAAGAATGCTACAGGTAGGTGATCTCTGGGAAGCAGGGGTCATGTCCTCTTCGGTTTGAGAATCTACATTTACACTGTCATGGTCCTTTAAGTTAAAGCAAAGGAAGCAATAAACCCAGCTAAAACAACAAAGAAGACAATGTCACATAAAATTACAGGGATATCTCATGGATCTGTACAACAGCAATATAGCTGGTTTCTAGTAGTTCATACATTTGGGAAAATGAGAATTCACTTTGTCTAGTTTTGAATTTTCCTTGAGTATGAGCTCATTATTTTTAATTCAGACTCTGTTCACTTCATTTTGCTGGCTAACATGAGGAAGATGGCTTGTAACAACTCCCAATTTTACATGTCAGAGGCATGAAGAGTTACTTTCCCTTGCTCTTGGAAAGCAAAATCTGCCTGGTCTAATGGAAGCCAAGGGAATATTCCTTAATCAAATTGGGTGGGCTACTTGGTTTATGGGATCACCTACCATAAACTGGTTTATAGGGTCCAGAACCAAAGACTCCAAGGAAAGAAGACAATTATGACTGCACACTTCAACATGTTTCTGCCATGTTCTCTCCCTGTCACTCACATGCTTTTTTTCTTTAGATATTCATGTGACATAGAAGAGGTCACCAACTCCAGAATTCTATTTAACTTGATTCAGTGCATTTACTGGCTTATGAAACCAATTTGAAAGTGTGACTATTAAGACTCCATGAAATATAGTTAGAAGAGAGAGCTGCATTTAAACTCCTGGCATTCAGCAAAAAAGTATTAACTTTGTATTCTACCTTGCATTTCAAAAAATCTAATGGTAGGAACCAGTTAGAAAGAAGCATAGTGAATGATATAATAATTATTTCTTTAACAACAGAAATCATTAGTGAAGGTCTCTTGATGTGTGATAACACTACTATGTATTTTCTAAAAGTGTCTCAAGAGGCACAAGGGGATTCCTTTGTGTGGATGGAACAGTTCTGTGTCTTGTGGTGGTGGTTTAGTGAGTATCTACAAGCTGCACAGAATGAACACACAAACACTGAGCAAATACTGATGAAGTATGGTTAAGGTAGGGTGCTCAGTTAATACTACAGTGTCAATTCTGTACTCTGTTTTGTTTTTCAGCACTAGGGAGTGAATCAAGAGCCTGATAATGCACATGCTAGGCAAGCACTCTACCATAAAACTATATCCCTAACCCTTTTAAATTTTTTTTTTTTTTGTCTTTTTGGTCCAGGGTCTTGTGAAGTTGCCCAGGCTGGTCTTGAATCTGTCATCCTTGTGCCTCTGTGTCCTGAAGAGCTAGGATACCAGTCATGAACCCCATTCCCAGCTTGATTTCCATCTTTCCAGATATGCTTTTAACTGTGTAAGATGTTACAACTGGGAGAAAGTGGCAAAGTATACACAACTGTATACTGTTCCGGCTACTTCCTGAGAGTCTGATTGTTCTTAAACAAAAGGTTAAATTACCCCCTCGATACCTGTAAAAGAGAACAGATTCGGATTAAAGTGTAGGATATAAGAAGATAGTATAGAGTCCTGTGCTATAAAAATGGTCTTACGATCTAACAAGCTTACCAATTGCATTTTCTCTGGCTTCTTAAAATTTGATGTTATATATCCTAATGCCTTTGCACGCTCTCGATAAAGTCGAATTGCTTGATCCATGGGAACTCTTAATCGGAACCAGTATTCTACTGTGCCAAAATTTGGGATGTCTCCTTTAGTTCCTACACATAATCAATGCATGACCCACTGTTAAAACACTCACATAAATGAGAAGATATACAAGTAAAATACACCAATGGTGGTATATATTAAAGGCACAAACTTTATATAGAGTAAAATAATATGACTTGCATAAATAATGTTTGATTGGCAAATAACAGAGATGGAGACCAGTTACATCTGGAGTATGCGTTTCACTGAATGTTAAATATTAAAGAGCCATGTCAAACTATGATTGAGCTATTTCAACTGCTATCATTTCAATCTTGCACATAAAGAAAAATCCAAACAGTCAATCAGTTACTCCACAGATTCTTTTGGATACTGTGGTGCTTTTCTTTAAACAAGTTGGACTCAGTCTAGTCTGACATTTACAATATACAACCTCAAAATTATAAATATGACATTCCATATTCTGATTCAACTTTTAAGGGATCTTTGGCATCCTTCCACTTCTTTGCTGGACCACAAGCATATGGAAGAGGTCATAGATATGCCAAATAACAGCACTGTCAATGTACCCTTGTATGGTACTCGCTGTGACACTCCACTCAGGCAGCTTCTCTTTCTCTATCATGACTTTGCTCCATGGCTTTTGGGAGAACTAACAGCCCTAAGCTTCTGCTGCAGAGCTTATGTCCTTATTACTGCACTGACCATTCCAGTCTGCCTGTTCACAAGTGTATGCAGTATGCAGTATGCAGTATGCAAGCTTCCCGAGGGCAATGACAGCAGCTGCCTTCAAAATACTTCTTGCCAAGGGATTGGTACATGTGGCTTCAAACTACTTGTCAAAAAGAAAATTCTGTAACTTTTTCTGAATGTTACCATAGTATTAAGTAAACTATGCTTATTTTGTTCTTACAAATGTGTCATCACCATCAATATTGAAAAATATTTAATATCTGCCATTATCTTAAAAGCTCCCAAAGAAGAATATTATTACAGACACATTTACTTGTATAAACATAAAGTATCTTTGGTTGAACTTGTAGCCTTTGGTGAGGGGCCAGGGTTGCTGAAGACAGGAGAGTACAAAAGCCACTCAAATCTCTTGATTTCTGATCTAGGAGTCTATTACTTGAGCAGTAAGGCACTCAGTCATAAAACAAAAGCTCTATCTAGACACTGAGTTGCCCTCCTTCTCTTTCCGCATCCTCTCAGCTTCTGGAGGATCACATTTTCATGTTTCCTGTTGTACATAAGCAGCGACTGTTTTCTTGGCTGTTTCTTCTTCTTCCTGAAACCTGCATTTTGGAGATGCCCAATGCTGAGGCATTTGTCTCCTCTTCTTTATCTGGATTTACTTTCAATGTGGCATTATCTGGGCCCACAGGGTAAAGTGTAAGTATAAGCTAATCATTTCTAGGTTGTCTTCCCTAGCTTTTAGACAACTTACCCAACTGTCTACCTGATCCTCAGCTCAGATGCTTAATAGGCAGGTCTATAGTGTTTAACAGATCTTCTAATTTTCTCTTCGTATTTGTTCCTATTTGGGCTTCCCTTATGAGTTGTATCACCATTCTCCTAGTTGCTCTTGACAGAAAATCTGCTTCCTTTATTTCCCTCATTGACCCACATTCAACTGATCAGCAAATACCCAACCCCCGCCCCCCCATCTCCAGATGAGTATCTAGCTGGGGCTGAACTCAAACTCACTATGCTCTTGAACTTCTAATCCTCCTGCCTCTACCTCCCAAGTAATGGGGTTATAGACTTGCATCATGTGACAGAGTTTTATGCACGCTGTACAAGCACTCTAACATTTGAGCTATATCCTCAGCCCAGCAAATCTTGATAGAAGTTAATAAATATATGGCTACTTTTCTTACCACCCTTCCCCTGCCTAATAAGGTCATATTGTGATTTAAAATGTTATTTATTTTGTTTTAGTGAGTTCACAAAGTAATGGGGTTTCACTGTATATATATATATATATATATATATACACACACACATATATATGTATATATACATATGTACATATGTATATATACATATATATACACATACACATACATACATACATACATACATACATACATACATACATATATACTGTTATACTTTGATTGTACTTGCCCTTCACTCCCTTGCTTTTCCCCAACCCTGGTCTCCTTCCCCAAACTACTCCCTTGGTTTTCATGCCCATATATTCCAATGGCTTCACATCCTCTCTTCTACTTTCATTTCATATAAACATGTATATACACACATGGACACATATAAACATCAATTTCTCATTTGAGAGAAAAACATATTTGACTTTCTAATTTGGCTTATTTCTCTTAGCATAATGATCTCCGGTTCTGTAAATGTTCCTATATTACTGCAATTTTATCCTTTACAGCTAAATTTGCTGTGTATGTGTACATTTTCTTATCACCTTTGAGGTTGACTCCATGTCTTACCTGTTGTGAACTAATGAAGGAAGCTCCTTCCATCCTGTGGATTCTTAAGTCCGGTCTCTTGAGTGCATCAGAGTTCTTGGGCACTGAGGTCATTCATGCCTATTACTTTTCTGTTATTGATATTTAAATGTAGTATTTCTTTGACCTTGTCCTTACCCCTGATATTCTCTCTTGATTAGTTGAATCTAGTCTGTTAATGACACTTTCTACTCTGAATTTCTAAAAACTTGATTCACGAAGTTTTCACATTGACATCTCCCCCCACTATACCTTAATTTCCTTGTAGGATTTAAAAAATCCATTTTTGCTGACTTTTCCCTCAGTGTTGCTGACTATTTTCTCCAGGTTCCAAATCGAGTTCATCTTCTTAAAGGCCACTGGTAATTTTTACAAGTGATGTGCTCACCTGCCTTTTTAACTACTTTTTAAACAACTTCAGTATGTTAGAGTTCAGTAGTTAAGGAGTTATGATTTTTGAGGGGTCATACTTCTTGCTTTTTCATGTTTCTTGTGCTGTGATTTGTGTTTCTGTTTGCTTGGGTGTTGATCCCAGTTTTATTTGAGGATTTCCTTATTGAGCCACCTACACTTGAGGGCCTATTCTCAAGGACCTGAGAGAAAACCAATAAAACATGCATGCATGCTACAGAGATACACTCAAATTAATTACAGTCCATTACCATACCACCAGTGACCACAGCAGGTGGGAAATTACTGTGCAGTGTGCCATCAAGTTAAACATTAGTATTTTTTGAAATTTATTTTGATTTTATGCTTGTTTGTGTTTTGCCTACATGTTTGTCTGTGTGAGGGTGTTAAATCCTGGAGTTACGAGTTACAGACAGTTGTAAGCTGCTCTGAATGTGCTGGGAATTGAACCCAGGTCCTCTGGAACAGCAGCCAGTGCTCTTAACTGCTGAACCATCTCTCCAGCTCAAGTTAAAAGTTCTTTATAGTAAACATGGAAATAAAAACAATAAATGAATTAGATAAAAGAAGGAGGTAGAGAAAGGATAAAGAGGAGATCAGAGTTAAATAACAGGAAAAAGATGCTGGGAAGGCTGTTGTGGTAGGGAGAGAAAAGAACAAGAAATTAGAAATAACAACAACAAACATAAAAGAGATTTCCAACCCAAACAAGAAAGTTTGAAAACATTAGATAATATAAGAATAAGACTAATATAAGAACCCCAAACCATTAAGATAAAGTAAAAATTCTAAAAGTATCATGGTGGGAGAGTGTTAAATAAAATTAGTGGTAAATGAGAAAGCCATATAAAAACCTACTACTTTATAAGTAACTAACACATGTCACTAAAAAAAAATTAAAAAGACTGAGTAGAAGTACCCTAAATACTACTCCCAGAAGCCATGCTTTTTTTGTGTTTTGTTTTTAAACACCAAAGTTCCAGTGGCAGTTGCAGAATACCTCTCTATGTGTTGTTGTCTAGGGAAGGCTCAGGAGCTCTGAAAACAATAGACTATTGTCAATGCTCTTGCCCACCAGAACTACATGGGAAGACCACATTGGTGAAGTCACCACACACTGTGGATACAGGTCGCAGGAAAGTCAACCTGGAACTAAACTGAAAGCTAGCTTCCACAGTGCCAGAAAGCCCTGTGCATGCTAGGGGACAAAAATCATTACTGGTCATACATAGCTGTGGACCTAACATGCTATAATACTAACCAGCCAGGCAAGAAATGTCTACTGGTGTAATAGTAGCATAACTGGTTTGTGGGTAACCAACTGATGTCTGAATGGATTTGGGGAGCTGTCTATGGGAGGGAATATATGCTTGGTACTGTAAATATGGTCAAAACCATATGGCTGGCAAGGTCATATAGATCTTTCATATAGGTCTTGGGTGGGAGGGTTTACATTTATTTTGCTAATGGACATACAAACTGTCTTCTAAATATGTTAAGTTTATACCCATAGACTAGTGTTGTTCTCAGTACTGGGCAGAGAAGTTCCTTTTGCAGCCATTTAGGCAGATTCCTAATTGGCCGAAGTGCTAGGTAGGAATAAGTGACTGTTGAGTGCTCAGTCCTAAAACATTTATATGGCCCCTCCAAGGCCCATAGGACATTGCAGAGAAAGGGAAAGAAAGACCCTAAGAGCCAGTGGATAGGGGAGATTGCTATAAAAACACTTCTGGATGTTACATGGCCATTTCAATGGTGAAAACACAGCAGTTGTAACTACCTTGCACAAGATCTGAACAACAGTCTATCATGAATGGCAGGGTGGGTGGGAGTGGGTTTGGCTCATGAGGCCCCACTCCTTTCTGAGAAGCTACTGCCAGTTAATGGTTACCAGCAGATGAGGTACCATTTTCTTCAGTAGTGTAGAGATTAGTAAACTAGTCACAATTCAGTAAATAACCCCATACCTATCTCAACAAACAACCCTAAATAAACATAGCAGAAGAGACAGACTTAGGAGGATGAGTAGAGTAGGGGAGAAGAGTTTCAGTATAAGCGGGAGGGGAGATAGGAGAGGGTACTGGGGAATGAATATATATTGTGTCTATATGCTTTCATAAGTATATAATATAATGTCAGTTAAACCAAAACCAATAAGTTCATCAAAAAGTATGTTGAAAGAAGGGGAAAATGGAAACAAAAAGGTAAAAAAGAATTGAAAATAAAATAGATTGCCCAATAATGAAAATCATGTGTTAACAAAATTAGATGAACATATGAAGTAAAATAAATAAAACCATAATTTTTTAATATTATGAAATGAAAACACTACTACTATAAGCGTATTAAATGAAAAAAAAATGGGACGTATAAGACAAAAAAATTTTTTTGTTTGTTTTCTGAGACAGGGTTTCTCTGTGTAGCCCTGACTGTCCTGAAACTTGCTCTATAGACTCTGCCTCCTGAGGGCTGGGATTAAAGGTTGCACCCCTGCCAGGCCAAGAAATTTATGGGGGGGAAAAAAAAAGAACAAACAAGATGAAGTGTTAAGTTGCCTTCCTTGGAGTTTTTAAAAATTGGAGATAATTTCAGTTATGTGCACACATGTGGGGGAGGGTTCAGTTGAACTGGGCTCTTATCTTTCTTGGGATTTGTGTTGGTTTCAAATTTGCATTGGACAAATGTCTGATTTCTGCCTAAGCTTTTTCACTTTAGTTGCTTCTCTCTTCTTTACATATTACAGGCCTCTGCTGAGCTTTACAGCTGGTGGGCTAGGCAGGCGTGTTTTTCTGCCGTATGTATGTATGTATGTATGTATGTATGTATGTATGTATGTATACATATATATATATAATATTATAGTATAGTACATATATGATGAATATATCTTCCCCTCTAGGCATAGGCTTTAGTATTCCTAGAACTCAGTGTTGACATGTCTTCAGTCGCATTTGAAGAATGTAGTACAATGCATATTTTAATTAAGCAAGAGTATCAATATGAAAATAAATATTTGACTTTGTTATTTTAATGACTATTTATAATGGTCATAACTGTTAATAAATATTTTGCACCATCATTCATAACACAGGTGATTCAATCACCTGTGAGCAAAGATCACCTACCTAAAGTTCCCTACCCAAAATGCCCTTAATGTATAAGATAAGATACAAACATAGGGGCTGGAGAAGCAGCTCAGTAGTTAGGAATACTGGGTGCTCCTCTAGAGGACTAGGCTTCTATTCCCAGCACCTACATGGCAACTCAAACTGTCCTTAACTCCGTTCCTATGGACCCATGGCACCAGGTATGCATGTGGTATGCACGTGTGTGCACGCACGCGCACGTGTACACACACACACACACACACACACACACACACACACACACACGCACACACACACACACGCACACACACACGCACACACACAAAATACCTGTATACATAGAATAAAATAAAGTTTTAAAAATAAAGATATAATAATGTAGAATTCCAGCGAATGTATAAGCCATCCTAGTGATTCAAACATCCAAAGGTCATAAACTGTACTTACCAACTAAACTTGCTGTGGAAAATATTCGGCCGTTTTTTTCTAGAATCTCATGGAATCTCAACTGACACGCTGCAATTGTTTCATAATCTGTGCTGTAGGCTTGGTGGAGCTCCAGAGTGACGGTGTTCTTCTGAATGTACTGCAGAAACAAGTCGTTTACATGGACAAGATACTGAGACGTGAAGTTGTATTCTGGGTGAAGGCCTCGAACTACAGGAGTTGTCTGCAGTTCAAAGTCATAGAAAGCATAGGTACAGAAAGTCACAGGCTCTTTGTCACCAGATGCCTGCAGGACTTCAGAAGAAAAGGTGACTTTGTTAATGTGGATTTCAAATAGGTTTTCTCCTCGTTCCAGGTGGATGGTTTCATCAAATTCATCAACAGAGTCATCTGGCATGATTTCTGGTTTAAATTTGTACTGCTTAGTGCCGTAGGCAATGTCCTTTAACTGGGCTGCAGAAGAAGAGAGTTTAGAGATGTCAAACTGCTGACATATGCAGATGCAAACTAGCTTCTGAAGTGGCAAGATGTCTGGGACTTTCAGTGATATTCTTCATCTTAAAGTCTGTAACTGCACTGTTATTTTCTGCAAATAATGCTCATTAAAAAACAACAACAACAACAACAAAACCCTCAAGACTTGCTTTGACACCAATCACTAAACAAAATTACAACTTCAAAATAATAAGCACCTGCAACTCATCAATTACAATTAAGAGAATGAAAATGAAAAGAATTACACCTTCAGTTGTAAGATAGCCTTACCCCGGAATAGGAAAAAGAACAGGCAGCTCACAGCTGAGGTCACTATTCAGATGCCATGTGCTGCTGTAGCTTTGCTGCATCCTACATAGTAGATCTCTCTTGTTTACTGGGTACCATCTCTTCAGTTTAATAGGATATGCCTGCTCCTACTTTGGGAGAGGTAATGGGTATGGCCAACATCTCAATTATGGTGATAGTTTCATAGTTGTACACATATGTCTAAACTAAACAAATTTATATTTTAAACCTGCAATAAAAGTACATTAGTTATATTTCATAAAGCTGTCTTTTAAAGGTTGTGCATCTTTCTATATGTACAGCTTCCAGTGCCTCCAGATGCCCCTAAAAGACACTCGTAACAAGGAGCTGCCTTATTCTCTGTGAAACTATCCTTCAAAAGGTAACCAGGAAGCAGCTCAGCTCCAGACTGGGCAGTGTCAGACCTTCCATTATCTCTTTGTTTCAGGGTGATGAATTCCTTTTTAAGCTATTACCCTATCTTGACTTCCATGTCATTGTCTCCTTCCTTTTCTTCTTTGTATTTTCATCTTATAAGATATTTTTCCCTCTCTGCTAGTTTGCTGGGTTCTGTGTTGATAGGCACTAGTCTCTTTCATGCCCACTGGCTTCAGTTCTTAAGTCACCTATCTCATTAGTAACTTCATAATCTTAAAAGTTACTGGGGATCCCAAAAATCTTTTGAGAACAATTTATAGTTACTGCTATTGATCATATTGAAAAGAAAAATACAAGTATCTTTTTATATGTAACAACAATAACCTATTGTATGTTAGCAAAAATCATAGTATTTATTTTTTCAAAGTTGTAATTTCCAAAAAAAATGTGAGAAGAATGGCATTATTTTGATCCTTTCAACAAAAAAAATTTTTTTTTTACAAATATCTTTAGGGTCTGGCTTAATAGAAAACAGCTGGAATGGATCTGTGGCTGTGTTTAATTTGTTGTGATATCACACATCATCCAGCCTCTGAGAAATGCCATTATAAACTTGTAAGAGAATAAAAATGAAAAAAGGCTAATAATATGTTATCATGAAACTAGTTTTATCCTTGCAGGCTTCTACAGCAGTTTAGGAGAGCTGTGGGGTTTGAGAACTTTGAGAACTTCTCGTCTGTGAAGAACTAACTAAATGTCTTTATCTGGCTGAATAGAACTTTCCAGAAGTCAAAGAGCATTGTGTACCTTTTGTTCCATGTAGTACTCAATAAAAGTTTGTTTAATGGAATTTTCTTGGTTAAAAAGGAGGTCACCAAGTGAAGAATTTTCATTCAAGTCTTTGCAGGCTTTTACTGGCACACTTTGCTTGTCCCCTATACTCAAAAATTCACTCCATAACACAAAAAAGCCTCCACGGCATCATAGGCAGATGGTAGACAGTAAGAATACAGATGGGGAAAACTGAAGCACTGCCCTTAAGGAACTCATACAAGCTAGACCAGTAAATAGCAGTCTGTGTTTTACTGGAGAGGATGTGTGCCAAGTAAAAGCAAAAAGCACTGTCTTAATCCACTTCTAGTGCTGCCACAGACTGAGTTCAGGTAATTTATAAAGAACAAAGATTCTTTATAGAACGAAGATCGTGGTGTTGGAGATTGAACCCAGGGGTCTGTGCAAGCTCACATTCATTCTACCACTGAGCTACACTCCTACCTAAGAGATTTAGCTTTTATCGTTAGTTGTAAAGGCTGGGAAGTTCAAGTTGAAGGTTGTGTGTCTGGCAAGGGCTTTCTCACTATGTTATCCCAAGTCAGAAGGAGCCACATTCACTTACAATAAACCCACTCTTGTAATAATGAACCCACTTCCATGGTAGTGGCATTGATCAATTCTCGAGAGCAGAGCCAAATGACTTAACTACTTCTTAAACACTCTGTCCTTCAAAACATGATTGCAACTACTTCTTAAACACTCTGTCCTTCAAAACATGATTGCATTTGAGGTTAAGTCTCTAATGAAGAAACTCTAGGGAAAATATTTATATCAGTGAAACAATGACAATATATGTGCATTCTGTCCCCAAGACACACACAGATTTCACATAGAAGATATGGAGCCATCACACACACAGTCCACCATAAGAGGAAGGAAAAGCATTCTAGATGTGAGGTAGGGTAAGTGGTAGAAAGAAGTCTAGGGTTGCTCTGGCTTCCAGCTGGGGGAAAGTCAAAGATAACACTGTCACTTGAAGTACAAAGTACACAAACCAACTGAAGACAGTATGGTGCTTTCTGTGTGTGTGTTTTTTTTTTGTTTGTTTGTTTGTTTTAAAGATAGGACTTCTCTATATAGTCCAGGCTGCCCATGAACTCATGGTGCAGAAGCTGGCTTTGAACCCATATTCCTGCCATGTTATCCCCTGGAAAACTGGAATTGAACACATGTACTGCCAAACATAGCTCTCTTAGATGATTTCTGTATTTGCTAAAGTTTGAAAATTACTGTGAGGGCATTTCAGGGAAAGGGATGGTGGTTGAATCAATTAGAGACGCTTCCTGGCACGGTAAGCACCAAGTTAGATTCTGAAACACAGAAGGGTATTATCTTGATGTCAAGAAGAAAGGAAGTTTAGGCAGAAAACCATCAGCAACAAAGGCTGGTGCTGCGAATGGGCAAAATGAATGTGATGAAGCGCAAGCATGTAGAGCTAGCTGAGGTGTGCATGCACTTATCAGGAAAATCACAAAGGTGGCGTGACACTGGGGTCTGGGATGCTTTGTGTGCTGCATTGAAATCTAGCTCAAATAATGAATTTGAACACAGTAAATTCTCGAAAAACCCTACTAAAAATTCTTAAGTAGAAAAGATGAAATAGTCATTCTAGTAACTTATTCCAGCTTCAAATTGGAAAAAAATAGAGCAGGAAGATATTATGAGCGAGGGTTTGGACAGCATTTTTAACTGCCATAAAACTGTGCACAGTGTACCTTCCAGCTTTTGGATGCGTGCAGCCCTGGTATCAAGAAGATGGACATATTGTTCCACTTTGAGTTCATAATCTTGCTGCAAATTTTCCATCTTCTGAGTCACCGCCTCAACTTCCATCTAAAAATAAGAGACAGAGAGGTTCACTACTTACGATTATCCTATTTGCATCTGTCAAAGCGACTTTGAGCCAAGCATTTTAAGATTCAAACATTTCCTTGATGGAATTTAAGGCTACCATGTTATGAATCAAGCACTTCTAGTTGCAGTTTTCAAAACTATGATGATTTTAATATCTTTTGGATGGCTGGCACGAGCTCTAAAGCATGGCACCCTCCTGCCACATAGCTACAGTGCAGTGGTTTCCTTTTTCACAGCCAGAGTCTCCGAATTACTGAAAGTTAACATGGACAGCTGTGACAGGGCTTCTGGATGACCACTGTGACTTCACAGCAGACTACAGTGACACTTCTACAAGGGAGACCACTGCCACTAGGCCCTTCCCTAAGCTAAGGCTTTAATCACCTGTTTTTAAACTATTTATCCCAACTCTCTAGTTATAGAGCTAAATTCCAGGAATGGAATAATATTTAATAATAAGTGACAATGGATAATAAAAGAGGGTAACACAAAAAGCTTTGAAATCATCAGGACAGTATCACAGAAAATACACTCTTTTGATTTAGTGTCTGACAGTACCTGATAGTCTTTATTGATTTTGTGTTGCATAATTAGCATATTTCTTGTCTTTTCAAGTTCTTGTACTGTTTCTGCATGAGTTGCTTGAAGTTCTTTCATGGAATGTTCTAGATCTTTATTAATTTTGCTGTCCACTTTTTCTAAAAATGAAAGGTCTCCATTTTTTTGTTCTTTCTGAGCCTAAAATAAAACAAAATTTTTTAACTGAAACAAAAATTTGCAGAATGTGGCCATATGAATTAATGTGATGCATCAAGAAACACTTAGTAGAATTCATGCACTTTCATTTTTTCAGTAGGCACAAAGCAGTGTTAATACATACATTTGCATATATATTTGAAACAATTGTAGCAAAATAAAAAGTTTATGAATTTCACAACAAAAAATGAGATCACAGACATCTATTTTTTCATCTGACCAAAATGTACACTATGACACAAACGTAAGAAATATACACGTAGAAAACTGTATCTCAAAACTAGACAATACCTTTGTGTTATGTTTACGGTTCAGTACCTTACTTCAGAATGCAAGCTTGATTTTACAGTGGGCCAGGTAAAAATACAGTGTTTGTTGCAGTCAAAGGGCTTTGAATGAGAGTGCTGAGCTCTACCTTAATGTGACTTTGATGTCAGTATGAAATATGCATATGCTGTAACTAAATGTCATCTAGCCTTTTCCTGAATCAGTCCATTATTGTGCTCTCTCTCCCTCGCCTTTCCCTCAGATACATGCATGCACTAAGATGCAGTGAGTTTTAGAAGATGCACAAATAATTCACTGTCTACATATAAGATTTCTAGATAAAGGTCATCATTACATTGAGACGGGAAGACTTGGAATCAATGGCTAATTTGTAAATGCTACCTTTATAAGCAGGAGAGCCTCACCCAGCTCATCAACATTGACGTCACTCTCCTGTAAGACAGAAAGTCAAAGCTCACAGTGAGGAGGAAGTAGTCTCTGGCACACATACCCACTAGACAATCTAGAAAAACACAAGGTACCTGGAGGCTATGAATTTAAGAAACCAAGTACTCAGGACATTTCAACTGCTCAGAATAGCCTCAGAAAACATAAGCAACCAGGTGTGTTAGCTAATGAACCAAGTGACACATCGGTTTCTTCCTTTGATGTGCACTGTTTTGTCTGTGCTTGAGACATGCACGCGCACACATTCTGAAGAAGGGAAATGGTTCACCTGGTTGAAAAACCTCATGCGGCTTTTCAACTCATCCAGCTGCTGCCTCTGCTGCAGACACTGTAGCTGGAGCTCTCTGTTCTCTTGCACGAGCTTCTCATTTTGGTCTTAAAAATAAAGTTAGCACAATTAGAAAGTTAAGTGAGAATTATGATGAAGAACACATTTAAATACATTTAAATTTGGTTACACATCAAGCTGGATCTAGTATCATTCAGGTCAGAGAAGAAATAGCTCCAGCACCTTAGATGAAGGCAGCAGGGGCTGAGGAACCATTGAACACCATCATGTGTCCACCACATGACTCACTCACACGCTTATCAAAAACTTAAGACTGAAGTTCACAGCATTAACACACGGAAACTGTGGTTTCTGGGACTTCAAAGGAACATTCTACTTAAAATGCCTGAGAATACATGTTTCTAAAAATACGATTTTTACTTACTTATTAAGGGTCCTGAAAGACATGCAAAGAAAAAATTAGTCTTTTAGTATTCTGATTGACTTCTTTGAATTTTCTTTCCCTCACTTAGCATAAAGTCTTGGTATTAGAACAAGATCATTTACTTTATAGACTCAAATCCATAACTTAACCAGCTATACCCCTAACAGATCTGTTACCACAGGAGACAAGATTCTGAGGCAGCATCAATGATAACTCAAGTGTATTCTCAGCTCATGGGTTCTACTCTTAGCAGGACATGGGTTTTCAGACACCTCTAAGAAGAGGACCCTCGTGCCTAGGCACTCAGACACCATGACACACATAGCAGGGCTGTTAGGGAGAAATCATGAAAACGGCAGATACATACACTAATTTTTTGCTCTATGTTAAACACATTTAACTTAAAAAGAGGTGGGGGTATGGGCTAGAAAGATGGCTCAGCAGTTACAAGCTGTGGCTGCTTTTCCAGAGGATCTGGGTTCAATTTCAAGCACCCCTGTGGCACCACCTTATAACCACCTGTAACTCCAGCTCAATGGGATCTGGTGCCCTCTTCTGGCCTCTGCGGGCATTGCATGCACATGGTACATAGAAATTCATACAGGAAAAACCTGTAGACACATTAAAAAATAAAAAGCCACTGGTGGCTAGCAGGCACGTGCATTGCACTCTTTAGTGCTGTGTTCTGAAGCTCACTGTCTTCACTGTGGGAGGCAGCTATGCTGTATTGTGGACACTTGGTGGGCTGCTTCTAGACCATGCCACCCAAAGTATCTCTCTCAATTTCTTTTTGATCTCACAATTTTTGTTTACTATAAGTGCTCAATTCAAGTTGTACATTTTTATTTCTTTTTCTTAATAAAAAATCAAGTAACACATTTGCCAAGAACTCTTTCCATGAATGCATTTGCAGTCTGACTGGATGTTAAACAGAAATATGTTTCTGCCCTTTCAAGGCTTCAAAGCTATAAATACTTCACACAAATAAAAGTGTTAAATTACAAAGGTAAGAGGAAATGGACTAAACTGGGAAGACTTTAATCTTATAGTTCCTAGAAATCCTAGGGTATGTAAAGATACAGAGGTACTTTATTAAATATATAAATATTTCCATTACATGGATAGAAAAATTAAGGGTTATTTTATGGTATAAGTGGCTTAAATCCAGTAAACTAAAAGAATTTCCATCTGTGAAAAACAACCACAAAAGTTTGAAGGTATGGGCCAAACACCTGCCTCTAAACTAAAAACATCACCATTAATAATCATTGTGAACTGTTATGAAATAAACTTTTAGGTTAGGGAATACAATGGTAATGTGGCATGCCTTGTATTGGTCCAGTTAAAACAACTAGTACATAGAATGACAATGACACAGAATAACAAAATAACAAATGGTGTAACAACAGAATGACCAAAATAAGAGGAATGGGAACCTGAGGTGCTGAGATAACTGAATTCACTCTGGTTTGCAGAAGCAGGGGTTCTAAGATGTAGCTAATGTACAAAGGCCACAGCTTTCAACTTGGGGTTGAATGACCCTTTCGTAGTTGTTGCCTAAGACCACTGGAAAACACAGATATTTTTCTTTTGATTCATTGCAGTAGCAAAATTACAGTTACAAAATAGAGATGAAAATAATTTTATGGCTGGGGGGGGTGTTCACCACAACATGAAGAACTGTATTAAAAGGGCTGCAGCATTAGGAAGGTTGGGAACCTTCTACAAAGTGTACACTGCTCCACTTAGCATGGACACAGTGTGCACTGTGATCCTTCATATGCTCCAGGTTTTTCTTAATCCTTTCAATTTTGTATAGCTACGAATATGTCAGTAGATACAAATATAGTTATATAAGTATTTCCATCCTTTTACTCTTTTTGTTTTGTTTTGACAGCTATGTGCCCATTCACTGCTATTTTAAAAATAGAGTGCCATTTGTGGGAAAATAACTTAATGGGAAAACATCATTGAGCACTGCTGGGCTCTCTACAGAATTTATGTAGAATTATACACTATAGTCTTTCTTAATCAAGTTGCTTATTTAGGATATGTTTTGGGTCTTTAAGAAGTACCAAAACTGCTACAGTTCAAAGAGGAAATAGGCTTGCTGAATTATAATAGGAAAAAATCAAAGCACTCTGCATGAGATGAAAAACAACCGTCTTACCTTATGATTTGACAAAAAGCAGGTTAAGTTAAACAGCATTTTATTCAAATGAGATACCATTTCACTCTTTAAACTTACATTCTTCCAGCACACCATTAATAACAGTACAGAGAACAATTCAACTAAACAATTTTCAGAGCTCCTTTGTGCTAATATCTTCAGCTGTGATCAATATAACCATATGCATTATGCTGAATTATGCATTCTAGCTAAAGATAGAAAGGAACGTTCAAAAGCAAGCCCTTAAACACATGCGGTTAATTTAAGCGCTAACCAAATGCAAACTGCATTTACATATCCTTCCCCACGTATTCACACAGTCTGAAACTAATTTGTACCTTGAATAAAGAGGTGAACATTCTCTAAAAATAACTTGCTGCTTAGATGAATGACTACAAGAAGCCAGGGAAGCATCTTCTGGCAGGGGACACTTGATACAAGAGAAGGCAAATGTGTGAGAGAGTTCAAAGTCAAATTAAACCATCTCAAAATCTGGATCACAGAAGGAACTTTCATCATATTTAAAGATTTTCTTAAATATATAATTTCAAATTTTATTTCCCCAAAATGATTAAAATCTAGTATATTTTTTCTTAAATTATTTGAACTAATTTTTTTAGAATTCATTTAAACATTTTTATAAAGACTTAAATTCTTGGACTTGCAAATTTAAATACTTTAAAGAAAATAACTGGAAAACCACAGTTCTAGAAACTTTTACTAAAGTTATTAGATAAATATGTTAAGATATGTTAAGGGGGTTCTCATGCAGGAAGATGTGGCTTACCATGCTAAAAATTATTTCTTAAATATCTATCATAAGAGATTGCAGAGTCATCTTCAGGATGACTCTGAGAAACTATTAACAGGCATTGTTGATAATGACGACATGGAATTAAATTTATACCAGAGTACTGACTTCACAATACGGTGAATAAAAGGGCATATTTTAAAAATAAATCTACACATAAACCAACAACTCGAAGAACTGCAAGAATCAGCAGAGATTAACTCTAGGGCTGCAGCAGAGTCTAGACCTCTTTCACAGTACACACACATTAGTTTCAATATTCAAAAAATCCTTAAAGAACCAGCAAAAAAGATGAGGATGGACTAGGTGAATTACAGTATCTTAGCAACTGTAATACTTATTAATAAGAGTTCTCCAAATCAATTAAAAAACAATAGTTTGAAGAAAAATTAATATTCTTCCCCCTTTAAGAGTTTTGTTTGAGAGATCAATTCAGATGTCTGGAAGACAAAAGTTTTTAAATTCTTGGTATCTAAGAAAACACAGAAAAAACAAATAAAATAGGTTTATTTCATTTCACTTTCTCTGCAAAATTATGTATGTATTTATTTACTGTGTGGCAGAGGACATGTGTGGGCCATGGTGTCCATGGGGTCAGAGGACTTGGGGGATCCAACTTGGTGGCAGGGTGCTTTTACCTGCTGAGCCATCTTGCTGCCACTTTTCCCTTGTTGTTTAAGAATGTACAATTTATCCATTTTTGGAAGATTGAATAGAGCAATAGGGCACTTCTACTTCAAGTTATTTACTGAGCAACTAAACCAAGGCACTCCAGTAGGCTCTCGCTAGTGACATTAAAATCCACTGTCCTTTAGAAAGACTCAAAAGTAGCCATTTGGTCACTTGGTGCTTCACTGGAATAAAGACTCCATTGACTACCTGTTGCTATTTCAGGCATGTTGAAATGTAAAAAGAGAAAAGAAAAAAACAAAACAAAACAAAACAAAACATGGCTAATCAGTTTTAAGTTGTTATTGCTTATGGATGCACTCTAAATTTGGGAATTTTAAACATGAAAAATTGTGTTTCATTTGATCAATAAAATGTGACCCTGTAGTAAGAGTACTAACTAAAAATATATTTTTTCTTACTGATTCTGTATTAACTTTTTTGTTGTTGTTGTTGTTATTAGTTGTTGACATAGGGTCTTACTATGTAGCCCAAGAGGTTTGGAATTTGCAATTTTCCTGTCTCCTGAGTACTATGATTACAGGCGTCCATGCCTGGCTGTACTAAACTTTTAAAATTCTTATGTAACTGAATTGCAAATGTTCCTAAGGAGCAACCTTATTACTACATTCCTGGGTGTATCTCATGGGTGCACACACAGGTACCACACTTTAGTAAAAAAATCTGTCACCCCTCTTGTGCACCTGTGTGCCCTGGGTGTGCACATGTCTGTGTGTAATACAGCAGTCCAGACATCTTTAATTATGTTTTATTTCTATAAGACCTAATATGATTAAGCTTAATGATTATTATTTTGACAGGGACATTCTGACAGTGTCTTGATTAAGAGAACAGAGGTAGACATCTCTCTAGTAGACTGTTTAGTTTGATCTATCAAAACCACTTGTCTCTGCTTTGGGTTTCTCATTGCATCTCCCATTGCTACCTGAACCATTACAGAATTCTCTATTGTTGGCTTCCATGTCTCATGAGGGCAAGCCATTGTCTTTTTTGCTGTATCCTCAAATGTGGAACAATGCTGAGAACAAACTAGTGCTCAATAAATACTTGTTTTCTGTCAAATAAAGAAAAGTTCAGAATTTAGGCATATTAAACTAATGAGACACAACCTGGATAAAAGTGTCTGAGGAAAAAAACAGTTCTTTTGGCACACCTATGTATTATACACAACTATGTATTATACACACCTATGTATTACATATATGTACAACACACACACACACACACACACACACACACACACACACACACACACACACAGCACTGATATAAGCTGTGTCCTCAGAGGACAGCAGGATGATTGGCAAACAAGAACTGTCTGACTCAGAAAATAAGCATCAGATGTCTGCAGAAGTAAACGGGTGGTTATTTCTATGGTTATTTCCATGTACCTCTTTCAGTCTTTAATTTGTCAAGGACTTCGGTTTTGTCCGTTAGATCAGATTTTAGGGCAGTTTCGAGCTGTGCAATCTGCACTTTCATCTGCTGCTCCTTTAACTTCCACTGTTCTTCAAGGGTAGCACTGAAGGCACTGCAAAACACACGTGACATGCAAGGAGAGCTGGGAAATCAGCTTCACCCGAAAATAATAAGAGAAAGCTTTTAGTGGCACAGAGACCACTGTCATCATGTCTTAGGAATTAAGTAAACAGATGCTGGTCTGCTGCTGTTGAAACCGAGGCGCCTTGCTCAGGCTGTGGTTAGTGAACATGAAAGAGTTTGTGGGATGAGCAAAGGAACTGGCCTTAATTTAGAACTCCAAAGTCAGAAAAGTTGGCAACATGAAGCTTTTGTGGACTAGTAAAGGAATTCAGATACTGTACATACTCCAGAGGAATCCACGGTTCCAAACCTCAGCAATGACAGACAGGCAGGACTGTCCCCCTCCCCCAGCAAGTTCTCTCACTCAATACCGAGAAAAAGCATTTCCACCTAATCTGTAATTCTGAGGAAACACAGTCTGTGATAACACAAGCATAAATGATGGTGTACTGAAGCACAAGGTGGCAACTCTGATACCAACAAGTGGTGCAAAGGCAGTTTTACTCTAAAAACAAAAGCAAAAGGCTAAGAATAAAAAATAATTTTATCTTTTAACAAAGATTGTTATAAAATGAATGCCAGCTGGGCGTTGGTGGTGCACATCTTTAATCCCAGCACTTGGGAGGCAGAGGCAGGCAGATCTCTGTGAGTTCAAGGCCAGCCTGGTCTACAGAGCAAGTTCCAGGACTGGCTCCTAAGCAATACAGAGAAACCCTGTCTCAAAAAACCAAAACAAACAAATAAAATGAATGCCTTTAATCTAAAAATGTTACTAAGACAGAATTATAATCGATTCCTCAATAAAAAGTGTAATGCTCTTTTATCTTTCTTTCTCTCTCCTTCCCCCCCCTTCTCTCTCCTCTCTCCTCCCCCCCTCTTTCTCTCTGGCTTCCACCTCTCCAGGGCTGAATCTCCAGGTAGTGCACCCCCACACCTGGTTTATGTGATGCTGGGGCTTTGTGCAAACTCTCTATCCACTGAGTTACATCTGCAGCCCAAAGTAGCTTCTTCGGTTAGGGTTTAAATCTGCTAGTGGTAAAGGTATAGCATTCTAGAAGTACAAAACAGGAATGACTAGGTGCAACACAGAGGGAGAAATCAACCATTTATCCAGTGGGTCCTGAACATGGTCAACAATGGTGCTCCTGAAGCTCTCGTCACTGGCACTCAGGGACATTTCAAAAAGAATGGCCTGGCAACTCATGTTTCTGTAGCTTCCCAGGTGATAGCCAGACTTCGGGAAAACCGATCTTGATCTGCACCTCAGCAGAAAACCATTATCTGTGAAGCTTGACTTGACTGAGTAATCACCCACAGCTTTGACCCCTCTACTTATTTTAAACTCAGTAAATGAAACAAAAAATCTATAAAGTCTGTTTTCATACTGAAGGTGAAGTAAATGGAAAAGAAATGTACTATTGAAAATTGACCTTAATGTTGCTCCCAACTAGTCCTGAGGTTTTATTCCAAAAGAGATACTTTTTGTAGAAAGCTCAGCTTAAAAACAAAACAAAACTGTATTCATTTTACGTTTTGAATATCTGTATTGCATTTAAAATAATATCTCCTTGAAAATAAATGGCATTCTAGAAGTTACTCTAAAGATGACATCTGTTTTCCTCTATCAGTATTCTCATTTCATATAGGGATCCTCAAAAAAACAAAACCATGCAACCGATATGCCAGTATCTTAAGCTAATTTTTGTCAAAGGTAGAATTACCTAGACTTAAATGAAATATAAATAAAACACATGAACTTTAGATACTAAAGAATATCCTTTACAAATTCACTTAAAATGAAGGATGTATATAATTTCTGTGTCTAGCCAAATCAATACATATGCATGAGTATGTATGTATGTATGTATGTATGTATGTATGTATGTATGTATGTATGGATGTATGTGTATGTGCCCTCTATCATTAAAAACATGCACCAATGGGAAAAAAAGTTAGCATGATGAAATAGGCACATCTATACATTCCCTGAGATGCCAGCAATTAGAAAGAGTAGTGTTCCAATAGTGTGTGCCCAGCACAAGATCACCAGCAGCTAGTCTGGCAGAAACATCAGAAGCTGTGTGTGTTTAAATTAAGAACAATTTAGCAGCCTGGTTTCTCCAAACCCACAAAATACTGGTGTAAATCAGCATAAGTCAATCTGAATTTAGCCCACTGCTATCTTCCCTCTAAATTTAGGACTGCATTCCACTGGAGTTTCATGAGGAATTCCTTTGAATTTACTATATTCCTCTATGCTTGGAGCCATCTGTGTAGCTATAAATGGTGAACCACATCTGGCTCCATTTTCTCTGTACGGGCCATATACATGATTAAATCTGCATATGAGAAGAGTGTTTAAGAACTCTTTATTCATGAAAATGTGTTTTTTTTTCTCTATACCAACAGTGGCAGTAAACGGAGGATGACTGTCTTTGTCTCTGTACCCATTGCACTGGTATTGTTCGGTGACAGCCTGCAGCAGGACTGTTGGTGCCTGTGGTCACTCGCATGCCCACTGGCTGCCTTGGGTCTCAAGTATACTGTTAATACAAACCCTTGGTTAAAACATGATACAATCAAAATAAAAGTCAAAAATTCCTCTCTACCCTGGGGTCTTTTTTTCTTAAAGAAAACCTTCATCTCTCCAACATTTTAGGACTTCCTCATGTAAGAAATGATGGAGAATCATCCCCTCTTTCATGAAGAAACCCACAGGTACTTTCCCAAGATGCCTGCAGACAATCAGAGCTCATGTTGAGAAATGAGCAGTGACCATTGTCAAATTCTGAGCAGTGCCCAAGCTGTTCCAGCATAAAAACTTATCTGCTCAGTTCTTGAAAGGTCATCGAAACAGTCACACTCTAAATGGACTTAAAAAAGAAAACAACCATTAGATCAATATCTCTGAAAAATGAATGGCTTAAAGTCACTTTCAACAGGAATCCTGGACCCAACCTAAAGATGAAAACTTGGCAGTGGATGGTGGTAGTAGTGCTTTGTGTACACAAGTGTGTGTGTGTGTGTGTGTGTGTGTGTGTGTGTGTGTGTGTGTGTGTGTGTTCAGTAGGAGAGGCTCAGGGAGTGTGGTGGAACCTGGACTCCAATAACCTCCTCAGGTTATATGTACATATTGTACCTTAAGGCCTACTGTATTCACTAGCTCCCTGGTACCCAAACCACTAATTTCAGCAATGGAACACAGCCTTACCAATCAGTGCACAAAGTTTCTCTCTCACTAAACAGGAAGATTTAATTGCAAAAAATTATTCTGAATCTTAAAACAGAGCATTTCTTAAAGTTCTTATTTCTTGGCATTCTAACAAAAATATTTAGCACATTAAAGAAGTTATATACCAAGTACTAACATGAGGGTTTTATCTTACCACATGATTCTCTAATATGTCACATGTCAAGTAATAAACACATTCAAAATTTCATTTAAAAAACGAGGATGAGAATGCAATCTGCAAATTATCTTTTTCTCCTGAAAAAGAGCCAACTTTGAATAACAAACACATGCTCTCCTTTTTAAAGCATGCTATCATTATGACTAAGCAAACAAAGTAGCATACATAATTTCTGATTAACATTAATTTCAGCAATGATGATTAAGAGTGTAATGACAGAAAAGAGCTGAAAGAACCTACGGACAATGGTGATGCTTGCAGTTCCTCTATGCTTTCACAAGCATCTTTAAAAATTCCATCAGAAAATTTTGATGTTCTATTTATGATTACATGTACATATTGGACTTTAGTGATTTTTTGACATTGTTTTGATGCTCATTATAGTCATTTACTTCCATACACCTCATATAATATTTATGTATAAGCAGCACAATGAAGCCATTTTTAGTGTGATGAAAAAAATGTAGTTCAAGCCCAAAACATTAAAAAAAACTTTAAAGTCAGATTTACACTCTAATATGGAAAGATAAAGTTTTATGGAGAGTAAGTAAATATGACAAAAATATGCTTTGTCAAAATTCCATTTATGTATTATTCCCAGATAAGTCTGATGTTTTTTATTCCAGGAATATATGTTTAGTAAATTCTCAAGTTGGAGAGAAGTAGAAATTTAGAAGTAATGGCTAAATGGCACTTTTTGTGTTTAAACCACATTAAATTATTGAGAGTTACAAGATGTTCAAGATAAATCAATCAAAATCTTTGCATGTATTGACAGGTCCATTATTTCATGGATGCTTCCTTCTCATGCAGATAATTTTCCAATGCAGCTAAAATCAGGAACAGTGGTGCACTGGACGGGGCGGAAAGGGGAGATCTAGTTTTAGGGTAGAAAGAATTGGGTATGCCAGTCATGCTGTGTGACTCTGCACAAATTTGTTCATCTGGCTTCTCAGTTACCTCCTTTATAAAATACAGGGATATCATCACTCTCCACAATATGGCACTGCACAATCTGTACAACACCTGAAATTTCAAATATACGATCATAAAGTATACAGATACATCAATGTAAATATACATACAATTCATTAGAGGAGGTATAAACTTGTAGGTGTAGTAGGTTTTTTTTAGGCCATGTTAATTAAAAAGGAATTGGTACAAAACGGACTAGAAGGAAGTTTTATGCAAAATTACATAAAGATGTTTAGCTAGGCTGCTCCTGCCAGAGGGCCCTGAATATTTAACTGGTGACATACTGTTGCTAACCCTTAAGAGACAGAAAAAAACAAAAAACAAAAAAACAAAACAACAAAAAGGTACAGAGCATTAGAATAATGCCTAACATGGACTTAGGTCATGTTTCCAAGTAGGCAAAATAAAATTTCCCACACACTTTGTCAGAACTAAACATTTAAAATTTAAAATGTATATTAATTTGCAAAACATTCAATTAAAAAGTTAAAGTTTTTTTTAAAGCACAGATACGATTTTCTATGGTTTCAGCATATTAGCAATATGAAGCAATAGTTGAGTATCAAATTAAACTTATTTAAACATGGTAAATATGCTTCCATGTCACCCCACATTTGTCATCACACATACTGAAGAGATGTAAACAATAACACAGATACATATCAATAGATAGATCAGAATCATTTAATAAGATTTAGCCATGGAGTGGAATTTTGCTTTAAATATTATCAGAAAGGGTTATTTTCTAAAAATACTGTAACTACAAAACTTATTAAGCACCAAAAGTGAAGTAGTTCTTCAAAATTTATCTCGAGCTGAGGTTGAGATGCTCAAGTTTCTCTTTATAAGGAACACAGATATTGCAAGTGAACCTCTTTCCCACCATATTCAATCTGTTAGGATGCTGGAAAGCCCAGTAGAGAGACCCAAGCAAGACTCCAAGAACTTCTCAGGTCTCCTGACTATACCATTCTTCAAGAGCATATAGTGTCTCTAGAAGGTACACTAGCCTTGTTCAGAACCTGAGCATGTAGAATCCTCCATTCTAGAGTGTTCCAAGGAAGTGATAGGAATGGATGCAGACCATCCTGCGCGAGCGACATCTACCGGCTTCAGCTTCTATTCAACAAGTGACAGTGCTTGTTACTCGCAACACAACAACCTGATTCTCCATGTATGCTATATTACAGCTCAGTTCAAAACAAGTTACCAATGCCTTTAAAAAGCTTATTTTTCTTTTGCAAAGTAAATGTATGTCTTGCCATGACCTATTGCTAGTTTTTAAATCAATATTAGATATTTTGATAATAAATGCTTTGATTAAAAACAGCCCAACAAGAAAGAAACAGAGAATTGTGATTTACCTGTTATAAAGTTTATCATAGTTTTCCTTTAAAAGTTCTCGCTCCTTTTCTAAATCATTAATTCTATCCTGCAGCTAAAATGAAAATAAAATTACAAAGAGTTTCCATGGTTCAGGGTTAGCACTCTAGCCTCTGAAAACAAAGTTATACAATCAGTGATTATCATATCAAACCACGGTAAGAAAACCAGGATGGGACAGCCACTTGCTTAGTCTGGATTCCTACACTGCAGCTGCTCGCTAGACCACATGCAGTGCCTGCATTCAATTCAGTGTTGATTTCTTCCATGTCATTAAATAAACATGAAATTAATATTCCCACTTTAATTTAGTAGAAACGGATACACTACTTTATGACAACATGAGCCAGAACTCAATAAAGAATGTGTTAAGAGCTCTCTCTTTAGTCCCTGGAAACATAATAGTTTTTACTTTCTACCATGATGAATTCCTTCACTATATTCATTTTGTATTAATTTCCAATTGGCCCATAAAAAATGAGTACTAACTGTTCTTTGAGTTCATGGTTCAAACAAGTTTATTGATAACTATTTAATTTAAAGACACAATTTATCTTATTACCTGGAATTTATAAATGGAATCATAAGAATAAACTGTTTCTTATTTTATACTGATGAATAATATTTTTAGAAGTAAACATAATTATTAGAGCATTATGGATGCTATATGTAGTATTTAAAGTTTCATTAATAAATATAGTCTGTAGTTTTTTGGTTTTTTTTTTTTTTGCTATATAGCAGAGAACTTAAAAGTCATCTCTGTTGTTAACATTCTCTTTTGACACTACTGAGAGACAGGAGAAGATTCTCCTGGGTTCAGGACAGAATGTAAACACCTATTCCATTTCTGTTCTCCTTAGGAGTAAATTTAACAGACCATAGAAAAAACAGTGTGCTAGTTGGGAGAGATGAGCAGCAACAGTAATAGAAGGGTAAGTTTTCAAACAACTTCCCAGAAAGAAGATAATTTTACAAAATTGCTGACACAGTAAAGCATAACATCCCCCTCAGGAATACGTCATTCCTCTATTTTGTTCTTGTGTCTCAATGATTAAGAAGTCGTATTTAGGGAAGCCCCGTTCATGTGATATTACCTTTTTATTTTACTGCGGGCTCTTTAATCCTAGACCAACACATTTGTGGGCATTTTTAAGGATCAGTTTGCCATTCATATTCTGTACTACCCATTCTACTCCACTGCATTCAAAATACCAAATACATAGTTCAGATTTTTGACATAAATTCAATTTTACACTGTTTCTCTTTTGTTTTTTAAAGACAGCTGCAGAAGAATTGCCGGGCAGCAAATGAGTGCACTGGGAGCTCACCTCCTCTACTCTTCGTTCAGAAAACCTCGCAGAGTGCAACTGCTTCTCAAGGCTGCAGCACTTCAAGCGCTGCTCTTTCAGCTGCACACTTAGCTCGTCTCCATTTGCCATCAAGGCATCATGGCTGATCCTGAGCGTTCTCTGCTTCTACAAAACAAAGGGAGAAAACTTTGACCTTTTAAAACATTATAATCTGGATAACTAATGGCAGGTATATCTGTGGCTTGATCATAGATGTTTACTTGCAGTTTATTTTCCAAGTCATAAACATTGAACATGTGATACAAGGAAAAAGGGGACCACTTAGCACTCACACAACATAAACCGTCTCCCCTTTGTTTGTCTGACGTGTTGACAGCGACTGGTATAGCTAGTTTTAGTAATTAATTCTTCCCCTTTTTACTATGGCTACAGTGGTTGGACATGCTGTCTAAAAGTGCTTCAGCATGGGTCAAAAAACACTGATCGCTGACATGGAAACTGAAAGGAGTTGGCATAAGACCATAAATAAACAATTTTGAATGGTTAGCTTTGAATTTTAATACATTTAAGTTTTTTTAATTCTGCAAAAGTATTTGTAAACCTTTAAGTTATAAAAAATTATATGTGAACATGATTTACATTTAATTTTACATACTTAAATACCATATTTTTAAAAGTAAATATAAATAGGTTATTAATTATAACAAGGCCTTTTGTAGACCCCATTTGACCACAACATGAAAACCTCACCTGTGTAAGTTCTAGTGAAGGCTTTCTTTGCACACCTAAAAGAAATCTGGCCTTTAAGACAGATTAGAAAACTTCAGATTAGTTTTCATTACTGCTGTATTATTACAGCATTTCCTTTGAGTGCCCCACTTCATCAAGGCTGTTGGCCTCAGCCTCTCAGGCCTACTCCCTACACTATTTCTCAAAAGATGTACCTGTCCTGTAGCAGGCACTTGTACTTTTTTATCTGAACAAATACACCAGAGGTCACTGTTACATGGGAATCAAAATAGTCAAAGAAGGGAACATAAAATCATTTTTCAGTTCCTCTCTTAATCCTCATTTTTGAAACTGCTTTCTCCCACATGTATTTTTAGTCTAAAGGGACCTATCTACACTCTGATAGAGGTAACACTCCCACTCATAAAGCAGATTCCTCTCTTACAAATCTGTGCTTCTATATGGGTGGTGGTCAAACTTGGCATTACAGAAGGTTCCCGTAGCTTGGAAGATATCACTTGGGATATGTCTAAAAAGTATTTAACTACTTACTTCAATAGCGAAGCAGACGTCATATGACCCTGTACTTTACATCAATGCACAGCTTTCCTTGTCTCTGGACTTCAAAGAAAGCATGACTTAATATAGATTCTGATCATCTGGAATGTTTTGGAATTCATTAATTCTAGGACTTTTGTTAATGATGCAATGCTAATAAATAGTAGCTCTGTGAGAGCATATCCCTATGTACCCACAATCACTTGAAAACCATCCCGAGGATGGGGAAGCCTAAATATGTCAGACTGAATTGTCAATGTTTAAGATAAATATACTGACAGCTGATATCATGGGTATTCAAATATTTTCTGACACTGGTGGTGACCAAAGAAACACACAATGAAACAAAATTACATAAAAGAAAAATTTAATAGAATGTAATTACTGACCAGTTTGTAACACTGGTCTTTATTGCACACATGTGAAAGTGAATATGCATGCAAGCACAGAGACATCTTCATACTGCAGGCCTGTTATATGAGCTCAGGAGAAAGGGCATGAAAAAGAATGTTCATGGCACAGATGCACTTGTTAAAATTACTTAGTTATTTATAAAAAGCCTAAGTGGTTATTTGGTAACTGTTATGAACAATATATAAGAGAAATCACACACACTCAATAAAGCAAATATTAAAATAAAGATTTAGTGTTATGACCATTATTAAAAGTACAACTTGAATACTATTTTAAATCCTTTTCATCTGTGAATAAAATAAAAAAAATCACAGTACCTCTTGAAGCTGAATAAATTTTCCTTCTATGACTGAAAGAGCATTGCTTTTCTCCACTAGTTGTTTATGAAGCTTAATCATTTCTACATTGTCCCGAATATTTGACCTTCAAAGTTGTGTTTGAGAAAAAGAAAAAAAAAAGTAACACAAGTTAATAATATAAACAAAACATACACATACACACACACAAATTCATGGCTGATTTACTTGTATATAATTAAGTTGTCTAAAATTAAATTTATATATTTAAAACCAGTCACTATCCATTCTGGAAGGTGTATTTGAATTTGAAGGGAGTTTCTAAACTCGATGGCAATGATAGCTTCATCACACTGATAGTATAGACTGAAGCTATTTTCGGATGCTCTGAAAGACTGCATGAAACCATCAGTTTTCAGTCAGCAGTGTCTCCCAGCAAACCCTACACTTCCATAAAGGACTGCCACGCTATGCCCCCTAAGTGCAGAAGAGGTTGTGCTGTCATTCTTCTCCCTACCACGCCCTCCACACACACACAGTATCACAAGATTATCACTTATTGGGGTTTCCTCTTGGAGTTTCAGCTTTTCAAAAATATTTCCAAAAAATGACTTAGCATTTTATACTAATAATGCCCAAAGCTGGCATTTAAATATGTTGCAGATGTGCCTTTAGCTGAAAGAGATTATTGATGTCCACAGGGTATATAGAAACCTTATATGCTGCAATACTATTTTGTATTTTTCCTACTGAGATTAAAGCAAATGTAGAATTTAACAGGAAGATCTTGTTAAAGGTTAATCACAAATCTAAATGAATACCTGTTCTCAAAAGGCATTTATTTTCCTGACAGAAAAAAGGTTCCTTAATTTAATGCCTCATTTAAACTTTTTTAAAATTGTGAAGCCTTGATTTTAAGACTTCACTTTAAAAAATATAAAGGTAAAAAATTTGAATTCAGAAAATGATTTCAGCATTTAAACTAAGTGATTTGACTTCTAAGGCTTACCTAGTATTCACATATTGGAAACATTGTCACAGGCCCAGTGGAACCAGCAAATGCACTACAAAGCTCACACATCTGTAAACCAGCTGAGGACTTGAAATACTCAGTTTTCCTCTTTGATATTTGAAAGTTCATTGTATTTTGGCATTGCACAGTTAGTTGTCCTCACACAAAAGATAAACAAGTCCAAGAACCTGGATCTTTCCCAGGGCACAGTCTTAACACAATGTTAAAATAATTATGTGTCTAAAACAAGTTATCTAGCAGTTCTGAGTACAGATTCAACAGTGTGCTTATTGCTATTTTCCTTGTTGTTACATTTTTTTCACAAAATACAGTATGAAGAAATGTATTTTATATATAAAATATATTCATATTTTAAATAAAGAACAAAGAAAAGATTCAAACTTGTTTTCACTTGAAATATGAAAAAATACATGAAATCAAAATACAGATTACTTATTTTGCCCAGAATTACTGGTTTAACCATTCAATAATGTGTAGTATCTACTGATACAGAAGCTCAGAATGTGATTCAAAAAAAATAAATTCTTTGTTATATTTTCTGTTGTCTTAGTCTTTTTAAAAATCTTGTATTATTGGTGTTTTGGCTGTATGTACATCTGTGCACCAGGTGTGTGCCTGGTGCCCCCAGAGGGCAGAAGGCACCAGATACCCTGGGACTGGAGTTTCAGATGGCTGAGCTGCAGTTTGGGTCCTGGGACTGGAACCCAGGTCCTCCGAAGAACAGCCAGTGCTCTTAACTGCAGAACCATCTCTCCAGATCCTTTCACAGCTTTTGCTCTTTTTACCGAGGGAGGGAAGGCATTAAGGATCAAATCTAGGTAATGACTCTGATATTTTGTTTTAAAACAAAATTACCACAAAGAATCAAATATATTTTAAAATTAAGTGTAGTTTCATGTTAATAACAAGCAATTAAAGTCTCAACAATCACTTCAGTCATCTAGCATTAAGAAATCTGGTGCTGAATTTTCCTTGTATTGCAAAGGAGAGCAAGTGTTTTAAACTCTGTAGTATTTTGGCTGAAAGAGTTTTGCTGAGCATTGTCCTAAGTGTTTTGGGGTATGGACTCCAAATTACTGGTAAGAAAAGAGGCAGAACATTTTATACTAATGATGCCCAATGCTAGTCATGAACACAACTGTATTTGAAAACAGCAATAATAAGCATTTTAAGTACAAAGTCAGTTTACCACAGAACATAGCTAGCCTAGACAATGCAAAACCCTCCATGTGAGGGCTTTACAAGTAGCAAGTAATCTGATTACATATTTCCTAACTACAATAATCTGAAGATGATAATGTGTCACAAGTACTGGTCAGAGAGGTATAAAATACACTCACATTAAAATTAGCGCCATAATACCTGTGGCATGTGTTTGCGATGTACAGCCAAATCATCTCAGACTCGATAAACAACTCAGAATTTTCTCATAGATCAACATTGTGATAAAGAGTAAGGGTGGAGGTGACAGGATGGAAAAGAAATGTCACAAAAGCCTGCTAAGGATGTTAGAAGTGAGAGGGAGCAACAGGTATCACTAAGCAGCTGATCCCAGACTTAGTGCCTGTGAATAAAACCTATGGTTGGCTTCCTTGGAGGAAGAGATGTAGGAGTAAAGCATCAGCAATGTTTCCCGGGACCTCTACATAATAACACTGTCTCTTTTTACACGTGTAGGACCAAGTCTTCAGGATGGTGATGTTCTAGCAGAGGAACTATGCACAGTACAACCTTCAGGTGGACTCTGACAGTTGTGCAACTATTTGTATAAGCTGCAATATGTATGATAAAATAACCTGCAGACAGCTATCAAGAGTTCTAATTAAATGCTTTGTAAAAGTACATTTCTCAAAATTTCAACAAGGATTCTGAAAAACTATAAAAAGTTGGAGAATGCAGTGACCTTACTTTTCTTTTTCACTTTCTCTTTTCATAGATAAGATTTAGAATTATAATTGGATCTTCTGAAAGTATGAGAAAAGTTGTTGGCTCCTCACTAGATTAAAAACAAGCTGAAATAAATTAGACTTTATGTTGAAAAAAGTAACCCAGCTCAACAACCTGTGTGCCAACTTTCTCTTGTATAATTTGAAACAGCCAAGCAATAAACTCTTTTCGAATGGGAGCCTTGAAAACACTTGACTCCAGCTTTGCTACTGGGCGCCATAATAAATCCAGAAACTTAAAACCTCAGCTACACTGGAGAAAAAGAACCTTCAGTGGAGCTATGGAATGTATAGTCTAATATGAAGGTTTAAGAAACAGAAATCATCGCTACAGTTGGAGTTTCATATATTGCATTCCCCAGACACTCGCCTCTACTTTACCTACTAGCATTTCCTTCCTCACTACAGTAAAGATTATGAACAGCTACAGAGAATGGAGAAACTTTATCACACAGAAGCTATGCTGTGAAGTTCTGGGAAGCAGTGAGGTCAAATGTTTATGAAACAGAATGGAAAGGATCATTGTCAGCAATAGTTTTCGGCTGGCTGTGTCCAAGCCAAAGCTAAAAATCGGAGTATTTTTTTTTTTAAGTTTTAATATTCTTTCTAAACAGCAGTAGAAACTTGATTATCATATTGTTGAAAGAAATGTGGGCCACCGATAACTGGGAACAACAAAACAAAATACTCTGAAGGATGTTTTGAACAGGGCTACAGAAGCGACCTTCCCTAAAAAGTTGTCAAGAATAGACATAAAGGGTAATGGTTTTGCTCAAAATTGCTACTGTGGTCACAGGTGCAGATGCTCCCCTGACTTGAGACTGCATAAAAGAACATGTGACTATGTAAGTTGAATTTGCTAGTACAGCATAATTCTCTTGGTGTTGGGACACAGAACAAGCCACCACTCCAGTACTTTCTTACTGTCACCAACCAGAGGAATGGATGGGATAGATCTGACAAGTTATTTGTATATATACACTCACACTCACATGAGTAAAAGAGGGATTCCTCAGAACTGGTCTGGGGTAAGAGTAACCTAAATCTTTGCTCACCTTCTAGAGATGGCCATGTTTAGGATCAAGTTTACTAGATTTCAATCAGAGGTTTATTGCAACAGCCATGGCAATCTGGGACTTTTTAGCCATTATTTCCAAAAGCTCAATGGAAAATGTACTTTTATGGGCTATTAACATTGCAAAAGTGAACTGAAATTTTGTAATTTTTAAATTCAGTTTTACATAATTATTCTACTCCAGTACAAGAACAGGTTATCTCTTGTACAATTACCAGAAAGAATAAAATAAATGATAGAGGTCTTATGACAATAAAATGAAAAAAATGGAAAGTTAGGGAAATTATTGGGTAGGCAAATCTTTCAGATATAGAATGTCTTGGGAATAATTGTTTACAGAGTAGGGAACCACTTACTCTTTACTCATTTATTAGAGAAATAAAGAATTTGGACAATGTGCTTAAGTGATTGAGTCAATAGTCAAATCTAGTTTTAAAAACTATTTTTTTTCTCATTCTTTTAAGTTACTTTCTCCTTTTAAAATAGTCCTTCCTAAGTTTTCATTTTCCCAGCACTGTCATATATCGTGTGTGCATTAATTCACTAGTTATATGTGCAACAATTTCCATGAGCACTGGAAAATGTGTTAAGTTGCTATCTGGAAAAATCTTAGATAGTATTAATAATATAAAACACAGGGGCAAAAGAATATGGTATTTGGGTATAATATTTGTCACTGAACACATCCTAACTTATTCAAAACAACAGGGGAACCTGAAGGTATTTTAAAAATGACATATCATCTGTCTGCATAATACTGCATACATGGATCTCCCAGGCTCCCATCATCCTTCCATCAGAGAACCAGATGTGCCCTCTAAATCAGGGGACTGGGCAATCAGGCAAATTCAAATGGAGGGCTATTCTGCAAACAGTTGTCACTGGACTGGAAAAGAGCAGGGACTATTCTAGAATAAAGGAAACTTAAAAGACGTGGCATTGAATACACAATCCTCGGTTGCATCCTAGATGAAAACGAAATAAAATCTACTACTTAAAAACAAAAGCTATAAAGACATTAGAACAACTGGGGAAATGGATATAGGTTTGGAATGAGTATTAAATGATGCTACTGTGTTGTTCATTAAAGGTTCTGAATAACTGTTATGTAGAAAGATATACATTGGGTAAAGTAAAAGCATGGGAAGGTAGGAGAGGAAAAGTGGATGAAAGAAGGGGACAGAGGCTGGTAAAGAGGAAATAGGAAAGGAATTATGGAGGAAGGAAAGGGAAGGGAGAAAGAGGAGGGAATGGAAGGAGAAGGGTTTGTGTAGTAGCAAAGTGCAGAAAACAGGCTCCTATACCATACTTAGATAAGCTAAAGTTAGAAGACAAGCGCTCACCCAGCTGCTCTGTTTTTTCTGTACGTTTACTGCTTTACCAAGTCAAAATGCTGGGGAGAATTTAGAGTGCTAGGAAGTAATCCTGTCTCTGCAGAGGGAAGAGAGAGGCCCAGAGGCCAAGCTGTTTCTTATAATGCATGGCTGCAAAGAACCTCTTAGTTTTAAGATTTGACAGTCTGCTGTCTGCCAAAGGGAACAGAGCAAGTCAGAGAGTCTGAAACATATATGGGTTACATTTCCTCCCTTGGGACATAATGGCACTTACATGATTTTTAATTAAGAAGATAAATAGTACCCTAATATTTATTTTTAAAGAAAGTACAAAATGGTTACACATTGGCTAAGGGTATAAATATTTTTGGAGTTGAAAAAGTAAATAAAAGGTAAAACTTCTGATTTTAATGTTCACATACATATGTTCACTGGTTACTGCTTTGCATTTAATTTAAGACAGCCTTTTTAATAAGCAGAAAATGTGCATTTTTATATTGTTTAAATTTTAATATGGATTTTTGTTCAAAACAACAGACATTCAGGCTACTTGTAAATGATACAAGATTTTTTGCTAATGAGGCATTATGTAGAACATATGCAAAAATCACAACTCAGTCTTCCAAAAAAGACCACAACAACAGGAAAAAACATGACTTTAATAAAAAAAGAGCAGCACTGGGATTTTACTTCAAAGCAATTAAGGGCTTTGGATAACCAAAAGTTTATGTCAAGCTGATGCCAAACCAAACTGGTCTATTAAACACATACTATGGAGAGTTTCTGTACTGTTCTATGAAAGGCTCTTTGCCATAAATATCAAGTGCCGCCACTCTGCAGATTACAGCTACGTTAGGTTCATGCTTGAGAACAAGGGGTCCAACATCTAGATCAGACTTCTAGAATTTCAAATCTGAAATAATGTACCAGTGGAAGAGAAGTTCAAATATGTTTTTCATTTTGTTATTTCTCTCTACAGTAAATTACACCAAATTTTACATTTACCCCAAGTTTTTCAATAATTTTCCAATAGCCTCAAAAATTGCTATTACACATAAAAATTTGAACTACAAGTAAACATAATTTTTAAAAAGCCTTGAAGACTTTTATTTCTTTAGTTTCAAAAATTGTATTCAAGAAACAATATGCTATTCAATATAGGTATCTTTCCTTCTAAGCAAATAATGTGGATTTTCAGTTTTATAAAATCACTGAGGTAAGGAACTAACTGGCTTATTTCTTTGGATTCTGTAGCAATTTTCCATTGCTCATCATTTTGTTCCTGCTTCTAATAGTTGATGTGATAAAAAGAGACTGTTTCTCCTTATGTGGATAATCTAGCCCCCATGGAAGGCCATGGTTTGGATTTCAAGGTAAACACTGTCTTTTGTTGGCAACACAGTATAAAAACATGTGGTCTTGTCTGCCACCCTCTTTCTGCTCTGCTGTATCCCAGGGCTGGAGGGCCTGTGGAGCTCCTCTTCAATCACTGAAAGTCTAGCTCTATGATGATCACATCCATCTGAAACAGGAACAGTTAACACAGTCTGTCTTATTGTCTGGCACCTTGAAGAATGTAATAGGGAAAGTAGTTCCTGATAACCTTTACCTAATAGCTGAGCAACTGACAGGAACACATCCTAAGCCTGAACCTGCCCCGAGTAAAAGTGTGTATGTGTCGGGGGTGGTGTGTATGTGGGTAAATGTGTAGGACAGAGAGGCCCATGCATGGCATCTTTCTCAACTGCACTCCACCTTAACTTTTGAGTCAGGGCTTCTCATTGAACATGGGGCTTGGTGGCTAGCCAGAGTCTAGTCCCAGGGACTCTCTTATCTCTGCCTCCTCAGCTTTAGGACTGCAGGCACATGCTGCCATGTCTGGCTTTCTACATCGGTGCTTGGGATCCAGACACTATTCTCATGCTTGCATGGTGAGCACTTTACTGACTGAGCCATGTTCCCAGCTGCACAGTGCATTTTCTATTCTGATAATAGCTTAAGTGTAGATGTTGGTAATAGTGCTAATAAATCACACTCAGATATGAGGCCTGGGCCTCTGTCCCTGTTGTTTACTAGGAGCCATTCTTGTTTCTTAAGAAGGCTGAGTCTAAAACAGTTCTTTCTGGGGAACATTGTTAATGCCTAGTAATTCAAATTGATATAAAGGCAGGATTTTAATTATGTCCTTAACCTACATATAATTCTCAAAAATATTAATTTTTCTTAGGCTATGCTAAAAGAATACTATATAATTTCACTAGATATTAGGATCTTCTCATCTAATATAGTTTTACATATTACAATTTTAGTAAGTTAGAAATTACACTAGTCTTTTAAATCTAAGGCTTTTCTTATATTTTTTAGTATATTCAAACAAACAAAAGAACCAAGTTGGGCTAGAGAAACAGATCAGCGATTAAAAGCCTTGTCTGCACCTCCAGGGGACTCAGGTTTGATTCGCAATGCTATTAGAGCAGCTCACAGCCACCTGTAACTCCGGTTCCTGGAGATCCAACACTTTCTTCTGGCTTTGGTGGGCACCAGGCACACATATGATGCACAGACATCCATGCAGGCAAAACACCCATATATATAAAATAAAATTAAAATAGTCCTTTAAAAAAAACAAGTCTACTATTTCTTGTTTTTTTCATAGATCCTTCATATATGACCATGCAGGGTTAGTTTGTTGAGAGAGGATTAGGGCTGGTGAGAAGGCTCAGTGGGAAAAGGCACATGCTGCTAAGCTCCCTGATGGCCTGAGCTGAATTCCTAGTGACTCTTGTTAAGTTGTTCTTGGATTCCCACATGGAAGTATTTATGTGTGCGCATGTGCATACACACACACACACACACACACACACAAATATAAATAAATGTAATAAAAATGCTCTTTTTTTTTTTAAAGAAAATATACTTCAGCACTCTATCTGAAATGAAAAGTTGGAAAAATTTACTGGGTTTTTAAAAAGAGGAATATGATCAGAGTATAAAATAGTTCAGAAAGGGGAAATAGAAGTCAAGTCACTAAGTCTGATTTTAACAACATTATGAGATATGTGAAAAAAAAGGATACCACTACCAAATGCAATGTGTAGATTTTATTTGGGTACACTAAAATTAACCTTAGAAAGGTATTTTTAGACAAGTCTGAATATAAACTGGCTGTTAGATGCTACCAAAGAATGACTATTAATTTTGTTGGACACAGCTACATTCTCAACTATTTATGAGTGACTGTGTGGCTAGGGGTAGCTAATTGAAGGAAACAAAAATGTAAGTTTAGATGAAGTAAGATTGGTAAGAAAATAATAATTGTTGAAGCAGAGTTATATACATATGAGGGTTCCATAGGCTACTATCTTTAGTTTTGTCAGAGAGAGAGAGAGACAGAGAGAGACAGAGACAGAGAGACAGAGACAGAGAGAGAGAGAGAGAGAGAGAGAGAGAGAGAGAGAGAGAGAGAGAGAGAGAGAGAGAGAAAGGTTGTGAAGAGAAAAAAGGTAACTGAGGAGATACTGATAACAGAAGTCTTGTACAAAGCACAATGTCAACACACAAATGAACAAATGGGGTCACAACTAAAAACTGACAAAGTACAATGTGAACCAAAATATTATTTTATAAAATATCCAAAATACAATGATGGCAAAGAAACTATTGCCAAGGTGGACCATTAACCACAACAATATTGAGTTTGCTCATATACTGAGTACAGGAGACATGACATCCATTTGTGGTTACAAACTGCTAAGTATTGTGGAACCACAGATTGAACAAAGCCTTTAAACTAGACTTCTACAAACAGTACAACCATTTAGCTCTTGTTACCCATGTTTCTCTGAGTAGCTACAATCAAATGATATCAAATGATGTAAACTTCTGAAGTCTTTTTTTCCCCTCAAGACAGGGTTTCTCTATATTGCTTTGGAGCCGTCCTGGAACTAGTTCTGTAGACCAGGCTGGCCTTGAACTCACAGAGATCCACCTGCCTCTGCCTCCCTAGTGCTGGGATTAAAGGTGTATGCCACCACCGCCCAGCTCAAATTTCTGAAGTCTTGACAGTGGGTTAAACAAATGGACAGTTAGGGAAAACCACCCCTTCTTCACAGGAGTATTTGATACATTTAGTAGATCTACAGCATTTCCACCCAAAAAATAATAAGTTGAAATAGGGTTTTAAAATAGCTTAGATAGAGTTATCATCTTATGGTTCATGATAAATCATTTAAAAAATAATTTTGGGCATATCAAAGTGACATTTCGGTTTTAACATACCTTTGATCTGTAGCTTGCTGTTCTCGAAGCTGAATAAGAGACAGCTCAATTTCACTTTCTTTTCTCCTCAACTGAGTTTTAAGGATCTCTGCCAAGTGCTCTAATTCTTCTATCTGGCCCCTCTGTGACTGAATGACATTTTCTCTGTAATAAGGAATCTTTGATAAGAATCTGCAGTTTGAGAAGTTTGTAGTATTTAAAGTCAGTGCATATTATAATATGATAGGGCAAGCAAAAGTTAATAAAGTGGCTTCACTACCTCTACATATAGTGAAATAGCAGCAGATTCAGTGTGGTGACTGGGATTTACATCTGGGACAATTCAAGAGATAGCCTTTTAGAAGATACTGTTCTAGGCAAAGGACTGGACTGTGGTTGAATTCAGTGAAGTATGTACTGATCACCTACTGGATACTCTACAACATAATTTATGTGTTTTGTTCTTTTATACTTGCACAGTTGCCATATCACCCAATTAACACTGCACAGAATGAGCATGAAATGTGTCAAACATAACTGGGGTCTCCAGCATTATTTCTTCTACATATGGCAGCATCCCAGCGCAGTGCGTCCTGGGAACTGCTACAAACCCTGGCTTTTTACTTGATTATTAAAGAGTAAGAAAATATTTAGTCTTTTATTTTCTCACAAGTTGACTGCTAGTGTGACTGGTATTTAAAACATTCAAAAGAAAATATTTAAAATCTGTATCATCTTATTTTTCAGCAATGTTCTAAAGTTGATATTCTTAGTGTAACACTGTCTTCCTTATTCAGTGTTCTGATGACCAAGGTAAAGGCCTAAAGTCATTTGCAACACTCAGATCCTGAAACCACCAGACACAGGTGAATTAGAAAAAAAAAAAGATGAATGAGGCAGAAGAAAGTCTTTTGAATCCATAACATGATATAGAATGCATGGCATGTCTCTCAGAACCACAGGAAAGCAAGAGTTGAAATCCAGGTGTATCAGATACCTCCAAACATTCAAGCTATTCTTCCTCTCAATGCCTCCCTCCTCCCCAAAGGGTAAAGTCAGGATATAAAAAATGACCTCTAAGTTTATGGGAGTGAAAATGTCTTTAAAGCTGAGACTATTTGAAGTGATTGGACTTCAGTCCATTGCTTTGGTGGTAAAATGAGCATAGACCCTGACATTAATATAGTTAAACTATCCACTTAGAACATGTTATACAATACCTGTTATTACTTCATAGAACTAGCTGTATTTTAGTAAAGCAAATTATTTATACATACTCCAATTATGTTTACAATAAAGAAGAAAGAGGGATCAAAATAAGACATAATCAATATACAAAGTTCTAAAATGACCACAAAAATAAATACATACAAATTTCTTATTTCTCCTCTGGCTTCTTCAAGTAAACTGCTGCCATATTTTGTAAGCGTGGGCTCTGCAGTTTCTGCTTCATCTACAGTTTGGAATCTTATACCTAAAAGTAAAGTAGTAAAATATCATAAAAAGAAAGTAAGGAAAGACAGATCCTTGATTTGGTAAAAGTATATTTATAATAAACACCAGGCTACGTGTGTTCTTAGAGCAGCGCAACACAAGTGCAGGCTAAGGAGCATTAGTCCTCAGCCACCAGCAGGTAGTATGCAAAACACAGAAAAGGTATTGCCCACTCAATAGTCCTGCTAAAGAAACAAGTCTATACTTTTTTGGAATTTAGAACTTCTATCCCAATTTCTAAAAGAATCACCATTTTAAATTCAGGGATATATATAGTAAAAACAGAAGTATGAAGGAAAAAATTTAACCTAGGGTATTAGCAAATACTACTGTTTTACTAAAAAAACATAGCAATAAAATGACTTTCTTGACATTCTGCTATACTTATAGATCAGTGCCTTGTTCAGCCATGATCAGAGAAGCTTCCTCCTGCAGCAGATGGGAATAGATATAGAGACCCACACCCAGACATTATACAAAATGAGAGACCTTGGAACACTTAGTGCATGTGCCACAGCCCATGTCTGGAGTCAGAGGACAATTAGCAAAACAGTTATCTCTTCCAATGAATATGTCTTGGTGGCTAATCTCAGGTTGCCAGTCTTGGTGGCAATTAGCATCTCACCAGTTACTTTTTAGTGGTTTCGATAACGATCTTTTATATTTAACCATACACATCCCTTGATCTTACATCCTTAATTTTTGTTATCTTCTTTGCTTTTTCAACCTCAATAAGAAAATTCATATTGTAAAATGGGTGATTTAAGAATGAATCACCAACAAGAAAAGCTCTTAATATAAAACAGCATCCTGCAATATTTTTCTAATAGAAAGTTACATGTGCTACCTATGATGGCCCAGACAGACAGTCTCAGATACTTGGGACATTGAGGCAGGCAAACTGTTTGAGGTAGCCTGGGCAATAGAAGAAGACATTCATCTTAAAGGAAAAAAAAGGTATATAAAGTTTGACAAGGACAGTCCATTTGTTAAAAGTCAGATATACTTTTAATTACATGTCACTTTATATTTCTAGAATCATTAGAGTTAAGTAAAGTGCAACAAATAATGGAGACTTTAAATGGTGATGAGAAATTTCATTATTTGCAAGTTGACCGGTGAAGATGGACCTCCTCCCTCCCTCTTAACTGATGTGCTCATAATCTACTGCCGTAGCCTACACTGCAGCACAGGAAAGGACCTGCCTAAACATTCAGACTTCCCTGTGTCACAATTGGTCAGTCATACACAAGGACTATAACACTAACTCAAGCTTTCCCTACACAATCATGGGGAAATTCAAAATTAGCAGTGGAGTTATAAGACTAAGTTCAAAGTATATTTACAAGTTTTGCCATATGCTGATTTGGCTATTAATTAGTAACTTCAGTCATTATTCTAACTAATGGTTATTACATATTTTTTTCAATTTTGATTTGATTGTCTGATATAGTTCAGGATGGCTTCAAATTCCACAACCTCTTACCTTAGTCTTTTTTTTTTTTTTTTTGGGTTTTTGTTTTTTTGAGACAGAGTTTCTCTGTGTATTATTTCTGGCTGTCTGGGAACTCACTCTATAGACCACATTGGCCTTGAACTCAGAAATCTGCCTTTTTCTGCTTCCTGAGTGCTGGTATTAAAGCTGTGTGCCACTACTACCCAGCTTGTTTTAGTGTTTTTAAAGAATAATTTATCATTTTCCTCCTCCTCCTCATTTTGTGTGTAAAATGCCTGCTTTTGTCTGTGTAGCGTGTACATTGTGTTGGTTTTTGTCTGTGCAGCATGTGTATCGTAGTACCCATAGAAGCCAGAGTATGGTATCAAATGTCCTGGAACTGGAGTTACAGACAGTTGTGAGCTGTCACGTGGGTGCTGGGACTTGAACCCGTCTTTCTGGAAGATCAGCTAGTGCTCTTACCACTGCACCATCTCTCCAGCTATCTGCTGCAGTTTTCTGAGTACAAGGTGCTGGATCACAGGCTTGTGCCATGCCTGGGCACTAAGGGCTGTATTTTTAAAGATATACATACTTTACACAAGTTTTTGTTTCAGTGGTTCTTCACAGTAAGAACTGTTATCTTTATAATGTCAATCACACTTGAGCCAGTGCTTGCCATCATTTATTTCAAGGTTCAAACAGAGACTGATGACATCCCCACAGCATTTTCTGGGTAGATCCCTCCTTTGGCCAAAGGTGGTCTAGGCTTCTAATCCAGCCCCTCTCAACCCAAATTAGTTGTCCTAAAAAAATGGGCTCATGTCCCAGTCTCAAAGGCAGCCTCGAAGACTACTGCACATTGAAGATTGACTTTGGTAATGACCCCTCACATTTACTTGTATGCCATGACTAAGTATTCAACATTTACCACAGTGTGTGATTTCTGTGTCCCAGACACTAAAAATGGAGAAGCAGTTGTAAATCACAAAGAGATTACAGACACAAGAACATATTTAAGTTTGTAAGTTACATTTTTAAAGACTGATTCTATGGATCATTTTTAAAACAAACATTTATAATGGAGAGGAGGGTAAGCTGATGCCTTAGATTTGGAGAGCAATTTAACACTGCCATATCAATGTAACGTTTGGGCATTACTTTTACGTAGTATAAAAGACCCGGCAGTCCATATCATCTCATCTACTTGCATTTCTAGGTGACAAAAGGTTAAAAGAGGACACGACTTTTGAAGGGAATGTTCCTCAGTCAGGTGTTCTACTTTCCTTCCTCTTACCTAAATTGTATTATTATCACTCCATTTTATAGATGGAGAAAACAAGGCTGAGAAGTCAAGACTTCCATAAAATGACAATTCATGGCAGAGTGTGTTTTCTGATTTATAATTCGCTGTGCTCACTTTGATTATACCCAAAGGCTACCGCAATCTCACATAGCTGGCAACAGCTAAGCCCTTTCATCCTGCAGCTGCCTCCTGTCCGTGTGGAGGCCGTTCTGACTTCAAAGGCACACTATCTAGGGAAGAGACAGTGCTAACATTTTGCTCTGGAAAAGAAAAGTACAACAATTTTTTTCCTCTCCTTCTGTTCATATGGTGTTTCCCTTTCCGCAATGAATTATAACTAAAGGCTTACATCATTTTTTAATATTACAAAAGATGTTGGATATTTCTGCGAAGCATATTCCTAGTAAAATCAATTAGAGCTATCATTTTATTTCCTTCTCTAGAAGCATCATTTTGAAAAAGAAACTTAAGATATTTATATGCTTTTAGTTTCCTTTTAATAAGTTCATTTGTAGGTGGAAAGGATTTGGGCTTGATGCCTAAATTAGGTTGGTCTATGCAAATGCTTTGTAATATAGAGAGGCTTTATACCATTCTTTTCAGTGTGAAGAAACTGATGGCATAATTATTTTGCAGTTGACGAGACTTTTATAATCACTGGCTCCAGTACTTTTTACATTAAAGGAAACTGCAAATCAACATTTTGTCCTCATTCACTGGCTACAAAGTGCAGGGGCAAGAACTTGCATTCAATTTCTCTTAGTTACATGCAGGCCTACTATAACAGTTTTGTTATTGTGTAACTAAATAAATGGAGAGTAACCCAAGGATTGTTGAATAAAACCATCTTTGTTACAACATTATTATCTTGCAAAAAGTAAGCCTCAAACTGTTTTGAACCTCCTTTGAAGACATGTAAAAACATGAACAAGAAACAAAGCTGTGTGTGTCAGTGGGAAACAGATTTAGACTTAAGTCCAGTGTTTGGTGAATGTTTTACCTTTCCTGGGGCATTCCTGTAAGCCTGTACTTGCGCTCCCTTTCCTGCGGCCAGTGTTAATTCGAGCCTGCACACGACTGTGCGGAGTTTGCCTGTGCCCCTGGACTTGGAGTTGCTGTTTGGCTGATATTAGCCTGTTTTTGAGGACTTCATTTTGTCTTTCAAGCTCATGAACTTTTTCTTGGAGCTGTTCAATCATTTCTTCCATCTCTACATCTCGTCCCAGCCGCTTGGGGCCGCCACCAACCCGCTCATATCTTTTCTTGTCATTAACTAGCCGTATTAACTTGGTGGCCATTCTAGGGAAATAATAAAAAGATGAAAAGGAATGTGAGAAGTCAGCATAAAATGCATTCTGTTGAAAGGAACATAATCACTGTGAAGACTTCAGTGCAGAACCTGAATAATAAATTTCAGGTTTTGATGTAACTATTACTGCCTGTGAAGAATCCTTTGATGATAATTGAAACCATTGGGCAACAATCTGCTTTATAGCACTGACAAATAGCAGTTTCCTAAGGCTTATCATTTAAGGTTAGTAAAGAGAGGACACATATTTACCCCATATGTTCCAGAAACGCAATTTTTAACGCATGACCTTATATAGAACACTGGATGCACTTAAATGTAGTCACGGAGTGTGGATGTGGTGGGCTGTGTCGACAATCCACAATGAGTTAGAACTTTTGAAAAGTGAGCTAAAATTATGCAGATTTAGGTAGGACAGTATCTTATATTTCTATAGTATTAAGGCAAGGAAAAATAATAAAAATGATAGAATTCACAGATGTACACATATAAAATCCAATGGAAATTTCAAAATAAACCAAAATATGACACTTAAATGTTGGTTGGTACTCAACAAATGTTAGTGTTTAATTCCAGAAAAATAATTATATGCAAGAAATATCATTTTAATGATACTTAAAAATTTTGGACATAAATTGTTCTACTGACATCCCAGGAACCTATACCTTTGATTCTTTCGAGTTTTGATAAAAACTGGTCAGACAGAACAAAAGACAGAATGGGCACATGGGGGTGATGTAATATACACGCATGGAAAACATGCCTGACAGAGAATGGAAAAATCTTGGCAGGACAAGAAAGAAAAGGTGGCTTTGATGAGAGACACAAGTTCAAGACTTTACAAAATTGGTCGCACATCTTCAATAGCTGATTCTAGTTTATAGTGAATCTATTTTTATAAAGACCCAGACAGGAGATTGGAAATAAAAACACACTACATTTTTCTTTAAGTGGGGTTTGCTTTATTTTAGCATGGTTATGGTCAGAAGCTTTTACTTAAGGGAACAAAAGTGAAATAAAAAAAAAAAAAAAAAAAAAAAACCTTAATAGCTTTGGGATGTCATAGAACACAGTTTTCCCCCTAAGCAGAGTCTTCTGTAAATGCGGTAGTAATACATGTCTATCTACACTTCTGGCTATGCGGCTACAGCATGTGGCATCAGGGAGAGCTATGCATAACATAATCAGTTAAGATTGTTTTCTCTTTCCCTTGAGGCATATCCACTAAGCATGCTTTATAAGGAATATTGGATAATAAAAACCAAGATCCAAGAATACCACAAACATCCTAGTAATCAGTGGATTACTTCCTTTTCCACCTAGTCCTGTTGCTGATCTATCATTGGGAATCTTAACCAGGTATCATCACCCAGCAAAACCACATTCTGCCTTGCCCAGTAATAATAAGGTTAGAGTCCTGTACCCTGCTCAGTGGCCTATCCATAAAAATACTATATTCATCCAAATGAGAAGTCACTTAAATTATCTGAATACTTACTACAGGAAGATTAGCACTTAGAAACATAGATTACATTAAAACGAAAAGCACAGTTTTCATATAAAAATCAGTCATCTGAAGAATGATGAATAATTTTTTTAATGCAAGACAATGTCTTCAGATGCTTGACATGCTCTTCAAGTAAACTTTATCAGAATACACAAGACTGCATGTGCTTGTTTAGTCACAGGAATATTTTTCATTTGTTTAAGTTATTAATGAATTATAAGTTATGTGGCAATGTTTGAGTACTTACTTAAAGACAATTTATAAAATCCATATTTACACAAAAGGTGATACTCACACCTTAAGGATAAATGTAAAGACACTATCTATGGATCAGGCCAATGTCAGTGGGTAAGGATGAGAAGGCATTTACATCTATGGGCCCATGTTCAGTAAGTACTTCCACAGCTTATTAAAACAAGAGAGTAAATGGCCTCAGCACAAGATGCTGGGAGAAAGATAACAGAACACATATATTCAACTTAATTCATAGCCCAGTTTCCTCAAGCCCACCCATTAAACTAGGTGGTTCATTATTAATTACACTGGTTTTATTTTTTGGTTAGTACAAATTACTACTCAGGTTGGGTTGTGAGTTCAATTCTTTCACTGCCCAATTATGTAGACAAAGGAAAAAAAATTTAATGGTCACAGACTTCACATCTTATTCTGGTTGGTGGACCTGTATGTGAAAGAACCAGGTATATCCTAAAAGTATCCAGTTCTATGTCTCAAAAACAACTCGAAAGTAGAAGCTTGCCATGGGTTGGCTATTGGGTCTGAAACTAAGCCCACAAGGTAGAAAGTAAAATGGATTCCTTTCTAAGCAGAGAGCCACCTTCCTTCTTTAGAGGCCTAGAGCATAACTTTGGATATAGCTCTGTATGCACTCTTTTGTTTCCAATGCTAGGCATTCAAATGATGGCCACAGCATTTCTCAGGAAAAAGGAACCGAAGAGAAATTACTCTGAAGACATCATCCCTGCACACCTTCTTCACATGTCCATCAAAAGTGACAAGGTGCTTTCCCAGGAACGGTAGAGACTGTTTGAAATACAGAACCAAGACTAGCCCAAGTGAAGTTAGACATGACCCAAATGGAAGTGATGTTTTCATTAGTAAATCCAAAATCATAAGGGAGCACACATTCTATCTAGTTGGAATAGTTAATTACTTTTTAAACTTATATGACATTTAAAAAAAAAGATGCTTGGCTATATGCTTATTAAGTCATAAATATTAACCCCAAAGTTATTTATAGATCTAATATACTCATGGCACTCTTAGCTATTAGCTGTGTCCTTTCAAATAGCAACTTCAGACATAATAAACACAATCCTCTTGGTTTATTATTCTACTTTGTAAGATTTTCCATTTTTAAAAAATTCTATTTATTTATAACCTGCCTGTTCCAGAAAAGATTGAAGGTGGGGCTTTCAATTAAGTTTATAAAAAAAACTATATCCTTCAAACTTTACAGAGTTAAGAAAAAAAGCTAAAAGCTTTTTATCATAACCTTTTAATTTTATCCTCTTGCTTGCGGGCATGCTGTTTAAGTAAAATGTTCTCATCATGCAAACGCAAAAATCTGTCTTCCAGTTCCTCACGACTGACACGTGACACTGCCTGGCGAGTCTTCATTGTTCGTGCAGTTGAATTTTCTGAAAAAATGCCAAGGTAATTAATTTTAGCATCACTTAAGATAGTCACTAAAAACTGTTAACTGTTGATACTAAAAGAAACTCTGATAAATTCCCATTTTGCAACCTTTCAATTTTTCTTATTCTTTGGTTTTATGAAACAAGGTTTCATGCAGCACAGGTTAGCCTCAATTCTGCTATGTGGCTGGGATGACCTTGAACTCCTAATCCTCTTGCCTCTAGTTTGCAAGTGCTGGGATTACAGGTATGCACCATCACACTCAAATTCCACCCCCTCCCTATTTTGACCTGCAAATTAAGTCGTTTTTCTTTAGAAAATGTTACAGCATTGTTCATGACAATGATCTTAGGTGAGATGGAGCATCTCTGTGATTAATATTTCATTTATAGTATTAGGGATCTGAGCAACAAATGTATTCACTAGTACAGACCTGGTCACTTTTTCAGAATATAAAAAGGAACATATTAAAAAGATTTCTAATTCCTATTCTGGGTGCTGTAAAGCCTCACAGTAAGAAAGTCAGGCTACCCAGTCTGGGAACACAGATCAGTGGCATACAGCACATGTCTAGTGAGCATGTGCAAGGTTTAATCACTAACATGGCAGCAATAAGAAGTCCTTGGATCTGCAAATATATTTTTTTACAGACGCAAAAACTGGAACAATTCAGTGAACATAATATAAGTAGGACTTTTTTTTTTTCTGAGTTAGGGGGCTAGGATATAGAAACATAAACTATAAAACAAACACAAATCCTCTAAAACTAAATAAAATAAAATAAAATAAAAAAACCACCCTGTCATTTGAAAACTTCACAGATCATTTCTCTACAAGCTATTTACTATATTGAAAATTAACTTTTAGAGCTGACATAGTGGCACATGGTTTTAATCACAGCATCTGGGAGGCAGAGTTCAAGGCCAGCCTAGTCTACATAGTGAGTTCCAGATCAGCCAGGCTTCATAATAAGACATATCTCAAAAACACAACACAACTCAACAGACTTCTGTAACTTTTCACCATATATAAATATTTAATTTTCAATCAGATATTAAAGACTGAGGGTAGCTATTGATAACAAGGATAGTACTTACACAATACCAAAACCCAAAAGTTTTAAACACTTATTTTATTAGCATTTGAATATGAATACTGGTTCTATAATTTAAAGCAAAGCTTAAAAATCCTTCCTTTTCGTAATATTTGTGGACAATTTTGTTCTCAATGACCAATACAATGACTACCTTCTGAAGGTAGCTAAATCTTGCCATTGACATTATTATAATCAAAAGGCACATGGAGAGTCCTTAAGATATATTTTGAACCTCCAGCCTCTTACTAGCGAAGTCAGTGGCACAAGGGGTTTGGCTGGCATTGTCCACAAACATGAACCTGGCTCTCCGGTCCATGCTGTTCTTTAAAGCAGTGCTTTGCTCTCTCAGTTGAAAGTACTCTTCAGCTTTCCAGGAACAACTAAATGATAAAAGGATAAAGAAAGCCTTTAATGTATATTAATGTGATTGAAAACTCACTATCACTTGCATAAACAGGCCATTTTGAGATACTCTACTTGAAAGGCAAAAATTTTAAAATATGGTATTTCCTCTCATATAAAATTTAAACATAAAGAAGTGTTTTAATGGTGAATGTGATTTAAACCAGGCAATTCGGTTTGGAGGCCTGATACTCTATGCAGTTACTACTGATGTGTGGAATTTTAAAAAGATGATTTATAACAACTCTTTATCAGAACAGAGGGGGATCTTGCATTTGCTATGAGCTGTTGATAATTGATGCATGCAGTAAAATACCACATGTGTTTTAAACACTCCATCTTGTTTAGTCCAATCAAGAACTATATAGTTACTTAAATGGCTGGGTTTGTATGACTATCAGAAATACTTTAAATTAAAAGTACAGAAATTACTGAACAAAGTTCATAACTGTAATAAATAACAGGTGGCCATACCTTGTAACCCTCCAACTCCAAAGAGGTTTAGACCAATATCTTTCACCGGCAGGTCTCCTGCCGTCTCATCACTTGGACCAGACATGGCCTATCTGTGGAGAACAGAAAACTCAAACAAACGCTTTCTAAGTTATTGCATCAACTATGCAATGGAATGAGCCAAATAAAGTGTATAAGAAACTAGAACTTTAATGGACACGTTATTGCCCACATGTGCTGCTTGAGAAAGATGAAAGCTCCTATTCTAGAAGGAACACTGCATTCAATCATGGAGACTGTCTTCTTTCCACAGAGTACTTCCTACAGTTTTCTTAGGAAATGAGGTAAGATTAAGCATTCCTCCTTTTCTTATCCATCTCCCTGAAATAAAAAGAAACCTTTCCAAAGTTAAGAAATACTTCCTATCACTACTCCTTTCCTTAAAGACAGCATGAATTCTGGGAAATTGAACAACAACAACAACAACAATAATAAAACAACAACAACAAAACCAAACTCAGGTCATGAACTTGAGGCAAATAGTTTGTTCTATCATCTAATAGTTGGTCATTCAATTTACTTAATTTTAAAAATAGAACAAATGATACCTATCTCATAGTTACTCTAAAAGCAAGTGAGATTACAAACTTAATGCATTTAGCAAATATGCCAGGGATGTGGAGAGTCTCGAAATGCCAGCTGTCTGCATGGTGTGCAAATGAATAGCCCCTTACAAGCTCATGAAAGAGGCCCCGTGTTTATGATGTGTTTTCATGTCTGTTGCCTCTTCCAGGTTTGTTACTTCAGGCAGGTTCCAGGGATGGGTCACCTCAATATATTGGCTCGTCTTGCTTGTTCTAGGGCTTCTAGTTTCTTTTCTTTACAGAAACATACCACAATAACTTAGTTTTGTATGTGGATGTGAATACACAGTGTATAATAAATAAAAAATAAATGAATAGGTATTCTGTTTCCACTTTGATCGTCCTAGAAAGTTAGATGTAAACTGTTAGTGAAGAGCCTTGCGAGGAACAGACTTCCAAGTTCTAGAATGCTGGTTGTAGAAGGCGAAGACCAAGAAAGTAGAGAGCTTATTCATCTTGTCTACTTCTGTTTCAGAAGCTGGTTTTGAGTGTGGCACACTTCGTGAGAAACATTCACTAAAGAGTCATTTGAATGGGTAAAGGGAGCTCTTGGATTTCAATGTCTAAAAGCTGAGACTTGGCCAATGATGATTTAGTATCTCTGCATGAAGAGAATCTCCTAGTGAGGGTCCAGAACTTTGCCTAGGACTCGTATTGGCTGAGAACCACACTGCCAGGGACTTACATCTCAGAGAATGATGATAGAAGACTATGCTAACACATACTGAATACTCTGTGCCTACAGTATGCACATGCAATGGCTACTACTCAAATGGTTCCTGATAGACAAACAGAAGCTAACATAAACTAACTCAATTGCTCAAGGTCATCTGCCCAGGAATTAATTGTTTGTTGATAGCTTTGGTTATCACAATTGATAAGCAGAGTGTTACTGGCATGTAGTGGGTGGATGCCAGCAATGAAGTATAGGATGATGTATAATGATGAGTGTTTGGGCCCAGAACATGACTAGTGTAGAGGCTAAGAAATCTCCCATCATGCTGCATGGCCTCCCCAATCCCACTGCAAATCCTCCCTCTGGCTGCTCCTCTTACACTGTTCTCTGCCTTCTTCAATCTCACACCAAAGGTTCCTGCATTACCTGCCTCCTCAATGTCAGGGCTCAGCCCAACTGTCACCTAAAATTTCCTTTACTATTCCCTGTTAGTTTTCTTCCCAGTTTCTAGCTTTTCCTTTTCAAGGGAAACTTTCGCTGTTCAGGCTGACGTCATATTCCCCAAGAACACCAAGCACTCTGGCTTCAAATTCCCTATTCTATTTTCTTTTTTAAAAAAGACAGTGTCTCTCTATGTAAACCTGGCTGGCCTGGAATTTAGAGATCCATCTGCCTCTGCTTTCAGAGTGCTAGGAGTGCCACCATTTCCTGTGTAAACTCTGGATTCTTCATGAGTGTGCCATCACACGGGGCTATGGCTTGTTTCTTACAGCAACAGCCTCTGTTATTATTTCTGAGTTGTTCAGTCAAATTCATTGTCTTATAACTCATTATTAATTTAGAACATTATATCTTCAATGTTCACATTTATTGAATGAATAAATGAACGCCAGACACATAATTTAAACAATGTTTTGCCTATAATGGCTTTAACAGACTATGGGAGTATTCAGATGAGAAACAGTAATAAAGATAAGCCGCTAGGAACTGACTGTGGCAGTGAGAACCTGAGGCAAGGCCTGTTGCTGAATTTGAGGCCCAGCATGGGCTAAAGAGGTAGTTCAAGGCCAGCCTGGGGTACATTTGAAGATCCTATTTTAAAAAATCAACCACCACCACCACCATCACCATCACCACCGACAATAACAGAAACAATTCCCTCGGGAGGCTTAGGTCCTAAATCCAATCCCAAATTCTGGGAAATGGAGCTAACTGTGACTGTGACTTCGAATTGCAGGATTTAGACAGAGTTGCCAATTCTTATCAGCTAGGTTTCTGGTTTGGCAGGCGGTCAGGGCGAACTGATGCAGGCCTGTATGTGGAGGCGTGTGGGGATGGACTGCTTTTCACGCAAGAATCCCAGGCCTTCCCCAGGCCTCGGAGAGGACCCTAAGGCCTCAGCTGTGAGGCAGAGGGAGGGCTGGCCAGCCTGCTTCGGCCCCCACCTCACAGGGTACTCACCTCCGCGTTCGCTCTCAGCTAGCTACCGTTGCTATAGCGCCCAGAGCGCGGGCTGCTGCAGGCCCAGAGGAGCACGGGAAAACATGGTGAGTCCCGTCACCACTGGGAAATGTAGTTCTCCCTGGGTTCCCGGCCGTCGGCGGGTCGCGTAGTGGACTAAGCTAGCTAGCTCAGCTGGCTGACTTGAGAAATTCGGCACTGAAGCCCAAGGAGTTCTCGGGAGTCTCGCAAAGCATCCTGGGAAGCGTAGTTCTTGCGGCTCTTAGAGAGAATGGAGCCAGGCGGGAAAGAGCGGCTGAAAGAACTACTCACAGGAGGCGGGGTCCAGAGCGAGGGTGGACGTGGCCCGCGGTGGCGAAGAAGGCTTTAGAGGCAACATGAAGCGCGCCCAGACTGCGGAGGAACGAGAGCGTGAAGCTAAGGTATGTGGGGCTCTGGGCATCTGGAACTCTGCGTTAGTCTAGGGCTAGGGGCAGGGAAGCCGCAGACTAGCTGGGATGGTGAGCGGATGCTCGGCGTTAAGCCAAGGGATGACAGGGCCTTGTTTGCAAGAGACCTGCAGACGTGGTGTGTATGTGTGTGCGCGCGCGCACGTCTATGCTGTAGAGTCATATTGCTCTGCAGATCTAGTACATGGTCAGAAATGAAAAAACTAGACATCAATGTCCGTGTCCTGCTTCTGTACCTATTCCTTGGTTTTATCTGTAGCCACTCTCGTGCCTCAGTTTACCAGATGGTTATGATCATACTATCTGTGCTTTCTCAGCCTGTAGCGGTCTCCAAGGCCCGAGTGCAGCCGAGATAAAATATATATTCGGTGTCACGTATTTATTTAGAACATTGTCTTTGGTGATGTAGTCTGCGTGGTCCGCGCAGCTTAATATGCTTTACCTAGCTTCTGTGGCTAAAACATTCCTAGTCTCTGCCTTTGCTGTTCATCTTCTGACAGGACATTCCATGGGATGACAGTAATAACAGCAATTAACAGTGACTTACTATTTACAGAAATTATTATATCAGACACCTGCATTAAATCCATAATATTTCATATTACTGCATTATATGGCAAGACATAAATTACATAAGTAGAGTATAAACAGTCTGTTCTGCAGATGAGGAATGGAAGCTCAATGTTTTCTTTTCCCTATTTCCAAAGTTGTGACCTATTGATTTGTCCTAGTGTATCAGCTTCAGTCCATTCTTTCATTTCTATTCCCTTGGACAAATCTACCAAAGTCTCTTAAGAGGCTTGCTACAACAACCTCCTTATTGGGCTATCTTCACTCTAGTCTTTATTCTCCTTCCCCAATTATATGCTGCTTCCCACACTCTACTAGAGAGTGGGTTTTTTTTCTTCCCCCAAATTTAACTCTAGTCATTGGCAGCCACCTGTTTACATCTCTCAAGGTCTCTGCCACTTATGATAAAGGCAGAACTTCCCAGTTGCTTGAAAGATTCCATCTGATTTGGGTTCACTGTGCTTCTGCAGCCTCAGTGGACACAACAGACTGCCTATCAGTCATTACGGCTTTGTCAGAAGTCCCTGTTGTCTGCAGTTCTTTGGGTCAAAGGCCTTGAACATGCAATTTGGTGCTTATTCTATAGTAGGTAAGCATTGGCAGTGAGGATCAGTGGGAAATAAGACAGGTCCAGTTCTTGCTGTTATGGAGTTTTGTCTTGAAAGAGAGTCTGTCTTGAGGCAGTAAACCTAAGGATTTAAAATTTTGTGTAATGGCCTGAATTATGCATTTTACAGACGTGGAAACAAAGGCTGGCAGAAGTCATCCCCTGCTCACAACCGTTTGTTTTCTAGGTGGGATTAGGGGCCAGAATCAGGCGCTATGACTATGGTCTCCTAGCTCTGTTTTCATTTCTGTTTGTGAAACACATTGACATGAAGAAGCAAATTGCTAGCCTGTTTGCTGTTGAAACATTTCTGTGTGTGTGGTTTTTTTTTTTTTTTTTTAATTAACTTGCTCCTTGAATCATTGGCTGAAATGAAGCACAGGTAGCTGTTTTAAATTGTAAATAGAAAGTGTCCAAGTAATCAGGAATGATTGTTCTTCATCCTGTTCAACTGAATTGAGGTATAACTCATGTAGAGTATCTCGTAATTTATTGTGTATAGCTTGGTGAGTTTTGACAGTACATACATGCAGAATGTTCCATAGAGAACATCATGATCTGATCCGTTTAAAAGCTTTCTGCACAGCCAGTTTCTCCCCCCCCCCCTTTTTTTTTTAACCCTAGGCAATTACTGTGATCAGCCACTATTGTTGAATCTATATTTTCTAGAATTTCTTAGATAAGCGGAAACACACACTATGTATGTCTGGTGTCTGTTGTTTTTATTCATCATAATTTTTGAGATCTCTACATGTCAATGCAAATATTATCAAGTTGTTCCTTTTCTACTGCTGAGTAATAGTGTCTTTTGTTTAATGCCACATTTTGTTTATTTACTCACCTGTTGCTGGGCATTTGGATTGTTACAGGTTTGGGACTGTTAAGGAAAAAGGCTGTGAACAATCATGTATCTGTTTCTATTTACATTAGGTAATGCATTCATTTGTGTGTGTGTGTGTGTGTGTGTGTGTGTGTGTGTGTGTGTGTGTGTGTGTGTTTGCCGACTGAAGCTCTACATTGTGTTTCTTCTTCAACTACTCTCCACCTTAATTTTGAGGCAGGGTCTCTCCTTGAACGTTGAGCTCACTAACTGGGCTAGACTTGTTCTGTGCTGGGATTATCAGGCATGTACTGCATCTGGCTCTTTACTTGGGTGCCGGAGATCCAAACTTAGATCTTTTTGCTTGTGTGTCAAGCATGTTACTGTCTCTAGTCCCAGAATGTCCTTCTACAGCTAGATCATATGATGTGTAACCTTTGTGTTTGACTGCTTTCAATACATGTTGAGGTTGACACATGTTGCAGCACATATCAGTACTTCTCATTACCCAGTAGATGGTATTCCTATAGCCAGATATAACACATTCTATTTATTTACTATTCTGTTTATTTGCTTTCTGTTGCTATGATAAAATACCGTGACCAAAAGCAACTCGGGGAGGAAAGGGTTTATTTCATTTTATACTGTTTTTTAATAATTTGTCGTTGAGGACAACCAAGGCAAGAACTTAAGCAGAGGCCATGGAGGAGCACTGCTTACTTACTGGCTTGCTCCCATGGCTCCCATTCCTTTCTGATACTGTCCAGGACTACCTGCCCAGGGGCACCCTCAGTGGTCTGGACCCTTCCTTATCAATCATTACTCAATCAAGAAAATGTCCCACAAACATATGAACTGGCCAGTCTGATGGAGGCAATTCCTCAATTTAGTTTTCTTTTAACATGGTGACTGTAGTTTGTGTCAAGGACATTTATTGTTTGGTGAACAATTCAATTCTACTTGACTTAGATAGGATTCTATTGCTATGAAGAGATGCCATGACCATGGCAACTCTTAGAACATTTAATTGGGGCTGGCTTACAGTTTTGGAGGTTTAGTATTATCATCATGGTGTGAAGCATGGTGGCATACAGGCAGAAATTTTCTGGAGAAGGAGCTGAGAGTTCTACATCTTGATCTGAAGGTTGCAAGGAACTTAGTGCCACACTGGGCTTAGCTTGAGCATATTTGAGACCTCAAAGCCAACCTCCACAGTAACATACTTCCTTAACAAGGCCACACTTCCTAATAGTGCCACTCCCTATGGACCAAGCATTCAAACATACAAGTCTCTAGGGGCAATTCCTATCCAAACTACCATACTACTTTTTGTCTGTCATGAAAGGTGATACCATGAACAGTTGCACCCTTGTTTCTGTGTGGACAGGATTTTATGTGGCTCATGGGTAAAGGCCTAGAGGAACTGCTAATCACATTGTAAGACTATGCTTTACAGTTTGCAACACTTCCATGCTGTTTTCTACATAGGCTGCTTTACCCTACATTTCTCACCAGAGATTTTGAGGGTTAGCATTTCTTCAAGTCCTTGTCATTGCTTGTTACTTTTGGTCTTTTCATTGTAGCCATCATGGTGAGCAGGAGGAGTATTTCATTGTGGTCTTGATTTGTAGTTCCCTGATGACAAATTATATTGACTATCTTCTTATCCACTTAATGAACATGTGTGTGTCTTTTTTTTATCTCCTTGTGTGTGTGTGTGTGTGTGTGTGTGTGTGTGTGTGTGTGTGTGTGTGTGTGGTAAGTGTATATGGCTGTGTTTGCATGCATGTGTGTGAATGCATGTATGTACAGGCTCATGTGTGCTGGGTCTTCCTCTATCAATCTCTACCATTGTATTGAGGCTAGATCTTTCAAATGAAGGCAGAACTTGCAGATACAGCTAGTCTGGCTAGCTGGCTTCCTCTGGGGATCCCCTTGTCCATACCTTATTAGCTCTGGGACTACAGGCAGACCCCCACTCCTACTTAGCAATTACCTGTCTTCTGAGAATATGAATTCCCTTTCTTAACCACCAAGCCATTTCCCCAACCCCGTGTGAAGTGTATGTTTGAATTTGTTTTTTTTTTACCCAGTTTTATTGTTGTTGCCTTATTAAGTTTTATGAGTTCTTTATATTTTTTAAGTGTATTTATTGCCTCGGCTTCCTAATTAGTTGGGATTATATGTGCCGGTGTGTTACGCTTTTGTAATATTTCTCCTAAAGTCGCAAAAATTTCTTGTTTGCTTTTTAAATTGAATGCTGTCATTCTGTAGTAATTACCTTTGATTCACCTTTTCTCTTTGTAATAACTTAGATTATATTTTTTCCCTTGCAGCTGCTTGTACTGTACACTTTATGTACTTTCCAAATCTGAAGGGAGGATAAGAAGATTGGACTAAATATCTGCCTCTCCAGCAAAACATTGTGTTGATATATCAGTGTGCGCATACATATATCCATGCATTTTTAAAGTGAACTCTTCTTACAATGACATGGTCCAGTAGCATTTGGTAGATACATTTGGCCGAAGTTAGACCATTAGTTCTCTCAGATCTTTGCTATGAGAATAGGATCCATACTTTGGACCTGGTGTTTTTCCCAACTGGACAGTCATCCCAAGATTGGACTACTCTGGGCTGATGTGAATCTTCATGAGTGTGTGGGGCATGTATGGTACCTATATGCATGCATGTGTGTGCCTCCAGGGGCAAAGTAGGTGTGGTCTTCATTGAGTTTGGTAATTCTCTCTTTGTCCAGATGACTTGGTTTGTTATTTTAAGATAATGTGAAACTTACAGAAGAACTGGAAGAATAGAACTTAGAACTAACTCTTCTAGGCCTCTTGTCTCAATTTACAGGTGCCATCTTGCTGTATCAGCTTTTCTGTAGTCCCCCACCCCCATGTGTACACCTGAACCATTACTGCTATTTAGAATAATTTTTGTGTATGCTGGGGATTGAACACAGGGCTTTGTACATGCTGGATAACGTCTAGCACTGAGCTGTATCTGGCACTATTTTCTTTTTTAACAAACCTTAACAGTAAAAAGGAGACATCAGCTTCCTTACCCCTAAATGATTCAGCATTTATTTCTTGAAGAACAGGGGTAGTCTAGTATATATAAACACCTTCAGTTGTCAGTTTCAGAGACATTGATGTGTATGTAATAGTTACTTAACTCATAGTTCCTAGTCCCACTTGCTAATTGTTTTAAGAATATCTGCTTTGGCATTTTTTTTCTTGGTCCTGGTGCCAGTTCAGGATTGGACATTTCCTTTAGCTGAAATGTCTCTTTTCATATAATCTGGTCTCCTTTATTGTTGCTTTTTGGCGGTACTTGGAATGGAACTCAGAACCTTGATTATGCCAGGCAGGTGCTCTGCTGCTTAGCTACACACCCAGCCCCAATCTGTTCTGCTTTTTTATGTTTATTTTTTTTAATGTTTATTTATTGTGTGTATGTGTGTTTCTTCTATAAAGTTTGAGTGTCATGGTTAAAGTTGAAATTGAACTCAGATCATTAGGCCTGATGGCAAGCACCTTTGCCTTTCCCTGCTGAGCTGTCTGGCTTGCCCAGCCTTCTATTCTCCCTTAATGCCATTTAAACTAGTTTTCACTTTTCTCCATCTTTAAAGGAGGCAGACTTTGTATTGAGCATAGGTTGTTTGTTCTGTGGAATGGTCACATGTTCTTCTTTTCCTCTTTCTCTGTGTCTCTGTCTTCTTGGGTCTTGCTATGTAGTTCTGGCTGTCCTGGGACTCACTCTGTAGACCAGGCTGGCCTTGAACTCATAGATATCTACCTTTCTTTGCCTCCCAAGCTCTAGGATTAAATGTGCACACCACTAGGCTCAGCTTTGTGTGTTCTTTTTTTGTTTGGAGTTTTATGGTTGTTGTTGTAGGTCATACAATTTGGGTGGGTAGAGGTGTTTTGTTTAGACCAAGTGAATAGAAAGCTTTAGAGTTATTTTCATGTTGAGAAGTGGAAGAATTTCACATATACATTAGGATTTCTGGCTCCCTCAGACAGGTAGAATAGCCATAGCACCCTGTGAGTATTTCCCTAATTGAAGTTGAGTGGACTTGCTCCTGCTCTGGGGAATTTCTGTTCCATTGTATAGCCAATTTTTGCCTCCACTAATTCTCCCTTCATTCCTTATCAAGGGTTTAACTTTCTGTGGTTTCAGGTACCTATGTTCAGCCACAATCTCAAACTATTAATATTTGTCTTGGCTTTTTCTAGAGAGCAAAAGCAACACCCACAGACTGTTTATTATAGTACATTGTAATTGTTCTGTTTTTTTATTATTGGTTTTGACCTTTCAGTATGGGTTATCATACTCTTGACAAAGTTTATTATCCATGATTTTAGGCACTCTGGGGAGGGGCTTTAGACTATCTTCTAATCAGAAGGCATGCTATGAGGTGTTTAGAGTGTACCCCAGGGTAGAGGGCACTGCGAGAGATAGAGCATGAAGCTTGAGAAGCAGAGTCTTGGAGTGGTTACTTTAGCAAGCAACTTAAGTTCTTTGGCCTGAGTTTCTTTTTTTATAAAATTGGGTGATAGGATTACCCCATGGATATTAAATGAGATTTGTGTGTAAACACATCCCTGTATCAACTAGAACATTCTTGGAGTATGGTAAAGGAAATCTTATAAACTACTTTGTTGTTATCACCACCTCTGCCACCAAATGTTTGACCTGGAGATATTTGGCCTAAATTCTAAATTCATTCTGTACATTGATATTGTCTGTACAGTGGGTTTTCTCAACTTGGGTTCCAGAAATTTCTCTCCCATACATTCAAAATGGTGGTACTAGTTATATACCACACTTTGGAAAACTGAAAAAAATAGTCACTCAAACCATTTTCTTTGTTCTGTTTAATTTCAGATGAAGAATGGTTAAGTTCTTTATGTTAAGGCTTGGGGCATGTGGGTAGTGATGGGGAAATATCTAGATTAAACTATACATGCTTACACAAATGCAAACTATATATGTATACATTATTATACTGTTAAATCTAGGTTCTGCATTTGAAAGAACATATTTGTCTTTCTGAGTCTGGCTTAATTCACTTGACATAATGATCTCCAGTTCTATCCATTTTCCTGTAGGTTGTCATGATATCCTTTTTCTTTGTGGCTGAATAAAATTCCATTGTGTACATTGTCTGGAGTGGTCTTTGTGGGGCTGCAATCGGAGCCAGCCAAGCGGCCCCAAGTTCGTACCTGAGTGGGGGAGTGTGGATGAGGGAAAGGCTAGCTATAGATAATAAAGAAAGACAGAGAGGCAGAATAAGGTCAGAAGGGCAGATCAGTCAGTACTGAAATACCACAGGTTTACGTTTCACCACTCTTATATACCTTATCCAAAAAGGGGAACACAGTATCATGTATACGGAATAGACAGACTTTTCTTCTTCACTTTTTCTAAGGGTTCAGTAACCACACCTTATCTCCTACTTCTTGTTCCGTAGCCTTGAGGATCAGGAATAGCCATACCTCAGATTCAACTACTCCTTCCTTAGCCTTGACATTCAGGAGTAGCCATACCTCAGATTCAGTCTGTTGTTTTTTAGACTAAGATAGCCAAACATCCTACTGTAGCCACACCTTTGACTTTTAGGTCTATGATTTACTGAGGACAGCTTTGAACTCTTTGTCCTTGTGCCAAGATGGAGTGCAGTCATCTTTATGGGCACCCACAGTACATGACCCACTTTCTTTATCCGGTCATTTATTGATGGACTTCTGGGCCGGCCCCATCTCATGGTTATTGTAAGTAGTCGGCAGTGAATATGAAAGTCCAATACCTTTGTGGTAGTTTTCTTAGAGGCCTTCAGGTATGTTCTCAAATGGAATAGACGGGTCAATGGGCAAGTCTATTTTATGAGAATTCTCTATACTGATTTCCAAAGTGACTGCACGAGTTCACATTTCTATAGTGAGTGTGTAAGAGTTCTTGTTTAGATATACCTGTGGTAGCCATTCTGATTGTGGGGAGATAGGATCTCAAAGCAGTTTCACATTTATTTCGCTAATGGCTAAGGATATTGAACAGCTATTACAAATATTTGAAACCTGGTGATGCTTTCCATTGTGTTTTTAAATTTGTGATTTTCATTTCTCACATTTTTTTTTATTTTGTTTTTTGTTTTTTGTTTTTTTTTGTTTTGTTTTGTTTTGTTTTTTGGCCTCCATTTCCTTGCTGGATTACCCTTCACTGTAATTAATCCTATTGCTGTTATTCTCACCATTTTACTGTCTCTTTCCTCTTTTTTGCTAACTGTAAGCTTCGGGTCTTGGGTTGAGGTAATCTGAAGGTATTTCTAAGCCACTAGTCACTAGTGGCCTTTGAAATCCACATCTGGCATCTAACCCATTTCAGGATCTCGAATTCAGTAATTGAGGAGGAGTCATGTTGCCATGTTTTCTCATATTTCTTTTGTTTTTGTATTACTAATTATATACCTGCAAAGAAAAAAAAAAAGACAAAGTTAAAACTAAGGAAAAAAGATCGCCTATAAAGTGAAAACTAAGAAAAAAAAAAGGTTGCTCAAGAATGTTCATTATTGGAGCTGGGCAGGTGTGGTGCATGCATTTAATCCCAGCATTCAGGAGGCAGAAGCAGGCGGATCTCTGTGAATTTGAGAATAGCCTGGTCTATAAGAGCTAGTTCCAGGATAGCCTCCTAAGCCACAAAGATACCCTGTCTAGAAAAAAAAAAATGAAACAAAACAAAACAAAAGTTCATTATTGGCTAAATGTCAAACAAAAAATAAAACTGGATGAATGCATAAAGGGGAACAACACATTTTAAAAAGTGAAGTTAAAAATACTGGGTAAAGTGTAGTTAAAACAAAGGAAGCAGGAATCAACATGGTGAAAAGGATTGTTCTATTGGCTTCTTTGTGGTCCTGGAATAGTGGAAGACAGTGCTCATCCATGGCCTTTGTTTCAACCTGTCTCCTTTAGTTCCTCTGTTGGCATCCCTTGATGATGGACAATAACCTGTAAGCTGAAATGTCCCTGCCCTCAAGTTGTGGTATTGTGCTTTTGTTGTGGTATTTTATCACAGCAACAGAAAGCAAGCTAGGACAATTTATAAAGGATATTATGAAGGATACAGCCATGCCAAATGGATGAGATGCATAGGGTCAGGAGTCCAGGAAGAGGCACAGAGCTTTGTGCCCTCTCCAGCTGTGCTAGCCTCCAGTGTCCACCATGTATTCAGTTATTGAGACGATCCCAGGATGACCTGTGATGTTTAATATTCATGACAACTTGATTGGACTTAGGTTTGCCAAGGAGGTTGGACACACACTGGTGTCTGTGCGAGCATTTGAAGAGATTAAATGAGGAGTAGAGACCCAGTCTGAATTCCATGGCTGGGATCCCAGCTAATAAGAAAAAAGCGTATCTGATTTTATCACATGGGAACCTTGTGAAGGAAGACCTAAAGTTTCAGGAGAAACAAGATTTTTATGGTAGCTTGGGTGAAGAATCAGTAGTTGGATGAACATAGGGCTGGCTGAAACTAGATCCAATGGAAAAGCTGATTGGGAGACTCATGGGTTCCTGCCTGGTATATTCTTCTAGACACGGGTGTATTTTCTCCTCCCAAGCATGGGGCAGGACACTCCTGTAATGAGGGGCTTGTGTCTCATGTCAACCAGGCAATTATGACCTTCTCTTAGAAAGGTTGGGACGTTACAGTAGTAATTTTAGGATTTATGGATTGTTTTGGAAAAGAGTCTCAAGTTACACTGCCTCATCCCAGATAAGAGAGAAACCCTGGTTTTTAACTTTTTTAACCTTTGTTCTCAGGTTCTGAAACCTTCCCATATCTCTTAGTTCAGAGTACTCAGCAAGCCTACACACCCTCCTTTGGTGTATTGTTTTCTAAGCCCCAACCTTGCTTTATGGCTGCAACCTATAAGTTACCTCATAGGATACAAAAGACACTTAGTTCTTCCTCAAGCCCGTGGTTTTAGGGGTGTGCCTTTGGAAATAGGGATGAAGACCGAGTGCAGATACTTCACAAAGTAAGGTTCTTAAAGCTGCCTCTGAAAGATTCTGCTGTCCCCTCCTTTTCTCTTCTTTCCCCCAAACCCTACTTATCTTTTGCATACTGTCTTTCCAGTAGGATTACCTTCTTAACTGTTTTGTGTTTTGTTGCCTTCATTATTTGATTCTAGTTTCCAAACCATTTTAAATATCTCCTGGACATTTAATGCACAAAACCACTGATTAACAACAATTACTGTTACTTTCTGTTGATTCAGGCATGCTGTACATTTTAATGTTGATTTTCAAAATGAAATTCACTGCCTCCTTCCTTCCCAAAAGTAATGGAAACTTTGAACAACTATTAGCTTATCTGAAAGCAGCATTTGTATGGAATTCATCTTTTTTGAATGGTGCACGTCTTTCATGTAGGAGAGAGACATTAGTGGTATCTGTTGAGGGAAGATGGCATGATGGGAACTTCTATATGGCACACATAACCCTTGTTAGTTCTAGCACCACTTTACAGGCTACTGAGTATACTTGTTTTGTCAGAGTTTATTTAAAGGCTAAAAATAAACTCAGTCAGGCAAATGCTTGCCCAGAAACATCACTCACCCACCTATGCTCAAGAATAATCGCCACTCACTACAGACAGTTCCTATCTGAAACTGCAGAGGCAGACCCAAGCCAGAAAATTATCCACCCTGATATGCCCTTTCTTCTTCTTCAAGCCCTACAAATCCTGCAGCCCCCAGTGCCACAGCGCACATACTCTCCAATTCCTCAACGAGACGGTGGCCCCTAGTTTTTCTGATTGGAAGAACAATTCTGCTTCTGGAGATGCCTGCCTACTCTCTTTTACTTCCATGTCAACTCCATCAGTCCCGATCCAACATTAGCGATGTAAGTTTGGGCATTTAGAAGATAGGTTCAAGAAATTTGGGCCCACTCTTTTTTTTCTTTTAATTTTGTCATTTCCCATATTATTCTCAGCATTTAACATTTTGCCAGACACATAGCAAATATCCCATAAATATTTATTAAATGAATTCTCAAGAGTGCCACTTGTATTGGTCATGAGGCTTTCTAATAGAGATGGAAGTAGAATTTGAAAGAAATAATGGAAAATGATTAGGTACTTAGGGATTAAAATTAGTCACACACTAATGGTATAGCAATTAATTTTGAGTACCAAGATTCATCTATTGAACATGTACACTGGCAGTGGTCAACAGTAGTTCTCAGTGTTTTAATTTTAAATGCCAGTTTGCCTTGTATATTTAATGTATTCTGTTAGCTTTTTTTTTTTTTTTTTTAGGGTAAATTTTTTTCTTTCTTCCTGTTCTCCTTTCCTCCCTTCCTTTCTTTGTTTTGAAATAGTGCCTCACTATGTAGTCCCGACTGACCTCAAATGTACTGTGTAGCCCAGACTGGCCTAGACTTGTGTTAACTCTGCCCCTACCTCCTTAATGATGGTAATAATATCTCCTTAGTGATGGTAATAATAGATTTCTTGATAGTTATTTTGGAAATGTGCCTTTTTGGTTTTTAGAAGATCTCATTGTGAGATGGCACTTCTGGAACCTAAGGGAGGAAGGACACTGTTTACAACAGCTGCGTTTGGAATTCTGCTAAGCTTGCTCTCTAATCCTATGTTTCAGCCTGTGTTTGTGTTACTGTATGAATGTGCCTCATGGTTGGTTTCATGGTATGAGGCAGGAGGAGTCAGGAGGACTACAGGGCTGGGTCAGGACACATTCAGGAGTTAAGATTTGCATTGATGGGGATGTATTTCCAAACACTAGCTCTTGGTGTGTTTTGCAAGGCGGGTCTAGGTTTGAAAGGTAAGTCTTGAGTAGGAGCTGTAGGTTTTCATTAGAACATTGTGTTTTAAATGGTGTTAAAAAACCTTTAACATGAGACCTGTCCTTGGAACACATATTTAAGCATGTCATACCATATTTTAAATATGGCTGTCATAGTACTGTGCAGTAGACCATTTGCACTCACTGTCCTCGTCCCCTGCTGGTCCCCACTAATCACTGTTCTACTCTCTGAGGCTACCAGTTTGACTTGCATTTTCCTTTGTACCCAAGACCTGGCCTGTTGTTATGCTGAGCATTTGTTTGCTGTATAGTTTTGGAACTGATCTGCTTGTAAAGAGACCATGCCTTCTGTTTGAAGAACTGCTCTGCAGATAAAGGACAGTTGAGGCCTTAGTAGCTGGTGGCAATCAAGTAGGAGCTTGTTTGAAGCACCTTATCAGGTTGCACATGGTCTGAGGAGATGCATTGGTAGTGAGTCAGTCACTGTGTTCATAACTGTTTGTGATCAGAAACGTCAGAGTTGTGATTTCTTCACGAGCCCCGAGTCTGCCCTATGGCACCATAACTTAGTAGCTGGATCACTCAAGGGTGAGCCTCTAGGGCCCATGTTTCTCTAGTAATAATAGAAAATGGGCTGATGTTGCCACCTTGACTCACTGTGCTGAATGGTGTGTGATAAAGTCCCAGGGCTGTGTTAATGAGGATTTTCTTTTCCGTGTGCAGCAGTCTGTCAGCTCACTGTTTTCTGAAAACAGAGATGGAAAATTCTGCTGATGAATTCCCCGCCTCTCCCCCGCCCCCCATCAGCACAAACATTCTGCTGTTCCATTTGCCTGAGACTGTGAGCTGAGCATCAGGCCAACAAATGCAAACATTATAGTTTCTGAGGACCCTAGCCTGTTGTCATGTCAATCTTGGCATTCAGGTAAATAGTGCATCTTTTCTGTTTGGTTTTGCTTTTTTGCTTTAGCCAATTCAGCAGTTAATACCCTGCAAGTAGTTTTTGTTTTAGTCACAATATTGTCTGGTAGCACTATTAATGAGACAATAATTGAGAAATAGTAGTCATTGTTCTCATAAAACACGATCCTCCTGTGGCAAGCCCAGCGAGGCAGGGGAACCATATAAGCAGACAGGAGGATTGGGTGAGGGCCACTGTTGCTGGCTTTTAAATTCAGCAGACCCCTGCTGCCTAAATTGTCCCAGCTGTTAATGCTGGAGCCATTACAGTAATGGAGTGAGCAAATGAAGGAGAGCGAAGACACGCACACTTTATTACCAGAGGGGCAATTTCTCCTCATCTGTAATAGCGGCAGCGCTTCCTATTGATCAGACCATCAAGATCCTAATCCTCTGTAAAATTACTTGTTATAACTGAAAATGTGTTAATCCCAATCAGCCTGTGTCCTGACTGTCTACTTACTATTGAATATGGACTATTAGACGGTTTAGTTTTCATGATTTAAAGCCTTTGCCTTAAAAATGATTGGTGCTGCCCTCGAAACACTGAGTGCTTAATCTAAGCTGTAGCCCTAGGTTGTCTTTTTGTTTTAAGCAGAACATCACCCACTTAATTAAGGAGTGAGTGTCTGCCTTGCCATATGAGTTATGCTGTGTTTTATGGTCCTTTGGATTTATTAAGCATCTTGTTTTACATTCAGTCTGTGGTTTGTGCTGTAAATAAAAACAGTGCCATCTTGCACATATTAGAGATTTGCAGGTAGCAAATGTCAATAAGTACCAGGGGCGGAAGGGTGTTTGATTTATATTTCAGGCTCCAGGTTGTGCTCTGTCGATTGGACCCATAGGCAGGAAGCATCCCAGTGTCTTGTTTAGCAGACATGATTTTCGTGTTGTTGTCTGAAAACGTTTATGGTTATTTCTGCACCCTTGGTTCGGGAGATTGCTTTTTAGACAATGAGGCACACTCACTACTGTATCTCCACACACGCAATTTGTAAGAAATGACTGTAGCTAGAAAGCCTAAGATCTGTTAAAAGCTGATTTCTGTCTTCTTTATATGCATATTTGTTTATTGATTCAGATAGTCTCTTGACAGTATTTTTCTTTATGGTGGTGTCATTACTCAGGCATTTGTGCGGCATACTCAGTAGCATACTTTCAGTGATACTTGATTAGTCCTCTTTGTGAGCCAGGACATGTGTTGGGGGCCAGAGAATCGAGAACAAATGAAGTGTAGTTGTTGTCATTGATGACGTCAGTGCAGTAGAATCCGTCTGTGTAAGCAAACAGTGACTACAGTGCATATGGTAAACCCACCAAGAATGTAGTTTGGGGAGTGAACACAGGCTATGCAGTAAAATCAACCTGACAGGGTTGCGGCTTGTGAAACAGAAATCTGCTGTTTGTGTAACCATCTCCAGCCTTGATTAAGAATGACTTGTAGCCATTTGGAATAGTTTTCAGAGGAGACATGTTTATTGTGTCCTGGGGACAGTAAAAGAAGGGTTTCCAAAAATGTTTTGATCAGTGATCACGTATTTGGATATGTATAGTGGTTCATTAGGAGACTGCTTTAAGAGAAATGCACTTACTGTATTGCTTCTGCCCTGGTGTTTGCATTGTGAATCAGTCCTGTAGTCTTAGAGGGTAGCTTCCTTGGAGAGGCTGTGGCCTGTGTTAGTTCCGACCACAGATTCACATATTTGAGATCCAGGCTGCTTTGTTGTGTCCCTTAGCTTGCTTCCCCTTCCTTGATACTTGTTAGCTGAATGTGGTGGGCAAGTCACTTAATTTTCGCTCATCATCTCTGAAGTGGGGCGATAATAGATAGTGGTGAAGAATGAAGGCATTTAGGATAGTGAAGGGCTGCCTCTACACTATGAAATGTGACTGTAATGAAATTAATTTTCACATGTGAATTGTGAAAGTTGGGTCTGTGAATGTTATAACCCTACTACTTGTGATATGAGATGATGAAATATTCATTGATTAAAATATTTGTTCTGATTGCAGTGTTTTAGAGAAACAAAAATGGTTGTTATAGTTTTCAGAATAAGAATCCCTCGTAGTGCTCTAATGATGACCACTGTTACCTTTTGTTTTGTTTATATTATTATGGTGCTTATTGTGTACAATATGTACAGTATGAGCCTTTCATTTAAAATATATTCATAATTTACGTTTTTATATATCTTAAAAATTCAATGTATTTATGATCTTTACTTATGAAAACATTTTAAACAAAAGTTGGATTCATATGGTATGTTTTTTGTGCCGTTTTTTCTCACCAGTATCAATATATTTTGAATATTTTTCATATCACTTCAGTGGTAAGTTATTTCTTCATGTACTTTTTTTCCTTCTGTTGTAGTTTGTTGTTTAGTGAACATTCTTGCACATAAGTCCCTGCACATTTGTGGATTTCCCTTGGGGCAAATGGAAAGAAGGTAACCTGTGTGGGCAGTGTTTGTCAAGAGCTTTGGTTTAGGACCTTCGTTTGATGCCAGGGAGAGGTTACCAGTTTCTTATTTTAAAAAACATCCAAGAGAATGCTTTTTGGTACATTCTTTCAAACTCTGTGAATTGTCCTAAAGTGAACATACCAGCCAGCAAGGGGGGGGAGGAGAAGCAGCAGCTGCCGTTGTGGAACAAACTTGGATTTCCTTAGCCATTGTCTTTGAAGGACTTCTTCCTGGCCTGTTTATTGGCCAGACAGTTCTTTGAGCTTTGTTGGCTCCTGTAGCGTTAGTTCATTTGCCATGGTGCTTTTTCTTCCTGATTTTTAGGAACTTGTCATTTGTCAGTCATGTGATCCCCTCTGCCTCACCACTCTTCCAGGTACTTCTGAATCTCTACATGTTCACCTGAGCTCTTCATTTTACTTTGCTGTGTTTTTACACACACACTATTTTAATTGCTATAACCTTATGGTCCCTTTTAATATCTGGAAATATAAAGACACATACTACTCTGTTTTTAAATTTTCCTTGGATCTTTTCTTGTACATTTGGCAACTTTTTCCCCCCTGATAAACTTAAAAATACTTTTCAAGGTTCCTCCATGTGTCCCACAAAAATTTGCTAATTTATAAATTAGTAAAGAACTGAGCTATTATAATTTTCCTCACTCAACAAAGTTATCTGTCTAAATGTATTTCTATAATTTTTAGAAAGTTCTGTAATTTTAGTTACTATATTATTGTCTTTTGGGTTTATTCTTGGTTACTCACGCTTTTGGTTATTGTGAGGTTTTTTTTTTTGTTTGTTTGTTTTACTTCCTATTATAAATGGATTATTTTAAAAAATGTCTTCTGACTGATATAAAAGTGGCCTTGACTTCAGGACAGATTGCACGTTTACTGTTCTAAACTTTTTGGTTAATTTTCTGTGTTTTAAGGTATATGGTGGGTAGATAATGTCTTTTGTGAATATACTGTTGTCTTTCTCCTTTTGCTAATGTTTTTCGTTCTTCTCCAGTTTTAAACCTCAGTGGCGGTAGCAGCCATGGGCAGTCATGCCACTAGAGGCTACAGTTTGGAGTTCCAGTGTGAAGTATAACAATAGCAGTTGACAGTAGTCTTTGATTCTTTAATCTTTTGGAAGGATTGACATGTGGTTTTTATTTGAAATGTTTGTTTTTTTTCTTCACATGATGATGTCTTCATTTTTATGGATAGACTGTAAGTTTTTAATAGAGCGTCTAGTAGGGTGCTTGAGATAAGTCCTGCTTCATCCATTAACACACCACTGAATCCAGCTTTATGCTACTTCAATTAAGACAGAAAAATGGGTCTGTAGTGGTGATTGATTTAGAAGCTGAGGGTGCCCTCCCCCCCCTCCCGGGGTTTGTATGACAACCGGTGAGTGTGCCATATTTGGTGTGAACAATAGTCACAGCTCAGATAGTTGTTACTGAAGCCCCATAGAGCTCTTTCTGCTGGTGGGATAACTTAGCAGCCAGCAGTATGACAATACTGAGAAACATTCGTTTTTAAACTTTGTTTTTTTAATTTTGATATCATATTATGTTAATATGAAATAAATGGCACTGCTTCCGTCCTCAGCCTTGGAGCCATTTATAATGCACAGCACTATAATTTAGATTAATCCACTTTTTATGTACTGTTGTGGATGGTTCTTTTTGATGACATCTCTGTGTCTTCTATAGTTGTCATCTATTTAAGCTGCTTTCATTGTATGCTGGTCAAATCCAGGACCCTGAATGGGTTTACTTAATGCTTGGCCACTTAGACATCCCTGGCCCTGTCTGTTTAGTCTTCATTTTCATGAACATATTTTAGTTATGAAATAGTTTTAATTTTTTTATTAGTTATTTTTTATTAGTTATATTTTATTAGTTATTTTTTTTTTTTCCAGAAGTGAAGGTTTCTGAATTTATTGCATGAGGGGCTGGAGAGATGACTCAGCAGTTAAGAGCACTGGCTCCTCTTTTAGGACCTAGGTTCAATTCCCAGCTCCCACATGGCAGCTCACAACTATCTGTAACTCCAGATCCAATGGATCTGTCACCCTTTTCTGGCTTCCATGGGCACCAAGCATGCATGTGGTGCACAAACATATATGCAGGCAAAACACCATCTGCATAAAAGAAAAAAAATTGATATGATATTGAACATATTCTTCTGTAGAATTGTGTATTGTTTTATAATTTAGAAAAACTCACACTCTACTTTTTATAGCTTTTAAAATTAGAACATTCTGTATTTAAGTCTTCTCTTTTAAAATGACTTGCAGGACTGGAGAGATAGCTAGGGGATTAACAGCATTTGGTGCTTTTACAGAGGACCAGGGTTTGGTTTTTGGCACCCACAACCATCCGTTGTTCCAGGCCATCTAATGCCTTCTTCTGGCATCCATGGACAACAGACACATATGAGTTCATATATATATGCATGCAGGCAAAAATCTCTTACACATACAGTAAGTTTTAAAAAAATGGATCGCGTTTGTTGGTGCTTTGCCTGCTTCATTTCTTTAAACTCGTTCTCAAAAATCTTTACACTCATTGATGTTTTTCTCCACCTTTGTTTTTACTAGTTCCTTTATTCTTTACTCATCTTTATTAAACTCTTGAAATGAATGCTTCACTTATTTTTATTTTTTTGTTTAGATGGAAAGCATTTCAAAATATTAAAATCCTAAAATTTTTTTTTTTTTTGTGTGTGTGTTTCTGGAGCAATTTTTACATATTTTTGTTAAATTTATCATTCAGTACTGTTACCACTCAGTACCATAATGGCTTTATTTCTCTTAGGGCTAACTTTTATTTATTTATTTATTTATTTATATTTCCTTTCTGGGAATCAAACCCACAATGTCCAGTGTGTTTAAAAGTGTCCTACTCTTGATCTGTATTCCTGGTTCCCAAGCCAGGAATTTATTTTTGTTCCCTAGCAGTGGTTAAAGATTGATATGTTTAAATAGTACTAACAATACAGTCCTGTGCACAAATTCCTCAGTGTCTCTGATGCTTTATCTGAGATAATGTCAGATACTGAATGTGAAAGAACTTTGAACCAAACAATGTTTTATAGATACAAATGTGATTTAAAGGGCTAGGGTATATAGCACAGTCTAAAAGAAAGGAATGAAGGAAGGGAGGAAGGGAGAGAGGAAGGGAGGGAGGAAGGGAGGAAGGAAGAACAAAAATGATTTAAGGGGTTGGAGAGATGGTGCAATAGTTAAGAACATTGTGTGATTTCCCGTAGGACCTGGGTTCAATTCCCAGCACCCACATGGTAGTTTACAACCATCTATAACTTCAGTCTCAGATATCTGATATTGCTTTCTGTCCTCTGCAGGCTCTGCACACACATGGTACATAGACTTACACATAAAATTCAAGTTTAAAAAATGAAAAATAAAGGATTTAAAGTTGAGAGCTTTTGGTATTTTTGTCTTATCTATCACTCTGTTCTGCTGTCATGTAGGAATTACTAAGTTCTAAAGAGCAGAAATTACTAAAACATCTCATGTGCTCTGAAATATGGTGCATACTCCTTGACTGAGATTTTCCTAAGACCCGCTTTTCAGATACCTGTTGCTGAATAAGTCTGTTCCCACCTGTGCTGCTTCTAGTCTACCCAGGATGACCGAGACTGGCAGCATTAGCACAGCATAGGTTGGTGCATGCCTGGGCACAAGCCTTCGGACACAGTCCTTAGTGGCCATCTCATGTCCTCTGCAGACAGCTAGAAACAACATATGGTTAAAAAATGTGCAACAAATAATTGTTTTTCAATTCTTAGACAACAGTTTTATATTTTACTTTTCTTTGGAGGACACTATTCCTATGTTAGTTATAATTATATTACATTGTTGTTTTTTTGCACTGACCCTTACTTGTATTTATTTATTTTTAAATATTTTTTTCTTATTTTACATATCGATTCCAGTTCCCTTTTCCTCCTATCCTCCCATGCCCTCCACAGAGCCCCCCATCCCATCACCCAACCACTCCCCAGGGAGGGTGAGGCCTTCCAGGAGGGATAATCAAAATCTGTAAGTCATTTGGGGTAGGGCCTAGGCCCTCCCTTATGTCTCTAGGCTAAGGGAGTAATCCCTCCATGGGCAATGGGCTCCCAAAGTCTTATTTGTGCACCAGGGATCTTATTTGTATTTTTAATTGATTTTGTTGTTGCTGTGGAGGAATGGTACTTATAGATTTTCCATGGCTTTGGGAAATTGAGTGTTCTCTAAGTAAGTTTATTTTAGATAAATAGGTTGTTTAACAATTGTAGAACTCCCAAATGTAGTATTTCTGCAGTGTAAATATTTAACATTCTTCTTTAGCGTATTTAGGAGGACTTTGATATTCACTGACGTTTTAGCACTGTGATTTTGGGTGGATGGTGGTTGTGTGTGTGTGTGTGTGTGTGTGTGTGTGTGTGTGCACATTTGTGCATGCTCAGAATCTTCTTTCTCCAGTAAACCATTCACTGCAGTAAGAAAAGTAGGGTAGGTATTATGGGTCAGATATAAACTGTCTATCGGAAGGATAATGTATATAGGAGTTGGTCCTAGATAACAGTGCTACTTTAAAATGTTCTAGAAACTTCAGGAGGAAATGTGCCACTGAGGATGTGTTCTTAGCTATTGTATCTTATCTAGGACCTCTGGCTTTTTCTCTTTGCTTCTTGCCTCTGCCACATATACCTGCCTCACCAGGATTCCAGAACCCATGGAGCCAAGGGCTGTGTACTGATACCTCCTACACTGTGACCCAAAATAAATAGTTCTTCCCTTAGGTTGTCCAAGTTAAGCTAACTAACATAGTAGCTATAATCTTTTGAAAGCAGTGATAATTATTCTTTAGAGTGTTTTTTAAAGATATCATACAACTCATGGTGAATTTTCCTAGGTTGTTTAGTTCTGGGTTTAGAGTTTTACCAAAAGTTTCATCTGAGAAATAAAAGTGAACTTGGTGATACTGTCTGAGACTCACAAATCCTTGACCACTTTTCCCTCCCCTCCCTCCCTCCCTTCTCCTCCCTCCCTCCTCTCTCCCTCCCTCCCTCCCTCCCTCCCTCCCTCCCTCCCTCCCTCCCTCCCTCCCTCCCTCCCTCCTGTCAAAATGTGTGCTGCCAGCAGTATGTAGTGTGCATTTCCTATGTATGGTAGATACCCATCTTGTCATTTAGTCAAATTATTTCTTGTGCCTGTTGCTGTGTGTGTGTGTGTGTGTGTGCGCACGTGCATGTGCAAGACAAATTTTCATCAGGCATTTTCCTCAATTTATGTTTACCTTTCTTATATTTCTATTTGAGGCAGGGTATCACATGGAACCTAAAGCATTTCATTTTATCATGCTAAAAGGTCAGCATCCTCCCGTTTCTGCCCCCAGAACTGGGATTGCAGACAGGCAGTACTGTACTCAGCTTTTTCTATGGGTGCTGGGGTCTGAATTCAGATCCTTATGTTTGGGTGCAAGCACTTACTGACTGAGCCATCTCTCCAGCCCCATACCTATTAGATTTTTAGATGCAATTGCCTTTCCCATAGGGAGAAAATGAGATCTCCTGGTCATGTTACAAATGTGTGCATATGTCTAGAATTGTGCTAAAATGATTCTTTTCAACAAATAGAAACATATATGGGTTAGAAATTGAAGGGTTTTTTTTGGGGGGGGTTGTGTGTGGGCTTTACAGAACATTTGTTTAACTGTAGTTCCCAGTGTCTCCATCAACAATAAAGAATACTTGATTAGAAAAATGTTTTGTATAAAGTCATATGAGAGCATAGTAGATATCAGGAAAGTACTTATAAGCTACAGGGAAACCTTAGATTTTGGAGGCCCTTTATTTATCACTGTTTTCTAAGAGTTATAATCTGAGTGTCCCGATTCATTTTGCCATTTCATCTGCGACTCTTCTTCCTATTTTTATTTAAGACTATAAAGTTACTTTAGTGTAACTGCTGCTGTCACCTTTGCCCTTAGCTAATCAAATAGCTTACCTTGAGGGAAGCATTTATCTCCCACTTTCATTATTATTATTTTTGTAGCTGTAAAGATATATATTTTATGTCTGCAGAAGGCTGTAACAGTGAAACGAGGTATTGATCTGCTGTATTTAGCAATTTCTTTCCACCTTGCCATCAATAGCATGTCAGCATCTGTCTGTACTGGGGTTGACCTCACAAATAGCTCTTTATGCTCCCATTGGATTCAAATGATATAGTATGCTGAAAACTAAATCAATGAATGATTATCAAGTTTTTAGTATTATTTCATGACCTGGAGGCAACTCCTTCCACTGAACAGGTCCACGTACAGTGAATATGGTAAAATGAGAATGTCTGGCTTTGTTCAGATGAAAGGGGGAAAGAGGGCGCCTGCGTGGGCTAGCTCCTGCTTCTGACCAATCATCTTGAAGAACTTAGGCACTTCTGTGAAACATCCTGTCTTCTGGATTCGGCATGGACAAGAGTAGCATCCTCTTTTGGCTCTCATCTCCATTCCAACAAGAAGAATGCAGCCATGTTTCTAGAGTTATTAAACTAGCGTAAAGGCTTTTACTTTGTTTACAAAAGAAAGATAAAAAGAAGTCCCCAGACAATGATATGGCTTTGCCACCATGTCACTGAGGACCTAACAAAAGGCACATTGGAAGAGGATGGAGAATAACTTGGTCCAGTCCTGACGGCACTCTTGTATCCTGACAGCTCCGGGAACAAATGCCAGCCTATGGGATTGAGGCCACATTTTCTTCCTCATCTCTTTTGTGTGAGTTCCTGCATTTTTCCCTCATCTCTAGAGCACAAACGTGGCTGGAGTCCCCAATTTGCCTACTTCTGAACGTTGCTGAGCCCATTGACTTTTCTTATTTTACTCTTAGTGAATTAGATATTTAGATAAAAAACAACTTCCTAGACAGTAACATTGACATTGGGATGTGGGAGGGCGTGATGGAAAGTGAAACAGCAGCTGTCTGGGATCATTGGAGGGTCTGAATAGAATGTCTAAGCAGTGACATTCTGATTTATTCCATTATCTCAGTTATTCAACTGAGATACTGGAGATTGAGGAAGCCACATGCTGATTCATTCCCAGATATTTCTTTTTTTTTGAGTATCTACTTTGTCCTTGGTTAGAGAGACCAGATGTCAAGACTAGTCCTTTCTCCTGAATGTCATGGACAGCTGTTGTGCTTGGCTTTATCAAACCCAGCACCGTGCGATGGCCTTGCTGCTCCTAGTTGTATCCCTTCTCCCCAGTATGATCTTTGGTATGGGAAACACAAACCAGATTTTATGACAGGGTGGATTGCTGACCCCTTTATGTAAGGTTAAAGAGCTGAAGGCCAAGCGAGGAATTTCTTCTGGCTTTGGAGTCTGGGGCTGGAAATGATTCAGTATTGCATCTGCTGCTTCCAGACCTTTCTGACAGTGTAAAAGTTTGAACATTGAGTTTATCAACATAAAATTTTCCTTAGGATCTGCTCAGGAATCTTTTTCTGTCTTAAATTATTGGTCCATTTTTGTTGCTTATTGTCTTAGACTCACTTACCAGCCTGTTTTAAAATTTTGTTTTATAGGATATTCCTCAGGAATATGAGCACCATTAGTTGACTCTGAGTCTGCAGGAATACTTTCTTTTGTTTGTCTTATGTCAGTTTATATTAAACTTGAAAGTTGCCCATCTAGGTCTAGAATATGTAGATTTGGGGGAAGACACTTCCTTCTCTGATTCAGTTTTTGTGTTTGAGTACATACTTGAATATTGGGTAAGGAGTTTTCCACTTCTTACTCTCTCTGGGGAAACAATCCATTTCATCTTGGCATCCTTATCAAGTCTCTGTATTATAGAACGTTCACTTATTTGCCTCACCCTGTAGCCCTGGTTTGCCCAGAACTTGTTATGTAGACCAAGCCAGCCTTGAGCGTACAAAGGTTCAGCTGCTGCTGCCTCCTGAGTTCTGGGATCGCAGATATGTGCCCCTATGCTGGTTGTTTCATTCTGAATAAAAATTTTTTTAAAGCAGCTATGTAGATAGTATTTGAATGTGTGCTTGTGACTTGGAATATTTTTATTTATCAATACTATATATAATAAATAATGTGGTTTTATAATTTCTAGGTTTTTTTTTTTTCCTGATTAGAAGTTGGTACATGGTCATACATTATTTCCACATCAATTACCTCAGGCTGTCTGCAGTGCTCAATAAACTAGCTATGCTCTTGTTAGAAAACAGGGCAGCCAGTATGGGTTTTAATGATGGGGAGTGCTGGCTTGTTCCTTAACAGATTATGCTTTCTTTCTTTAGGGTTTCTTGAGGGTTAAAGAGTTAACTGTAGTGTGTAGCAGGTGTAGACCACAACCTTTACCTATGATCCCCTTTCAATTCATACCACCAAAGACTGTCTGATACGGGCTACTTTGGGCTCTTTTTGTAGTTGTAAGTGGTTTGTTGATGAAAAAGTTGTAAGCAGATCTGTTCAACTTAGTTCTGGACTATTGCCAGTTACTTTAGTGACAATCAAATGGCTTCCGAAGAGGGGAATCGTCCACTTTTCAAGTATATGTTAACACTGCACTTGTGACTTGAGGTCCAATAACTCCACTGCATAGAAAACAATGACAGCCTGTGCTTACAGGTGTGCAAGGATGCGCTTTTGTCGTGTGCAGCACTTGGAACCCTTTGTGAACTCTAGTTTGTATAAACAGACTCTAAACAACTGTGAGATGTGCTTGTGAAGCACAGCACTTAAAAGTGAGCCATTTCAGTAAATATGGTCAGTTCTCCTGGTGCTGGGGTGATGTGGTAAAATGAGTTCCTTTGAAAACTTCTATTCATAGAAACCTCTGTGAGGTTTTTCTTAAAAAAAAAAAAATATGTAAGTTTGTGTCTTTTTTCATTTTTTTGAGATTATAATTATATTATATCCCTTTTTTCTTTCCTCCCTCCAAACTTTTCCATATACCTCTCCTTGCTTTCTTTTTAAATTCATGGTTTCTTTTTTCATTAATTGTTCCTTTTGGAATTACATACTTTATTAGAAATTCCTTAAGGAAGAATTCTGCATTTTCTTTCTATTTTTTAGGATCTGAGAAAGTGAATGTGTCTGAGGCTCAGTATGTGTCGAAAAGCAAATCCTGCTTAAAACCATGGCTGAAGAGTCATGCTTAACTGTATACTTTGCATGCATTTGTGATTTGAAATAGGAAAAGAAAGTCAAATTTGAGACAGCTTGAATGGCATGCTGTCAGTTTGGAGCTTCATGAATTGGCAATGGTCTCATTTAGGACCTTCAGATGTGTCTCTGCCTGGACAGAATGAGAACACTTTGCATGTTCCAGAGGAGACAGCCACTCCTTGCTGCTTCACCATAGTCAGTGGAGCATGACAGTTGCCCTTCATTGCTGGCTTCTTGGAGCTTAACCTCTGACCCTTCACTTAGTCGCTGAGCAGCAGTTGGAGCAGGTTGGAGATGTTGGTGAATGACGGGCAGTGGCCTGCAACGTGCTTGTCATTATTTGACTGTCAAAAGGAGCCTGCCATTGGTTTCCATCAAGGTTTGAAACCTCTGTGCAGCAGTCCATATTACTTAACTTCCAAGGCTGTCAACAGGACGCTCAAGTGTGCATAAAAATCAAGGGTGCTGAATCTATCTACAATCAGGAGGTAGAAGTTTCCCCTTTTTTCTATTCTTCCCCCCCCAGTTTGTTTTTATTTGGCTAAATATATTCAGATAACTTTAACAGGCCAAGGGGTTGAGTCTTGCTGTGGTAAAGAAAGTGAACTGTTTTCTCAACTATTTTCTAACTTTCAAACAGCAGACTTTAGATCCGAGTCTGTGTCTTGTAAGCTTTCAGATGTAAAGGATATAAGGCTAGCCCACAAGTTCTTGGGTTGGCTCACAGGATGACATGTTTACTCTGGTGTTTATGTAATGTTGCATAAGGGGCGGGGGGATCACTGTGATAAATTTAAGGTAAATGATGAAGTTGGAAGGAGTATGATTAGTATGACATTTGAGACCTTTTTTTTTTTTTTTTATCCTGGAGGAGTTCAAACATAAGAAACTGAACTGACTGTGACCAAGCCTTAGAAACTTAGAGTCAGGGCTGGTGACAATAACGCACTTGCAGAGGAACTGAATCTGGATTCTCAGCCTGCACATACAAAGGCTCTGGAGGGGTGGGAGCAGGTGGGCAACCAGACTAGCCATGTTGGTGAGCTCCAGGGTTAGAGAGCTGCGTCCTCACACACTGACATAAACCAACAGGAGAACCTTCAGAAGTCAGTCCTATGCAATACAGTTTTAGAGAGAGGAAAGTATATGGGGAAAGATGTCTGTGTTAACTTTTCTGTCATTTAACAAAGGCTGAGACAACCACCTTATTAAAAGAGACAAGGCTTGCTGTATTTGAGTGTTGAAGATTCTGGTGTATGATTGATTGACCATCTTGCATTTGGGCTTGATTCGAGGTAATAAACACATTCTAGTAAGGGCCATATGGCAGAGCACAACTACTGACCTGATAGTCCAGTCACAAGGAGAAAAAGGAGCTGGGGTCCCACCATCTTTTTCAAGACACAGCCATGGTGACCAGAAGACCGCTCGTTGGGCTCTGATATTCAAAGGTTTCAGAACCTATAACTCTACCACATGGGCCTTTGGAGAACTGAAAATCCACACTGGGATACTGACTGTCTCCTCTTAGATTTGAAGTTCAGAACTGAAGTGCCCTTAGAAGCTGAGGGTGAAGTGAGAAGCTTAAGGGTGTCCTCCTGGTGTGACCGTGGCACTCCAGTGTGCCACGACCAGAAGTCCCTCAGCCAGTTTTACTTTTCTTTGCCTGCTTCTTCTGTGTCACCAGGGAAAATCACTTAAGCCCCCAGCCCCAGTTTTCTTCTATGCAAAAGTGGAGAGGTTTGCTAAGCACGGAAATGTGAAGGGTTGTCAGACCTCAGCAGGTCTCTCTGGCTCTTTTCCATTCTTCAGTTTTATATCCAGTGTTAGCAGAAAAGACTTATCAAATAGCACAAGGCAGAGGTTGGCCTGCAAATACATTTCCAGAGCTAGACATAATCTTTGTGTTTTGACATTTTCCTTTCTTTCACATAACCAATTTTTGCCCATAATGCCATAGTTGTATTAAGCGTGGAGACCACAAATCTGAGTTGCCTGCCTGTCCTTCTCCTCTTCCCTTTTTCCTTTCATTCCTTCCCTCCCCCTCCTTTCCCCTCCTTGCCGTACCCCTTCCCTCCCCTCCCCCTCCTTTCCCTCTCTCCTCTCCCTTCCCTCCTCTCCCCTCCTTTCCCTCTCTCCTCCCCCTCCTCCACTCCACTCACTACTCCTCCCTACTCACTCACTCACTCACTCACTCAGCAAGATTTTATTGAATTGTATATGCCAGACCCCAGCCTCAATTAGGGAAGCAGCCATGCACTGGACAAGCAGCACCTGTCTATGAATCTCATAGTGTAGAGGGAGATGGGAGACACACAAGTGAACAAGCCAGCACACACTGCAGTCCTAAGTGCAAGGAAGGAAACAAAGGGTGATCAGACAGCAGACTTTCAGGGAGGCCAAGGAGGAGCTGCCATTTGGGGTTCTTCCTGGCAGAGAAGGACCTGAGGCCAGATGGGCCCTGGAACGATCAGAAGTGTTCCAGAAGACAGACTGCCACCTTCCTTCGCCATACTGCTCATCCAAGTCCAGGCCTTGGTCCTGCTAGTTTCCATTTTTTTTTTTTTTTTTTTTGGCCTTTTGAGACAGGGTTTCTCTGTGGCTTTGGAAGCTGTCTTGGAACTTGCTCTGTAGACCAGGCTGGCCTCTAACTCACAGAGATTCACCTGCTTCTGCCTCCTGAGTGCTGGGATTAAAGGTGTGGCACCAATGCCTGGCTGCTATTTTCCATCTTTATCTCACGTCTTCCTGTGAAGGCTGAGGTCAGGCTCTTTTCTTTTCCCTAGGCTCTGAGTTGTGCTTTTCCTCCTGCTACTTTCTTTGCCACCCTTAAAAAATGTAAAGTAGGGGTTGGGATGTAGCCGTTTGGAGGCCCCAGGTTCAATCCTCCAGTTTCTGAACTAAAGGACAAAATGGAAAATGTTAGCATGTCACTTACTGTTGGTTATTTCAGATTTGACACTGGAAATATGTTCAGATCCAGACTCCCAGCCATATGGATTCCTACTATTTTAGTGTCATTTTCTTGTTTTTGGATAAATGAAACCCCCCTGCCCCATAACTTGATGGTGACTCAGGGCAAGGGAGTGTCTTTGATTTTGAGGGAGGCTCTTTCTTACCTCAGGTGGCCTTCAACTCAGGAGTTAGGGTGTCACACACTCACAGGCACACACTACTTCCACTGAGTAGGTATTGTTGGAAACCTGCTTTCTCCAGACCCTGTTGGGCCACGCCCAACCCCCACCTTGTTAATAACAATAAGAGGTGGGAATGTTGGGAGCCTGCAGTCTCCTGACTCCGCCTCTGACGGTGGGTGGGTTGCCCATGGCCATGTCATCAGGCTTTACCTGGCTGCCCAGGGGACCCAGTTACACATGCGCAAGACCCACTTTTAAAGCAAGTGCGCCAAGTGCACATCTCTCTTGCTCTCTCTCGCTTGCTCTCTCTCTCTCCCGCTCTCTCTCTCTCTCTCTCTCTCTCTCTCTCTCTCTCTCTCTCTCGCTCTCTCTCGCTCGCTCTCTCTCTCTCTCTCTCTCTCTCTCTCTCTCTCTCTCTCTCTCTCTCTCTCTCTCTCTCTCTCTCTCTCTCTCTCTCTCTCTCACTCTCTTTCTCCGGTGCCCCTTCTCTCTTTTCTTTCTCTCCTCTCTCAATAAACTCCACGTTGGGTGCTGAGTCTTGTGTTTGTGTTTCTTAGGCAATAGCAGCTGCAAAAGAACAACAGGTATCCCCAGCCAATGGCTTCTGGACAGGACGGTGTGTGTGTGTGTGTGTGTGTGTGTGTGTGTGTGTGTGTGTGTGTCTGTGTTGGGGACGGAGGTGAATTTAGAAAGATGATTTATTGAGAAAGAACACAGAGCTCCTGTAGCAGGGACAGGTCTCCAGAAATGGGGTGCCACTGGATAATGATAAAGCAGAGGTCCCTTCTGGTCTCCTGCAGCAGAGCATGTACATTTCTCTCCCCAATTTCCTTCCTACCTTGTCAATGGCACATAGAAAATAGTTTTCTCAAAAGCTACTTCATCTGAGATACCTTCGACTCTGCCATCCTTGTTTTCAAGACTCTCTTTACCCTCATGTCACTGGATTTGTTTGTCCATTTACTTTTCTAGTCTGAGCTCCTCAGAGGCAAGATTCATTCATTCATTCATTTCTCGACTTTTTGATACCTTGCATTGTCCAGCACAAAACGGTCAGTCATCACATTTTGTGGCAGAATCTATAGGAACACCTAGAACCAGGTTTATAATGGAGTTTTGAAGAATGCCTTGCAGTGTTCTGTTCTCCATTAGTTAGGCCAGGTACCCAGCATTGTGTAGAAGAGGAGGGTGAAGCATTGAGAACGTTAGGAAGTAGACTGCATTGAGAACATTAGGAATGGCTCCAAGATATGGTAGTGTTGGGGGAGCAAGTTAGCCTCAGCTAGACCCTCACATTACTTTAAAGAACTCCAACATGTGAGTTGAGTTGTCAAAGTTTGTCCTGTTTGCTAACTTAATTTATTAGTTCATCTGTTCATCTGTCTGCTTATTATGAGATCATTCTATGTATGGTTTGTTTGTTTGATTTTGGGGAGTCCGTTGTTTGTTTTCTTTTACACTTTTAATTATATTAAAAGTATTTTAATGCCAAACCACAGTAGACCCATATGGATGTAATAATTTATTTAACAGTTCCTTGTGATTGACTAATTAGCTGTCTTATTAATTTTGTTTGCTCAAATAATGCTCTACTGAATCAGTTGATAAATTCCTAGGCAAGTTGGGTCAAAAGGTGCATATTTCCAGATTACGTTTTAGAAAATGTTTGCGAGTTACTCAAGGCAGCTTGCTCTGTAAACTCAGATCATCTGTGAGTGAGTCTGAAGTGTGGTTGGGATTGAAACATAACGGATGACCCAGAGGAAGGCTCAGTCATGGGTATAAGGAGAGCGAGAGAAAAGCTGAAGGGCCTGGAAGAGCAAGTGTCTTCTCTGGAGATGTGTGAGCTGTGGTTCTGTGATGCTCACGTGTCCTGGGCTTCCGCAGGCTGTGACGCTTCATGTGGGCACCCGAGGATGGCTCAGCATCTCTGAGTGTTCCTTTGCTTTATGTTGGGAAATATTTCCCTCATTGTAACAATTTGAAACATGAACATGTAAAAACTATTGACCAGCAGGTTTTAAGTTTACTGCCACTTTTTTGTTTAGTTTTGTTTATTGTTTTTGTTTTTGAGTCAAGGTTTTGCTATGTAGTCCAGGCTGCTCTTGGCCTTGCCATCCTCCTGCCTCAACCTCCTATGTGCTGGGGTTGCAGGCAAGTAGTGCCATCCTTGGCCTCTTCTAATGTTCAGAATTTGGGATTCAGAATGGATTGTCTTGTTCATGCATCAGTTGCTCCCTTGAGGAATTAATGTCCTACTTCATTGTTGCCTGTTTACAGGTGCCATCTTGCTAACTCACACCACAGGGTGGTGATCTCCCCCTGACCTAGGTGTCCCTACTGGTCTTGTGCGCCTCACTCTGCCTTCCTGCCTGCCCTGGTTGAGACCTGTGTGGGTGACTCACACCATTCTGCAGCTCCAACTGTGAAGTGTCCTTTAGGAAAGCAGAGCTTAAGGCACCTTTAGTAGGGCCCCTACTTCTTATCTTGCTTTTGTTAGCAGTGGTGTCAACATGTACTAACATGTGATGACCCACTCTCCTTTCTGATAAAAGGAGAAGAGCCTGCCTGACATGGATGGAGAGAGGTGCCTGAGGCAGATTACACTGTCACCTCTTGTAGTAACAACAACAGGCATTAAAAAAAAGCCGGAAGATTTCTGTTTACCCATTGAAATGTCTGACAGTTTTGGCTCCTGATGAGATGCATTGGGAAGAAGGGAGTAAGTGACCCTGTAGTAGGGCAAGGACTGAATGAATAAGGGAGCCAAGAAGTCTGACTTTGTATGAGATACTGAACACATGCCCTAGTATGGACCCGTCTCATTGTGGAACCCCAAGATCGAAGGTCTTGCAGTCTGATTTGTATTTAACATGTATTTATGTACAAGCAGGCTCACTGGCCTGGCCTGTCTGACTCGTCTAAAGGTGAACTAAATACATAGTTACTTGTAGAGGATGAAAGATCAGACCTACTCCTCCCCAGTGAAGGAGGGTTTTCACCTGAGTTAAAATACATTGACCTACTGAGGCCATTGTCGGGAACTCTTGGAAAATGCTGTGCTGTTTTGATGAGTTTGATATAATGCAGGGTTTTGCTACACATTAATTGTGTGGTTCTGCCTGTCTGCCTTGAAGTAAAATTACAGGGAGATGACAAAGCTTTGCCTTCCCTACCAGGTGTTTCAGACAGAGCCTTCGTTTGTCTCATGCCTCATAAAGAACATTACAAGTAAATAAAATTACCTAAGGATTTCCTCCAGCGCTTTAAAACTGTATAGTTTACTTTAGCCAGGATGAAAAGAGTTTTATATGTGTGGAATACTGACTTGAAAAGTTCAAGAATAACAATGTTAAATGTAGCACACAATTTTACAAATCTCCTGCCTCTGAGCCTCTTGGCCAAGATCAAGTGTAATACCTGTTTATTATTATTATTATTATTATTATTATTATTATTATTATTATTATTATTAAGTTTATCTGCATGTATGAGTGCCTGCATGCATGTCTGTGCATCACACGCATGTCTGGTGTCCACAGAAGCGAGGAGATCCAGATGGTCGTAAGCTGCCATGTGGGTGCTGGGAACTGAACCTGCAAGACCAGGGCCTTGTGCTCCACCATAGGTATTTATCAGTTAACAATGCTGCAAGTTGTGCACACAGAAAAGCACCGTAATTCTTCAAGTGTTTAAAAATTAATTCTTCATTCAAATCAATTGAGGACATTTTCAAACTATGTAAATGCCAGCACTTGAAATGTAAATGACAAGCTATCTGAAAAAGAGACACCAAGCAAACAATCTCTGTCACAGTAGCTATGATGGCCAGGGTATATAGCTCTGTGGCATAGCACTTGAATAGCATGCATGAGGTCCTGGGTTCAGTCCCATATACCTTATTGCAAAAACCAAAAAGGATATATAAAGAAAACAGAAGAGCTTACCGAAGAATAAATTTAACCAAACAGGTGGAAAATCTCTCCATGAAAACTGCAAAGCATTATGAGACAAATTGAAGAGGATACAACAAATGGAAAGATATCCTGTGGTCATGGATTGTGAGGATTATTGATAGAAGGTCCATAATCACCTTTGACCTATGGATTCAATATAATTCCGTTGGAAATATCAGTGTGATTCTTCACATTAGAAAACAAAACCTTGAAATTTATATGGAAGCACTAAAGACCTCAGCTGCCAAATGAGCATAACAAACCCCACACTTTTATGGCCATTGGATTTGTTTATTTATTAATTTTTTTCATAAATATCCTTTGGTCATGTTTTTTCCTCTCTAGCCAGTTTTATCTTCTCGTTCTCTCTTTCAAAAAACAAACAACAAACAAACAAAAACAAAAAACACAACAAAAATTCAAACAAACAAAAACATCAAGAAGTACACACATCCTCTCTCATTCAATCAGTTTTGTTCCTCTAGAGAACCCTGGCTAATGCAGGAGGGGATGGAGATGCGTTTCCATGCTGCTTGCTGCCTTCACAGGCCTGAGGAGCTGCCCTAGATTTTTAGGGACTTTAACCCAGGCCAACCTAGGCTTCACTGCTGAAAAGAATTTGAAAACTAGCTGGTAGAATGAAGTAGACATTTTATTAAAGAGAAAGAGAGGTGCTCAGAAGGAAAGACAGACTCAAGTGTGCAATGTACTTCTCAGGGGGAAGGAGTAGGGGAAGTGAGGTGTGGAGTACAGCTTTTATTAGTTGTCTTAGCATCATTAGCTGTGTGCAGTTATTGGCTCTCCGGTTATAGCTCAAAAGATTGCTGTCCCCCCTTTCCGTCCTCCTTCCCTCCCTCCTGGCTGGCCTAGAACCTCTCTGTGTAGAAAAGAGTGGCTCCCAACTCAGAGACCTGCTCAGCCCCCCTTTTTGTATACAGGGGAGGGTAGATGGTTTTGGAGATACTTTGATTGTAATTATAATTTGGAATTTGGAAGTTGCTTAGGGTTCCCCAAGGAGTTTGGTACATTTTTCCCCTTTGTAAAAGGGTTTCTGCGGAGATTCTTAGAAACTTGCAGGTGCATGGCTGTAAAGGGAGAAGGTCTTAAGCAGTTGTCAGTTGTGCTAGAATTGAGCTCCACTGCTGCTGGTGAAGGCTTCAGCCAGATGCTTGGGTGGGGTCAGTATCCTGCCCCCATCTGCCCTATTTTCCCTGCCTTGCTATCCTGCCTCAGTTCTCAAAAGAAGCATATACTGGGTCAACAGAAATATGAAAAGTAGCATCTTTAATCACCAGGAAAATGCAAGTAAAGACACCTCATGCCAATTTAGACTATTAAAAACAAAAATAAAAAGTTCTGGGTGGCATGTGAAGACTGCAAAAGCCTTATATGCTGTCAGAGGGTGTAAATTAGTGTAGTAATAATGGGACAGTGTGGAGACGCCCCAGAAACCTAAACATAGAAGTGTCATGTGACCCAGAAGTCCCACTGGTGTCTAAGAGGATGGAACCAACGTGTAGAACAAAAGCAGTGTTTCCTCCTTTTAGTTGTTTGACTACATGTATTTGTTTCCACGTGCCTGTATATTCATCAGTGTGAGCACATCTTTTTTTCTCCAGACTTGTTCTTTTTCCATTTTTTGGGTCATGTTTAAAAATTTTTAACTGTATTCAGTGTGTGTGAGTCTGTGGGGTGTTGGCTGTCCTGACTTATTCCTTTGGGGCAGGGTTTCTCACTGAACCTGGAGCTAGGCTGGTAGGCAGCAAGCCCTGGCAGTCCTCCCATTGCTGTCCCTGTGGCCCTGGGGTTACCGGTGTGCATGCACTGTCACTTGGGTTTTTACATGTGTGCTGGGATTCAAAGCCAGATACTCATGTGTGCACAGTTTGCATTCCACCCACTAAGCCTTCTTTTCAGTCCATGTTTTACACTTTTAAACATGATTTGGAATTAAAAAAAGACAACAACAACAACTAGATAGTTGTAGTATCAGGTTCTGGATTTCAGTAGTATTTAGTCTCTTCTGTATGGGATTGATTCCCCTCCTTTCAAAGGAAGCTATTTCAATTGTAGTAATGTCTGTTGTTATAAATCCTCCATCAGAATCTGAGAGAAACAGACATGGTCTGATGAAGGAGGTGGTTTCTCTTTGTCTCTCTCTGTGCATCTATCATTCTATCTGTCTGTCAGTCTGTCTGTCTCTTTTCTCTTTGTTTTTTCCAGACAGGGTTTCTCTGTGAAGCCTTGGCTGTCCTGGAACTCCCTCCATAGGCCCTCCACGCGGCCTCAAACTCAGAGATGGGTGGTAGTTGTGCACACCTTTAATGTCAGCACTTGGGAGGCAGAGGCAGGCAGATCTCAGTGAGTTCGAGACCAGCCTGGTCTACAGAGAAAGTGAAGGAGGCAATTCTCTAATGTTTCCAAATTACGTTTTGTGTCACGAGTAGAAAGCACAGTGCTCACTTAATTGCAGATGCTGAACACCTACAGGTCAGGTTGGATGACAGATGATACAGCAGAATGGATGTGCAGGAAAGTGTTTGGTACCTTGTCTCCGAACATTGGCGACAAGCACCGGAATTCCTCTGTATCAGTGAATTAAAGAATGGCTGTTAGAAGCTGTGTGGAAGAAAGTCCATGTAGCAGTGGCTTCACCATACAATCAGATGTCGCCCTTTCTGTAGTTTCTGCTTTTCTGTCTTTAGCAGGTGGATTTTGGTGCTTTAGCTTAGAACCTAGTGGTCACTAGATGGTTATGCCAGTGTCAGTTATCATGGTCTCGTGTAATGGTGATTAAAGCCGTAAAAGGGGAGAGAGGAGAGGATTTTTGTATTAGGAGAAGCATTTAGACTCCATAGTACCAGCAGTTTCTTCCTATGTCATGTTATTGAGGCAGCATTAGTTGGCGATTCCTACTTTCAGGGAATGCTGGGAGAAGAGATACCTGTTAGAAGAAAATGGACGTTTTGTGCTTGCCACAGGGAGCTCAGGGTCTGTCTTTGGCTCTTCGCTGTTCGCAGACAGTTGTTCCAGCTACTCTTACTCTATGGATGGGAATAGGTTCTTGTTTTTTTTCTTTAATTCCAGAGGGGTATGTTCACTGTTATCTAGTATTAACCCATGACATAAATACATAAGTACAAGATTGGGACTTTGCATCATCTGTCCCACATATTATAGTAGCACATACAGTGTTTTAGTTTGTTCCTTGAGTCTGGGGATGTGCTCCCAGGTGAGGACAGAGAAGAGGATTGGCCTCAGGCTTCAGAGGACTAATCATACAGCACAACACAGAGATTAGACATAGTTTCAAAATAACAACAAAAGTGCTTACACAGGGGTAGCCCCATTCCTTAGGCAGGGAATGCAGATCTGCTAACATACTTTGGGAGTCAGGGAAGGCCTCCTGGAGGCCCCTATCTTTGCCAGGTCTCCAATGGGACTCAGCTCATTTTAGACAACAATAAAGTGACCAATCTTTTTGTGTAGGTTTTCTTGAAAGTCAGAGTAGAAAGAGTTATGCCTCTTTGTGGAAAATGGCAGGAAATTCAATTAGCAGTGAAGGAGCCAAGCAGAATGGTGTGGATAGCATCATTTTGGATGCCACGCATCCAAAGCTAAAGGTTTGGCTCTTAATGGTCTATGTAAGGAGCAGGGTTCCCATCCCCTTATTCATGCCCACCATCATCCTGTTGTGTCCCCCTCCTCCTTTGTCTGGTCCCTTCCCTTTGCTGTATAGTCTCCTTTCTACTTCCGCACCATTTAAAATTTTACATCATGGTTATGAGGAGGGAAAACAAATCCCAAAACATGTGCTACTCTGTGAGTCTGTTGTGCCTTGTTTACTGTAATGATCTCTAGACTCACCCATTTTCTCTGCTAGTGATGTGGTTTTGTTCCTTATAGCTGGACAGTCCTCCAAAACTTAGCTGTAGTGACTAGTGCTGCAGACCATGGATGTAGGTATCTTTGTGGGTTGCAAACTTGGATTCTTTCTGCTGTATACATGAACGTGGTGTAGCTGGGTCAGGACAGTTTCAGTTTTTTTTGTTTTTTTGTTTTTTGTTTTTTGTTTTTTTTTTTTTTCTTGAGACAGGGTCTTATTGGGTAGCCTGGCTGTCCTGGAACTCTCTCTGTAGATCAGGCTGGCCCCAAACTCAGATCCATCTGCCTCTGCTCTCTGAATACTGGCATTAAAGGCAAATACCACTGCAGCCCAGCCATTTTGAGATTTTTTTTCTTTGTTTGTTTGTTTTCAGGAACCTTCATTCTGATTTCCATAGTGACTACACTAATTTATGCTCCCACCAACACTGTAGAAATCTTTCCTTTTACTCATGTTCTCACCAGCATTTGCTGTCATTTGGTGTGTGTGTATGTGTGTGTGTGTGTGTGTGTGTGTGTGTGTGCATATGTACTTGTGTGTAGGACCAGAGGGTAATGTCTGGTGTCTTTCTCATCTTTCTCCACTTTACTTTTTAAGACAGAGTTTCTCTGAACCTGTGTGGTGATTTGAACGAGAATGATCCCATAGGATTATATATGTGAATACTTGGTCCCGAGGTATTGGAACTCTTTGGCCTTGGAGGGGATATGCCACTGTGGGAGTTTCAAAGACTAGCCCCATTCTGAGTCAGACTCTCTCTCTCTCTCATTGCCTCATGCTTGTGGATCAGGATGTGAATCCTCAGCTACTGCTCCAGTGCCATGGCTGCCTGCTACCATACTGCCCTACACAAAAATCATGGACTTTAATCCTCTGGCAATCAAAGCCAATAAGCTCCTTCTATAAGTGGCCTTGGTCATGATGCCTCAGCACAGCAATAGAAAAGTAACCATGGCAACCTAAAACTCAGCAAGACCTTGGATTATGTCTGTGCTGGGATTATAAATGTGTATTGTCATGCCTGGCTTTCTACATGGGGATCATGTGTTAATGCTTGCACAGAAAGCATTTTACTAGCTGAGCCATTTCCTAAGCTTGTATCATTTTCTTCCTTCCTTCCTTCCTTCCTTCCTTCCTTCCTTCCTTCCTTTCTTCCTTCCTTCAAATAATGTGTTGTGTGTGTGTGTGTGTGTGTGTGTGTGTGTGTGTGTGATGTACGAGTATGTGTGACTGATGAGGGTGTACATGTATGTGCTTGTGCCATAGCATGAGTGTGGATGTGATAGGAGTCAGTTCTTCCTTCCACCTTTATGTGAGTACTGTGGATTGAACTCAGGTCGCTGAGCTTGTATAACAAGTGCTTTTTCCCATTGGGCCATCCTGCTGGACTTGCAAACTGGCCTGCCTGCTTGCCTTCCTTTCACTCACGCATAGAGGTTTTGCCTGCATGTATGTATGCATACCACTTTTGAGCCTGGTGCCTGTGGGGGCCAGAAGAGGGCGCCATATCCCTTGGAACTGGAATTACAGATGGTTGTGAGCTGACATGTGGATGCTGGGAATCAAACCTTGATCCTCTGCAAGAGCAAGCGCTCTTATGAGCCACCTCCCCAGACTTCATTTGCTTTCTTGTTGCTGACCAGAGTGACACCAAATTTCAGTTTAGTTTCCTGATATCTCAAGATGTTAAACTTTTTTTCTTGGTCATTTGTACTTTTGGGGGGAATTATTGCTCAGTTAATTTGTTTATTAATTGAACTGTTTGTTCTTTTGTTTTGTTTTTTTTTTAATTATGTATATATTGCTATGTGTGGTAGGTAAATTTGCTAGTGTACATGTGTGTGGTTGTGTGTGCCAGAGGCAGATGTTGAGTGTGTCTCCTGATTGCACTACACCTTTTATTTTTTAGTTGTTGAGACATAGTCTCTCACAGAATCTGTAGCTTATTGATTTTGGTAGGCGTGGTGGCTAATGAGTTTCAGGGATCTGCGGCTCTCCTGCTTCCTGCTCAATCAATGCTACCGTGTTCTGCCTTTTACATGGGTTCTGGGGATCTGGACCCAGGTACTCAGGCTTATGTGCTAGGCATTTAACTAATGAAGCCATCTCCCCAGCCCTAAAGTTCTTTCTATCTTGTGGATCTTAATTATTTGTTGGATGAATCACTGGCAGAGATTTTCTTCCTTTCTTTTTCTTTTCTTTCTTTTTTTTTTTTTTTTTTTTTTTTTTTTTAGACTGTTCCTTTTCTCTTATGTTTTGGTATGTAGACATTTTAATCTGTTTGGTTTCTTATTCTGTCAAATTGAGAAAGTAGAGAGTAGGGTTTTCCTTTTTTTTTTTTTTTTTTTTTTTTCTCTTTTGTAGGTGTCATAGTAGGTATAGCTTGTGGCACTCAGCATGTTCTAGAAATCTTCCTCATTTACTTCCAGTGTGGCCCTATAAACAAGGGAGGTTTTTTTTTTTTTTTTTTTTAATCTCCACATTACAAAGAAATAGGACAGAGAAGTCTATGTGCTCTGAGTTCCCCAGCTAGTAGCCGGTGGAGCTGGGATTTGAATACAGTGTCTAGTTTGCAAATCCTCATCTATACTGCACTGGGAAACCTGCACTGTATTAAGGTCAGTTAACTTGTCTTGATCTGCACAATGTTAGAGTTAAATGGGTCACATTTGCAGCTTTGTGTCTTTGAGATACTCTGCCACGATCAGATCATTGCCGCTCTCACATAGCTAACACAGAGACCTCCCTAGGACTCTCAGGGCCATGCACCCTTTTTTATCCTCTGCTTTGAGAAAGTTGCTAGGTCTCTCAGTCTAACAGCAGCTCTTGAATCAAACCCCCTCCTACCCTTTTTTCCTCGCCTTTAATTTGGGCTGTCTGAAGACTGCAAGACTCACTTTCCTAGTCACTTTTGTGTTAATGTGGGCTACCTAAAGATTGCAAGGCTCCAGACTGGACCTCTTGCCTTCGTTTTCCTCTTCTCTCTGCATGTTCTTTTGCCATTCCAGCCTTTGCGGACAGAGGAGCTTTTATTAGTATTTGACTCTGGCTTGACTTTTGATGAAGTGTTGATCTGTATTGTGTCCCTGCTCCTTACCCCTGGTTTCCAGCACACCATCACATTCATCGATTTCTCTTAGTTTAGTCCGTCTCTGCCCCCTGCTTCTCGTGCTAGCTTTTTGCTCTCCTATTGTTTTTCAGGAATACATGCTTAACTTCCCTGCCATACTCATTCCTCTGAATCTTTCAGTTTGAAGGACACCCCACTCCTGCTGAAGGTTAGCTCTCAGTGTTTGACTCTCCAAATCTTTCTGTTTGGTTGAATGCATTTATAGTTTCCCTTTGAGTTGCTCTGTTCATGGTTGTTGTGTTGGTGCACTTGGTGTCTCTTTGATGCCAAATTGTTGGAAGATAAGAATGCTGCCTGTACCTGTAGATCACACGACACAATTTTTGACAACAGAAGGCCTGACATGCTACTTACAGAAGCATACATTGGTGTCCTGACAATTTGCTTTTAATTTTGTATGTTGAACATAATTTATGTATTTGCTTTTGAGAGGCAGATTCATGTAAAAGCATCTGTTTATATATACACATGTGCACACATATGCACATGTACACACATATGCATATATAGGAAGAGCAGTTCTTACCATCTAGAAATAATGTTAGCATCCTTTATTTTGCAGTGTCCTCAATGATTTTTCCCTTTGATTAACTTCATGAGCAAAGAAATTCTACTTTGAGAACTGTATTGTTTTGCATGTACTTTTCCATTACCTTAATAACAAATATGAAAAATAGATGCATTGTACAGAAAGATTATAATGGACACTGATTTTATACTCTTTCTCCTCCATCTCCCTAATAAGAGATGATCACAGCTTTACTGGAATGTAATATAATTCATCCATTTAAACCATAGAGTTAAAGGTTCTATATGATATATTCTTAGATTATACAACCCTTGCTACTAAATTCTCATTTTAGAAAATTTTCATTTTTATTGAAAGAAACCCTATGCTCATGGTTTATCTCTTCATAGTCTGTTTCATCTGTCCTAATCAGTTAGAAATGTGCCTTCTGTGTTTGTAGCTTTGCCTATAAGGACCATTTCATATTGTATGGACTGTACTTAACCTCTGTCACTTACTCTGTTGTTTACAAAGCTCATCCAGGTTATAGGTTGTGCAAATGCTTTATTTCCTTTTATGGCTGAGTTTATTTGGCAAAAACTTGGCTTATTTTTTTTAGATATCATGAATGTTGCTGCCATAAGCATTCAGAGGCAGATTTTTATATGGACATTGCATTCGTTTATCTTCGTCACACATTCTCTCTGTGTCTCTGTCTCTGTCTCTCTCTCTCTCTCTGTCTCTTTCTCTCTCTGCCTCTCTCTCTCTCTCTCTCTCTCTCTCTCTCTCTCTCTCTCTCTCTCTCTCTCTCTCTCACACACACACACACACACACACACACACCTCTCATCCAGTAATAGAGTTGTTGTTTCACTCTGTGCTTAGGTTTCTCAGTAGCTGTCAAGCTTGCACTAAGGTGAGTGTATCTTGTCACACTCTATTAGCAGTATCTAAGAGGTTCAACTTCTCTTTGTCCTTGCTAACACTTATCTGTTCATATTTTTCCTTTCATGTTTAATTTTCATAATCCCAACAGCCAAAGAATGCCTTCTTGCTATTTTTAGTTTTTTAGTTGAAAAGTCCATTTTTTTCTTTTCTTTTCTTTTCTTTTCTTTTCTTTTTTTTTTTTTTTTGAGACAGGGTCTTACTGTGTAGCCCTGGCTGGCCTGGAACTCTGTATGTAGAACAGGATGACTTGAAACTCACAGAGATCCACTTGTCTCTGCCTCTCAGGTGCTGGAACTATATGTGTATACCACCACACCAAGCAAACACACACACTTATGTGTGTGTTCGTGTGTGGGCACCTGCACTCATGCCCATGGGTAGGAGGTGTTGTTGGATTTCCCTGGAGCTGGAGTTACAGCTGTTTGTGAGGTACCTTGTGTGGGTGCTGGGACTCCAGCTCACATCTTCTGGGAGAGCAGTGCATGCATGCTGTAAACCACTGAGCCATCTCTCCAGCCCTGTAAACTTCATGTTAACCAAGAGATCCAGTGAGGTGTCTTGTGAATACATAAATGGCAAGAAAGAAGTGCTGTAGATAGTATAAGACAGTACATTACCCAAAAATAATTTAAATCATTTGATTTGGGGTGGTTGAGATGGCTCCAAAGTGCTTGCCCTACAAGCCTGTTGACTTGCATTCCATCCCAGAACCCAGGTAAAGGAAGAAGTGAACTAACTGTAGAGAGTTGTCCTCTATCCTTGACAGGAATACCATGGCACACATGCACACATACACAATACTAATAAAAAATAAAAATTCTTTAAAAGTTCTATATTTAACACTCAGAATATTTTGGATCTTAGGTATGGTATTTTCCAACTCCATATGCTTCATTCATACTGTATTTTCTTATCTTACCTTTTTGAGATGATTGCTGTCTTCATGTCTGTTTCTTAACATTTTGGTAGTTATATTATCTTTCAAACACTTGTACACATTTAATACTCCCTTTTTTAGTAAAAAGGAAGGAAAAATATGCCATTTTGTTTCCTAGGCAGCTATCATAAATCTATAGTGGGACTAAGAATATAAAGGTGTAAAGTGTAGTGAAGCCACTTTTTAAAAAAAATATTTATGTATTTTTTAATGTGCATTTTTGTTTTGACTGCATGCATGTCTATGTGAGGGTGTGGAATCCCCTGGAACTGAAGTTACAGACAGTCTTGAGCTTTCATATGGGTGCTAGGAATTGAACCTGGGGATCCTCTGGAAGAGTAGCCAGTGCTCTTAACTGCTGAGCCATCTGTCTAGCCCCCTCTTTTTCAGTAGTTAAGATACCCACATTGGCCTTTCTCTGTAGGTAGGTGTAGCCTGGAATTAGAAGGCTTGTCTTTCTTGCTATTCTGACATGAATATTTAGCATTGCCACCACTAACCCCAGGATCACACAGTAAATGTTAACAAGAAATGCCAGAACTTGTGTTTTCCATGCCCTATTTTTTTTTTTTTTTCTACAAGAATGCTGACAGCTGGAATGGTTTTTGTGACATTGAGCTGAATATTACATGTGTAGTTACCTGGGATTTTCCTAAGATCTGGACATAGTGACCAGATGTCATTGCTTACATATGTTTTATTGGAATTTCTTAGATATTTCCATCTCCACAATGTTTCTGCTAAATGAAGAGGCTGCTTTCTAAAAACTGAACCTTCTCGTATGCACACAGGATTGAAGATACTCTGTACATAGTATCTTCAGGTGCATTTGTCTTTTTACTCATTGTAACTTAGTTTAATTTCTTTTAGGAGAAACATGAACAGTTTATAGCCTTTTTCAGTTGTTGTTTTGTATTGTTTCTTTTGAATATGTTTTCCTTCTACTGGAGAGTTCTTAGGGTCCTGAACATGCCACATAAGTGTGAGTATTTCTAGAAGCCCATCTTCCTTCCACTGCTAGACTCCACCAGTCTATAAAGAGTGAGTTTTGAGTAGGTTGAAGTAGCAGTCAACATGAACCTTTGTTTAATATATGTTATTGTATTTTTATGCAGATGTTCCTCTCTTAACAAAACCCATTTTCTTGGATTGTGAGTTACTATTTGCTGTTTAATTATAGTGTGAATGGGAACTTGCGTGGCCACTAGGTGTCACCTGTTGGCTCTGCCCTTCCTGTGATGCCACACTCAGGAAACTGTCCTAAGGGAGATTAGGGCATCTAGCAGTGAGTGGCAGACATGGTGCAGTGATTCCCTTTTCATACTCATCTCTCCACTTCTGTTCTTCTGCGCTCGAAGACTGATGTTCAGGTTGGGCAAGTCTTTAACATCCCCTTTTCATCTATAAAATAGGAGAGTGGTGCTGGGGGTGCTTTTGCTCTGATATCTACACATGTTAGTTGATAAAACAATGGTAACATGTTTGCAGAGACTCATAGGCACAGTTTTTAATATAGTTTATTATCCTGGGAATCCTTGTTACTAGGCAGATGGTGGTTGCATTTATTAATATTAATTTCCTTGCTCTTTAATATAATAATTCTGGCTGTTATGTACATTTATTATCGCTTCTAATCTTCACTCATGCCCTTAATACTTACCATTTCTCCCTGAGTTTAGAGATGGGCTAATTTGCTTTAAGTTAATTGCTCCCCTTGCTTTCTGATCCTTCCCCTCCATTTGGAACTTGATCATGGAAACGAGAGTCTGACTTGAGCCATTGGATGCGGAAATTACTACGATGTGCCTCTGTAGAATGTGCTGTGGAACTGGCAGCCCTTGGCTGGGAGCAGGCGTGTTTCCTTCAGTTGTCTGGTAGATGTGACCAGCATGCTGTGGATGCAGGCACCCTCCAGGAAGGCCATGGGCTCTCTGCTGAATTACAAATGGTGTACACATGGGGACCACTTCCTTTCACTCGCCTACCAGTGAAGCGCACATTATCACAGAAACTGCAGGGCACTTGAAAATGTGGCTCTGACCTGGAACATCATAGCGCGGAACCTTCTTCCTAGTCAATTAAGGGCCCACTGAAAAGGAGAGAAGGTGTCAGGCCTTGAGTTTTCTGAGAACACTCGCTGATCTTTTCTCTTTTTACTTTAATTTGCAGTAATTTCCGGATTTCTCCAATCATCTTAAAAATGAATTGGCTCACTAGGTTTCGTTTCGTCACAGGTGATTTAATTGTGTTAGGTATCTCTCCAGATGGCTTCCTCCTTGAGTGGGGTTTTCAGTGGACCACAGGAAACTGTAACAAATCTGAGATGAGGTACCTGTCAGGCAGGGAGCACTTCCTGGGAAGTCAGTGGGAGCCATCCCAGCCCTAACAGGCACACCCACAAGAGCAGCCTCCAACACTGTCACTTCTTTCTCTTTGTTCCCCTTTGGACTCACTTCCTGCCAGTGATTTGTGACACTTTTTGCACCAGATCAAATGAGCCCCTGACACCTGATTGCCGAGTGCTTCTTGTTTACATTTGCTTCCAAGGACACTGAGACAAGATGGAAAGCTTAACGTTCTGTAATTAAATTTGCATCCACTCTGTGACAGGACTCAAAGGCACTTCCCCTCACATATGAATCTCATTGCAGAGTTCCTGCTGTCTTTGACCATAAGCATCTGAGGAAGGCAAGATATGGACAGGTAAACAAACATTGGTTCAGCCTGCTGCCTGTCATTATATGATGAATATTAAATAGACTTGCCAAGATTCCTTTCTCTTTGACTGTCTTCTCTCCACCTACTTATTTAGCCAGGTTTATAACTGGTTTTAAATATAATAACTGTGGCTTGGAGATGATTTTTATTATTATGACTATTATTATTATTATTGTTATTATTAATTTGAGTCTTTTAAAAGGAAAACAAGCACTGGAACACCCTGGGCTGATTTAACACCCTTTGGGTTGTGCATTTCTCACACACACTAATGAATAATTCAGCAAAGCCAAACACAATCTGCTGGTGGTATCTAGTGTGGTTCACACTTGCTAATGAATAATTCCCTTTGGCTTCTATTGGACAGCTCTAAGGAGTGACTCCTGAGACTCAGATGGGTTATTACTGGGCTATTTGTCAGTGTCCTTGGGGCTTTGTGAGCCAAAGTCCAGTTGGCTACCCACTCTACATACCTTCTCCGAGTCTTCTGGGAAACATGGAGCTCCGCATCTCAGTCCCAGCTCTTCAGCCCTAGAATCTTACTGTGAAAGAAACTGTGACAGGATTCGGCTCCACTACAATTTCATCAATTCATTTCCTTCGTAGTTCATTCAAATAAAGAAATTTTTAATCTTATGAGACACAAAGAACAGAACATGGGATTGTGTATACAAGGGTGAGGTGGTTCTGATGTGATATGTTCTTAAAGGAAATGAAGGGTCCATAGGAGAGGTGTCTGGTCCAGAGGAAGATGATCATAGTCTTTTGTCACCATGATTAGTTACAATTTTCTCACACTGTTCTCAGATGTGCATATTTGTTGTTCTCAGTGCATATTTGTTGGTGGTGTTGGCTACGAGTTATATTGCTCTGGATAACCTTAAATCTTGATTAATCTTGGAGCTGTTCACAAGCTAAACTCCTTAGTGCGATTCCAGATATGACTGGGTAGACGACTCTTGTTCATTTCTGCTGCACTGAAGTGTGGAATGTGGAATTAGTGGTCAGCAGCGTCTCCAGGTGACTAGTGTGGATTCATGTAGGTTCAAGTGCTGTGCATATCTTAGAAACCAGGCTGTTTACTGTAGAATTCTGCTGTCAGTGAGGTGCTCTTAGCCTCAGGAAGTTGTTTACAGCAGCTGAATGTGCTTTAGTATTTGCTGGTCAGCTCCTAATTTGTCTCTTTCTGAGGCACGTAATGTTCAGTTTACAGTTCTGTAGGAGGCATGTGAGTAGTTCTGGTAGGAAATATAAGTAGACGTTCCAGGTGTTTTCTTGGTCAGCAAGACCACTTTGTGCTCCAACCCCACCCCTTTTCTTGAGCCACAGGGTTTGACAGGGCCGAGTCTCCATTACACTGGGCCCTTTGATGACTGAGGAGGAGTTGAGCCTACCTCTTTTCAGAGGGCTCATGCTGGCACACCAGCAAGAAAGGGAACTGCATCCCAGGGAGCACCTCAGAGCTGGAGTTCTCCTTTGTGGGGCAGTGTAGCCTGGAGGGATTAGCGCTGGGACAGCTATTTGTGGGAGCAAGGGCCTGATGGCCAATAAAATTTAAGCTAGCTTTATAGAATATATTTTTTTATATAAAAAATAAATTTGTAAATTGACAATTGCAATTTTATGTGGTACAAAGTAGTAATGTAATTTATGAATATGACATGGAAGTATTAGTTTCATTTTGCATTATTGTGGTCAAATGCTTGACACAGACAACTTAAAAGTAGGATTGATTTTTGGCTCCATAGTTCCTATGTTCAGGTGGAACATCAGGGCATGCGGAGTGCGTGGCAGAGGCTGCACTTCGTGTCTTACAGGACATCTGGGCATGCGGAGCTCGTAGCTGAGGCTGTACTTCACTTCTTATAGAACAGGAACCAGAGATGTTGCAATACAGGAAGGGACCAAGGCAAGATACAATTCTGGTGACATTCCCCCAGTAATACTTTCCTCCAGCTATCCCTCATCATATGAATCCATTCAAGGATAAGTCCATTAGTCAGGTCACATCTAACTGTCACTGGGAATTGAAAGAGGATGATTGTTTGAGATTCAAGGCTAGCCTGGGGTAAGAAAGACCATGTCTCAAAAATAATTAATTAAGAACAGGCAACACAAATGGCCAACAGATACATGAAAGTTCCACATTGCTAATCATTATAGAGGTTTACCTTTCCTAATCCCGAGCCATTCCTTAATCCAATAAAAATTAACCATCATAGCATAATTAAATCAAGCTCATTTAACATGCTCGTTTCCTCAAATACTTGGCATTTTCTGTAGTACAAATCTATGGAATTTACTCTTAGTGATTTTGAAGTGTCCACATTTTAGTGTTTAGTGCTCACCACCCTGTATAATCTAGGTGTCAAAGGACAGCAGAATAGGAATGGATGTTCCTGTCACACAGAGGCCTTGATGACTCGGCCCATCATTTGCCTGTCTTCTTCCTTCCTCCAGCATCTGGTAACCGTAGTTCTACTCCCTGCCTCTTGTTGTTCAGTTGTTTGTAGATTTCACATGCAAGAGAGAATGTATGATACTTACCTTCTCTCCCTGGTCTGTTTGACTTAGTATACTGTTTTCTAGCATTTCTGCAAATGGTAGACTTTCTTGCTTTCTTTGTCAACGCTGACTGGATTGTGTCATGTATTTTTACCCTTTCTCCTTTATCTGTTGTTCATCTGTTGGTGAACTCCTAGATTCCACCACCAGGTGATGTGGACAGGAGCACACTGAACATAACTGTGTAGACACTTCCTCACCCTATCAAGTTACAGCTTTTGGTTAGTGTTTTAGTTACTTGTCTTGCTACTGTGACAAGTTACCCCAGTAAACAAACACAGCTTAAGGAAAGGAGGGTTTATTTTGGCTTACAGCTCTAGGATACATTTCATCATGGTTGAGAGGCCATGGTGCCTAGAGCTTGAGACAACTGGTCATCTGCTGCATCTGTCAGCAGGCAGATCCTACCTAGCTCACTTTCTCCTTTTTATCCTGGGGACTTCAGGCCCTGGAGTGGTGGCACCCATGTTCAGGGTGAGTCTTCCCACCTCGATGAACGTAATTAGACAATTCCTCATAGACGCTGCACAGGTTAATTAAATCTAGATAGCTTCTCACGGGCATGTCTGGGAGATGCTTGTCTCCTAGGTGACACTCAGTGTTAACTATCACAGGTGTATATGCTCAGAGGAGGAGTTGCTAGATTGGGTGCTGTTTGTAATTTTAGTCTTCTGAGGACTCTCGAAGCATTTTCCATGACTATACTCGTTTACATTTTCTCCATCTGTAAGTAAGCATCTTTATTTCTATCCTCAATGTTTGTCATCGGTTACTTTTATTAATAATACCATTTTGATTAGTAGGGCGTTGTGATTTTAATTTTGGGTTTCTATAGTGATTAGTGATCCTGAGCAGTTTTCATATATCTATTTGCTAGTTTCATTGGCTTTATTTATTTATTTATTTATTTATATATTTATTGATTGATTGATCGATTGATTGATTCAGACAAGGCCAAGGTCTCACACTGTAGCTTAGGTTGGCCTTGAGCTTGAAGAGTTCTCCTGACTCAACCTCTTGAGTACTGGGATTACACACTTGCACCCTCATGCCTGGCTGTGCTGTTTTTTGGTGAGAAATGTCTCTTTAGGTCCATTGTCCTTTATAAAATTGTATTGCTGTTGTTTTCTGTGGAGTAGTCTGAGTTCCTTATCTGGCTTGCAAATATTCTCTCCCTGTGTGTAGATTGTATCTGTCATATTCCCTATGGTAGATGTTTATTGTACAGAAGCTTCTAATTTTAGTATAGTTCTTTTGGCTGTTTGTCTTGTGTCCATTGTTGCCTGTGCTCTTTAGATCAAATAAAAAAAGTTATAGCTCAAGTCAATGCCCTATAGTGTGACCCCATGCTTGTTGATAGCCGTCTTAACAATTCAGGTGTAATGTTTAAGTCTTCTTGTTTAATTTAGTTTGAATTAAATTTTGGATATGGTGAGATAAGGGTCCAGTTCCATTTTTTTCATATGGATACACAATTACCCCAACATCATTTATTCAATAGACAGTTTAAAAGAATATGTACTTGACACCTCTGTTGAACTTTAGATGACCATACATGCATGGGCTTGTCATTCTCGCATTCTTTATTCTGCCTCATTGGCCAGTGATCTATTTTTATGTTGGTGCCCTGCTGTTCTAATTGTTAGCACTTTGTAGTTTGAATTAGGGTGTGTGCTGCCTCCATCTGGGTCATGGGCTAATGCTTGCCCTGCCTATCCAGGGTTTTCTGTGGCCCACCATGAAATTTAGGATTATTTTTTCTGTTACTGTGAAAAAATGACATTGGGATTTGGGCAGGGTTTATATTGAATCTGGAATTTAGAATATCTTTCTATTTATGTGTCTCTATACAACTTTTTCACAACTTTCTAAAACTCTAAGAGTTTTACTTTTTAATGCAGCTATTATTAATGGGGTTGTTCTTGATTTATTTATTTCTGTGGAGAGTTGCCAGTTGATGTATAGAAAAGTGCTGTTGATATGGGCATTTTGGTTTTATACCCTACAACTTTACTGTATTTATTACTTCTGTCAGTCTTTGAATTATGTCACCAGCAAAAGTGACAATTTCTCCTTTTACTTTCCTACTATAACTCTCTCCCTCGATTGATCTGGCCTTGAACTTGAGAACCATCTTCTACCTCAGCCCTTTAAATGCTGGAATTGCCATATCCAATGCTTTTGTTATTTCTTAAAAAAAAAAAAAAAATACTAGGGATACATGCTTTTGGTCCTAGCACTCGGGAGGCAAAGGGAGGTGGATTTCTATGAGTTTGAGAACAGCTTGGTCTACAGAGAGAGTTACAGGACAACCAGGGCTACACAGAGGAACCCTGTCTTGAAAAAACAAAACAAAAAACAACAACAAAAACCCCACCAAAGCAAACAAATGAAAAGATGCTGAATTTTGTTAAATACTTTTTCAGCATCTAGTGAACTGATTGATTGTGTTTTGTTTATTTGTTTGTTTTTGGTCTTCCGTGTAGAATTAGTTTTCATTTGGAATTGAAGGGACAAGAAAAAGTTTCAACTGTCAGGCTTCAAATACCATTGGTATAGAGAGTCATTGGCTTGAGATTAATTAGTAAGTAGAAACAGTTGAGTAGAGGTTATGGTGAGCAATATTAGTAAATTGTAAGTTGTATCTGGTATGTTGGATTGGTGTGAGTGTGAATTTGCAACTTTTTCCCTTTCATGTGAGGGCCAAGCCCTTGAGCTATCCATGGTTTTTACATTTTAAGGAATTGTGGAAGAGGTGGAAGGGGAGACAAAAAAACAAAACAAAACAAAACAAAACAAACAAACCAAAAAAAAACCATTTAAGAGGGGATGTACGTGACCCATGAGCCTCAATTATGTTTGACACTTAGCGGAAAACATTGCTGACCCTGCATTTACACCCTTAAGATCTCTACAAACTGTTACCAGCAGCTGCCACACATAGCACGTCTTGAGTTTTTGCAGAATTGGGAACTTCAGAGTTCCAGCAGGGTATGTGATGGCACAGTACAAGCACAGAACACATGTGCCTGAATTAACACACAGAAAATGAGTAATGGGGGATGCTCCAGGGGTTGAGATGTGACCTTCCTCCACTGTCTCATGTTGGTGACCCTTCTAGAGCTTAAACCTGTTGTTATGGAGTGTATTCAATCTTCAGATCCACTGTTAGACAGTGCCATATTTGGGATGGTTTCACAGATTTGAATTTGTGTCCTGGCACCAAGGATCTGTCTTCTTTCTAATCTAATCTTAGGTACTGATACTTGGTTTTGTTTCTTTCTTGTTCTGGAGGCAGATTTATTTATATGTATGCATGTGTGCATACATACATAAATACATACATACATACATACATACATACATATAATTTTCTGTTCACTTACTTGAAGGTAATACTAAAGAGAAGTTAAAACATATGGCCCTACCAAAGCCAGTGCACGTCTCTTAACAGAAATATTTATCATAGCCAGAAAAATAGAAACAACCCCAAATGTCTGTGAACTGATGAGCAGATAAAAAAGTATGTATGTACAAAGAATGGAGTACTATTGTGCAATAAAAAAGAAGTTCTAATATACCCTATAATGTGCATGCATTTTGGAAACATGTGAAAGCTAAGCACAAAAGACTGCATATTATTTTTATTTTAAAGATTTCATCCAGTGTATCTTAGTTATATTCACTTCACCTCTAGTTCTCCTTAGTACCCCAATGGAGGAGAGGCAAAGGAGGCCCCCTCCTGGCTGTGGAGCTCCTGGCAGTTGTTGGCAGCTGGGGGGGAATCACTTTTCTTCTGAGGAGGGGGTGTTTGGTCATTGGTCGGTTATCCATGCTCTAGTGGAGGGTTCCACACTCATGTGCTTATGGGTAGCACTAGTTAGACTAAGTGCTTAAGTAAATAAATTTTAAAATTCTTTTAAAACAGATTCCATTGATGAAAGACATTTATAACAGAGAGTTGATAAGTGATTGCTTAGGCTGCCAAGGGGGTGGAGTGAGGTTCAGGACCTAGTTAGACCCAGTCAGCACAGGGGTTTCTTTGGGGGGTTAATAACAAGGCCTTACACATTGTGGTAATTTCTGTACAACTCTGTGAATATCCTCAAAACTGTTGGCTTGTATACTTTAAGTGAGTGGCTTTCACTGTGTGAATTCTGTCCCAGAGATGTTAATATAATTCTGTCGTGACTGTCATTTCCTACTGATGCTTGCTAACTCTGCCCTCTTTATAAACAGCCATTATTAAGAGTCTCTACATTGTATCTTACCTTCTTAAACAAATGTCTTCAAAAACAAGATTGATAGTCAAATTCCCTTTGACCCTTCTATTCTACTTACATAAGCTTATTAGACTTTATGTACTTGGAAGCATGTAGACTTTTGTAAGAATATGTGTTGTGGCACTATGTATAGTGACAAAGCATAATAAACAACTTAGACCCCCACCAGTAGGGAACATGTTAAGTGAAAAGTAAATCAGTGAGGGTGAGATAACCCTCGAGATATTGAACTTAATAAAGCAAGGTAGAATGTTATGTGACTATTTGTATAAATGCTTGTATATAGAAAGAATATTCTAGAAAGAGTCAACAATAGTTACCTTTTTGAGAAGGTACAATTTGAATGAGTCTTATAATACATGAGGGTTAGGCTTTTAAAGTTATATTATAACTATTTAATTTTCATAGCAGCATTATTTGTCAAAAAATAGAAATAACATACCTGTCTTATCAGCTGATGAATGGAGAAACAAAATGTGGTTTGTCTACACTTTTATTTATGTAGGGGGTAACAAGAATTTTAGAGTAGATAATTTTGTTTTGAGAAAAATCTTATCTCAAGAAGGTGGTAAAATGTTCAGTATTTAAGCCTTCCACAGTCAGTTTCTAGAAGGCACTGGTATGGGTACCTGTTTTGAACTCACAAGTACTGCTCCCACTTCACCCCAGCCACTAATAGTGCTGCAATTATGTGGTTCCACAAGTCATTTCAACAATGTCTTCTGACCCAGCTGTATGGTCATGGTGTATCTGCAGGGCAGTACTGTGGCTTGCAAGGGACGATATCCAACTGCCCACAATCATTTTAATGTCTCCTGTGAAATGATAAATGAAGTTTATGGTTATAATAAAAGCAAGCCAGTTTCCCCCCAAGGTATAAAGAATGTGCAAATAAAATTCATGTTGTCAGACGTGACTGCTGTTTCTTTTTCTAACAACTCCCCCATTGAGGACTTCACAATAAAAACAAGACAAACAAAAACCCCAGCAGGGTGAGTTTTCAGTGTGAGCGTTTATTAGGGTTCAGCCCAATGAAGATGAATAAACATCAAATTTTTATGTGATGGCTGTTCCTCTAGGGACTTACTTTGTTATCAGTATAACTGAAAAATTCTTACAGTTTTTGCATCTTTGTGCTTTTCTTTACAAATACCAACTTTGCACAGATTGTAAAATATTTCCTGTGATTTTTCCTGGTGCCAGGAAGACACTTAACAGCTGCATAATTCCTGCTTCTGATCTTTTGATGCAGTCTGAGACTTGTGTCCTGATTACTGTCAACTCTCCAGACTGCCCACACCTTTCATTGGGTGAGATTGCAGTCTGGAGGGGAAGGGGTGGCTGGGCACAGTGTCAGGCAGTGTGCCCACAATGATGTAGGCATCTTTGAAAGAGGTGAGTTGCCTTCACTGGGAAGTGGGGACTTGTAGAAATAGAGGTGCTTCTCCCTACATCTGAATCTTTGGTTCTCTGAAGCTAGAATTGCCATGCTCACTTTCCATTGGTAGGTCTGTCTGCCCTTAGGACTGTGCTTTCTTTTTAGAGGTGCCCACCCACTTTCTTCATTTTCCCATGCCTGCTACCCACCAACTCACAGCTGGAAGCCGCTCCCATTCAGTATCTCCTCTTGCATCAAATGGCACCCAGCTTTAGGCAATCTATGCCTTTGTTTTTGTGTCTTGTGTGTCTTCTTGGAGACCTCTGGAAGTATTCTTTTATAATCCTGTTTAGCTGGGTTCCATTTATGAGTTTTTTAAGTTTAGATGGATGTTCGCGATTGTTATTAGTGAGATAAGCCCATTCATTTGAACGAATGCAGAGAAATGTCATGTGGCTCTTTGAGTCAGTTCTCCCAGGGAATAGTTTAGGTGGCTGCTTCAGATTCCACAGTGACTAATTATGGAACAGAATCTATAATTTAGAATTCCAGGTTCAGAGTGATTCCCATATACTGATAGACTTAAAAGTACAGAAACCTTGAACTCAGGGTAAATTATCAGTGAACCAGGGGAGGATTGCTATACCTCTGGATTAAAAAAGCAAAACAAAACAAAAACGACCTAATTAAAATGTCTCAGCAAAGAAATACTTTGGTAAATACAATGGTAAGGTTTTATTTTTTCCCAAACTTAATTGTAATTAAAAGAAGCCCCCCCCTCTCTCTCCCTCTCTCTCTCTCTCTCTCTCTCTCTCTGTCTCTCCCTCCCTTTCTCTCTCTCTCTCTCTCTCTCTCTCTCTCTCTCTCTCTCTCTCTCTCTCTCTCTCTCTCTCTCTCTCTCACACACACACACACACACACACACACACACACACACTTGTGAGCCTAGTGAGAGTGTTGGCGTTACTTCCTGCCATGGGTCTTCTTTATGTTAAAGAAGACAGACAACACAGGACCACAGGCACCTGTGCTAGAACTGTAGAGCCTCTCACTTGGCTCTAGTCAAGCCAGAAGCCACATTTCCTAGGTAAAGGGCAGACCTGTTACTATTCCTAGTTGAGTGTACAACACGTGTTAGGAGAAGCAATTATTTTTAGCTGACTGACTATGACCAAGATTAATAGCTCCTGAGAGGGGTATAATGAAAGGCTGCCCCAACTGGCTTCTACATTTTTCTTTATTTTTCCTGCTCTCATCCCTGTCACCTTTAAGTACCAGCCGAATGTCACTCTGGGAGATTTGCCTCTTGGATGTGAAAGGCCACTCTTTCTTAATGATGGGTGGTGATTGGGCCTCAGGGCAGAGGAGCTTGGATAGTTGACAAGACCCAGAGAGAATCTTCAGGTCTGTGGGAGTCACAGACCCAGGGTGTTTACTGCATGCAGGGAAAGAGCCATGAATATTCAGCTGTGTAGTCTGGGTCACTGGGGTGTGCAATGCCAGTTGCAAAGTCCTTGCACCTCAGTGCTGCTTCGGCTTAAACACTTGTGTCTTATTCTGAACAGGTTATTAGCTGAAATTGTAAACTATTTCTAGTTTTATAAAAGTTGTAAGCCTCATTGTGGCAGACTGAAAGTTAACTTCTAAACCATGTCTCACTTCTGTCTTGAACTTTTAAGACATGTAGCAGATTGCATTTGCCAGTCTCCCTGAGGTCAGTTGTGGCCACATGACCAAGAGAAAAGGATGCTGTGGTTGTTTCCAGGAAGGCTCTTGAAGAGACAGCTGCTGTGCCTTTCTTTGTATCCTGCTTCCTGGCATGTTCTGCCTTTAGATCTTGAAGATGCAGGCCAGCCCTTAGAGTGGACACCTAGAAGGAGCTGCAGTTTCTAAGGCTTTCAGACCAGACTGCTTAAGCCAGTGCTATTTAGGATTTCTTTCCCCTGCAGGGAAACCTAAACCTAGGTAATAATAGCATCTCTCTTCATGGCACAAGAGGAAAGTAAGTTCCACATCCTTGGATTTCTATTTTCCATTCTAAAGAGATCAGAATTCAAACTGATCCCTCTCCTGCCCTCTCATCTCCAACAGATTTTAAAAAAGGTACAGAAAAAGGTAATGAATGGTTAATTTAAGGAGTAAAGGTGGGGAGCTTTATTCATAAGAGAACCACATGGAATGGGACTAGCAAGAAGGATGCATGAGCAACAACATGATGAGGACAAGATGGTGGCCTTTGGGAACAGTTAAGTCAAAGAGCCCTCACCACAGTTCAGCGCTGGGGCAGCAGCAGCTTCTTGATTGAGAGATGGTCTTAGGGATTCAACTTCATCTGCTTTAAGGCCTTGGGAGCTTTTTAAAACCTCTGGTTTCAAATGCCAAGTCTGTGCAGTGTCCTGGGTTCCTTGCAGGGTACTGCTGTTTCTGTTTGCCTGGCACGTGGTATCTTTACTATGCTCAGTAGGTAATAAGCACTGTGTTAGTTACAGTGGCGTGTAAGTTATTATTAATAGCCCTTTAAAGGATGCTAAAATATGTCATTATTTTCCTGAGTTAAAACTCGTGAAAAAGCAAAGTGTGTGTTTGGTTGGCTGCGCTCATTAGCATTTTTACAGTGAGTGGAGAGAGGCATTGTGTCTAGTGTTTCCTTGCGGTTCCTTCCCTTTAGCTTGAAGAATGGCAGGCTTCCTTCTTTTGTTCACACAGCAAGAGTTCATTCAGCTGGAAAGGGAACAGTGTCCTCAGTGTGAGCACTTGAATGCATTGTGGTCTCACAGTAGTTGCTGTTTAATGACAATAAAATTGGGACCAAGGGAGATAAACATTTAAGGGATAAATGACAGGGCTGTTAATGTTAGTGTGAGAGCAGTTGTTTAGCTAACCTGTGCATAAGCGGCAGGAAGAACTTTCAAGTCTGAAGCTGTGTTTCTAGCCCTTCAGAAATGTCACGTCTAGACATTTTTTAAAAAAGTACTTTTAAAATTGTTAAGATAGTGCTTTACATGATCAAAAGTAGAAAGTCTACGATCAAGTTAATGAATGTATTTATACTTCGCTCATATACCTACTGTATTTTTTTTTATGATGGGAACACTTAAAATCTAGTCTTCTAGTAATTTTTAAGTATATCTACATTGTATAATAGTTATCTAGAGACTTTCATTAATAAATGATCACTTTGCATTAAAAATAGTTTCAGCATATCTAAATTGTCTTTGGAAACTTCTAGAAGTTTCCTTGGAATATTTGCTAAACATAGTCATGTGTGTATGTTATATATTTGTGAGCATTTAATAACATGCACATTTGAATATCTATAGTGTGTGTATTTATGAAATATATAAATATACTACCTAGTTAAAGAACTTTTGGGACTTTTTTGGAGCATTAAAATTCAGAATTTGATCTATAGAGTCCTGAAGTGTGTTTAGCCTTTCTTTCCTTAAAAAAAAAAAAATTAGATTTATGTAAGTATGAGTGTTTTACCTGTGTATATAACTGTACCCTGGAAGAGAGCACAGGATCCCCTGGAACTGGAATTGTAGGAGGGTGTGAGCCACGTGCGGGTGGTGGGGGCTGAGCCTGGGATACTGGGCAGGGAGGGGAGAAGGTCCGAACTCCAGATCTTGTTTTTGACCTTAGCTGGGCTGGGTAGTGAGGTGTCACAGCTGGTCTCAGGCCACCCCTTCCAGATAGTTCAGCTCATGTGTGCTTGGTCAGAGATTTGGCATTGGCATAGACTTAGGGCAGAAAGGACAGCTGAGCTTTGCTTGTGGGTTTCCACCTGGTCTCCCTGTTTTCAGCCCACTCTAAGATATGTCTGCTTTTAGGAGTATGTGGCTCTTGTAAATTCTGAAGCTCTGAGGAGAAGGTGGCAAGGATTTGGCTGCTTCTGGGTCTTTCTGCTTGCTCCAAGGAGTGAAGGGGCTTCAGCCTTTGCTGTTGTATTAATTACCTTCCCTTTGCCTCTTAACATGTGTGGAGTCATATCCCTCATCTGCTGTGATCTTTTCTTCCATTCTTTTTTGTATCTGACTTTTTGTTGTTTTAATTTCCTCCCTCCTTCTCTTCCTCCCTCCTTCTCTCCCTCCCTCCCTCCCTCCCTCCCTCCCTCCCTCCTTCTCTCCCTCCCTCCCTCCCTCCTTCTCTCCCTCCCTCCCTCCCTCCTTCTCTCCCTCCCTCCCTTCCTCCCTCCCTCCCTCCCTTCCTCCCTCCCTTCTTCCCTCCCTCTCTCCTTTCATTTCTTCCTTTATTCTTTTGTTCCTTTGTTCTTTTCTTCCTTTCCTCTCTCCTTTCCTTTTCCCTTCTTTCCTTCCTCCTTCCCTTGTTCCTTCCCTCCCTTCCACCCTCCCTCCCTCCCTCCCTCCCTCCCTCCATCCCTCCATCCCTCCCTCCCTCCCTCCTTCCCTCTTTCCTTTTTTTGAGACAAGACTATATAGCTCTGACTGGCCCAGAAAGTATTATGTAGACCAAGCTGGCATTGAACTAAAAATACCTGCTTGCCTCTTTTGTTTTAATTTCTTTATAAGACTATCATTAAGATTTGGGAAAGGAGTCGGGTGCATGTTTTGGCATCATCTTATTTAAAAAGAGTTAATCTGTTGTGTTAATCATTAACTTGGGTATTCTGTTACTAAGGTCAATTTGAAAGTTATAAGAAGTAAATTCAATTCATAGATCATTTCTTCCTTTTAAAAGTCTCCTTGCCCACTGCTACTCAGATTGGTTCAATTCTGTATTCTTGAAATGTTGTGGCCTGGATGTTGATTTAGCAATGGTTTCTATACTGTATGGGGTCTTCTTTAAGCACTTGATGTGTGCTCTGTCAGCCAACTGGAGCCTTGTGACCACCAAGTGATGGTCTCATGTCCACTTGGCTCTTGATAGGTCTGAGTTCAGTGGATGCTTGGTGACAAGTATACACCCAATATTCTATCCTTTGTTTTTATGTGTGCTATGTGTGATTCTCTTCAGTGTCTTTTCGGTCTGTCACCCAGAGAGTAGCAGAGAGAATAAGGACAATGACTTTATTTTGGAGATAATATTTCCAAGTTTAACATGTCACTTTTTTTTTCTTCAGTTTTAGGAGTATTTTATTGAGTTTGTGGGTGTATGTGTGGCTTGACTACTTATTCCGAGGGATAGACCCCAGGCTGGTGTTGTGATTTTATCTTCCTACATGGTCTGTTTCACAGTGGGTTTGCTTAATGACTTACCTATAAGCAGACACCTTTGTTTATTTTAAGCTCTTGTCTCTGAGCACAGCATAGCTTCAGTTGTTCAGTGTGAGCTCTCTTGTATTAGTAACAATGCTGTCAATTTCTCTAAAGTCACCATTTTATTAGAGAAACTCTTTAATAGCGCCACACATTCGACAGTTATGCAGTCTGTGCGTACTTACCGACCCAGCACAGTGTTTAATGAATTATTGAACTTTGAAGAACCTTTGAGGAGCAGGGCTTTATGTGACTGAGCAGCAGACATGAGAACGCGCTATCCTCCAGAGCACTGAACAGACAGAGTGGAGGCTGGATCAGACAATGTAAGCACCGAGTGAGTGATGGTGATACCATGAAATATTTACACCCCTGGAGCATGCCAACGGGGAGGAGAGTGTATGGGTTTTATCGTTTTGGGCTGAACCTGACACCTATAACCACTCTGTGATCTTAAAAGCAAAATAGAAAGAGAGTAAGAAAAAAGACTGAGAAAGAAACGAAGGAAGGGAAGGCAGATGGAAGGAGAGAGGAGAGCATCTTGACTTGGTGGTGTTTTGTTGTTTGAGTCTCCTATCACAAAAGGAAAGAGCCTTCTATAGTCAGTGATCTTACTAAGGATGGTGTTCTAACTGGTCCAGAAAGAAACTCCAAGCATCAGAAATGATTTCTTTTGCTGTTACCAGGTCCAAGTTTCAACTTAATCATTGTGTCATTAATGTGCCTTAGAAGTTGTCACCTTATTATCTGTGAAAACAGAGGGTTGATAAGCAAAGAAGTGATCAGTATAATTTTCAAACAGAATATGAAGTGAATTTATCTCTTTGCAGAATGTGATTTGAATTGGTCTATGATGAATGCCCTTATTAAGAAATAATGGAACAATGAAGAAAAATATCTGAATTACGTGGGAAAGTCTAGAAGATATTTACCAGATAAAATCTAATGTCTTCCAGTATAGAAAAAACAAAACAAAAAAACTGGGGTGCATCTATAACCCCAGCACTCTGAAGGTGGAGGTAAGAGTTCAAGGCCAGCCTGGTCTACAAACCAAGCTTCTGTCTACCCCTCAAGTAAAAGGACAAAAATAAACATGCTTGTCCAATTATTTTTTGCCCCCATGCCTGATATTTTGAATGTAAAATTTTCTTGTAGTCTTAAGATGTCATGATGTTCTGTGACTTATTAAAAATAATTGTTGTAGGTGAGTAAAGATTGACAAGAGAAAACTTTGCCTCATTAAATTTTAATTTTACTCTTGATTTATTTAAAAAACTTATACATAAGAGGGTTTATTTTGACATAGTGATTCTGTTTTGTGTTTTGGATCTTGTATTTGTAAGGAGGTTGAGATTGGCCTCAGCCAGTGGTTTTTGAGGAACGTTGGCTTTGGACCCCACTGTGAACCCCTGGAAGTTTGACATGTGTTATGCTCAATCATGTTATTTGCCCTTTGATAGCACTGACCAAGTTGGCTTTGGACAGAGCTTTGGACATTTGTCCAGATAAGGTAGTGATGCTAGGATGGAAAATTCAGTGCGATGTCCTTTGCAGCTGAATTTTTTACCAGTGTACAATAAAAAAGGGAAAATTTTGAGGGATTTTCAATTTGTTCTGTAGAAACTCAAATCATATAGAAGTTGTAGTGTAGGGGCCCAGTCAGTAAATAGTGGTAAAGAACTCCCTGGGACAGGATACATCAGATTTAAACAGTAAGAACAAGCTTTTATTTGTGTCTTCATTCGTTTTGTTGCTAAGCTGGTATCTTGGAAAGAACTGGGATTTTAGAGTGTGAATGATGTTGGTGGCAGTCCCATCTCTGACACTGTTTGATTTCTGCAATGTCTTGAACCTAATACCTAGACATGGGGCTTATTTGAATTTACCCCTAGGCTGTTAAAGCCTCTAAGTATTCAGCGCCATGTCTAGTATATGAGTGGATGTTAGCCCCCTAGCCAACATGTGGGTGGGTACCAATGCCTCACCTGGATATATGCAGATCCAAGGCCCTTGCTGAACATGTGATGGATATCAGCCCTGTACCCAGCTTCTTTCCTGTTCTTTTTCCTTTTCCTCTAAGCCAAACATGCTTTATCTAGGAGGTGGAGCTCTTAGATGCTCTTGATTGATGGAGGGGATGAGGGAGTGAAGCAGAGAGTCTCTGAGTGCTGTGGACAATCTTGTGAGGAGATGAGAAGAGCTGTGTGTGTGTGTGATGAAGAGTGTGCAGGCAAGATGGGGCCAAATCCACTCGTTAGGAGCAGATTTGGTGATGGTGTCTGGAGACACCATCTGAACTTCCACTGTCAACACCGGCTTCCCGGCAGTGAAGTTGGGAATGTCTAAAGAACTGAGACTTGATTTCTTCTTGACCTCTTACTGAAAATATTTCTCTTTCAGAATGTTAAAAAGATTAAACTACTTTGGAGAAAACCAAAGGTCTCTGTGCTCAGCCTCTGTCTCTGACTGAAGTACTTTGCTAGTATGTTCAGCATGACTAATATCAATACCACATTCCCATGTGTTACCCATGCATCCCTTGTAAGGATTCTAGCAGAAGCCTGTGTGTGCTTACTGTGGTCCTGCTCTTGGGGGTTTGTGTGGTAACAATACAGATCGGATCCTCTTCTCCCCAGGCTAGCATTCTATTAGAAGATGCAAGCCAGGAAACAGTGGCCATTATAAAGGTAATAGAGTGATAAATGGAGAGATGGGGTTGCTTTAGTTAGAGTGATCTGAAATAGTGTTTGATGTGAAACCACAAACATGATAAGGACAGTTGTTCCAGGTACAGGGACAAGGCGTTGATAAGTTTATTCAAAAAGGAGACAAAAGTGGTCAGTGGCCAGAATTTAAGGAGGAAGAGTCAAAGACAGATTTTAGAAGCACCCTTATTCTGGGTACTTTAAATTTAGGTTCTATTACAACTCTATGGAAACCACTGGAAGGTTTAAGGTGAAGAACGTGTGTACTGTGACCTTTCTGCTTTGTTATATATATCTTATCTATTACATAATGTGTATGTGAGGGTGAGAGTGGAATGAAGGAGAAAGTCTTGCCCAGGATGTGCTGATAGGTGGGGCAGAACACAATCATAGAGAGACTTGGGACTTAATCTTGAGGCATAGTTGACAGGATTTCTTGTGAGACTGAATTGAGGATATTTGAGAGGCCAGAAACACCGGAGTGGCGCCAGGATTTTAGTGACTAGATTGTAACTATTCATGGCAATCAGAAGACTGAGGAAGAACAGGGCTGTCCTTTGGACAGATACATGTCTGGTACCCATTTGGCATTCAAGGAGCGATTGGGAAGCAGGAATCTGAAGATGAGGGCAGGAGGCCTAGCATGTAGCTGTAGGTTGGAAGCTTTGGGACATCTTCTTACAGACCGTTGTTCTTTGGTTTGTAACAAACTTGGAGGTCTTGGCCATCCTGAACTATTGTGTGTACCTTCCCCTTCCCCTGTCTCTGGCCCTGCTGCCAGGCTTTCTCCATGCTCAACAAACACATTTCTTCCAGGCAAAAGCAAAAGATGACATACACCAGGAGCCAGATTGTCCACGGCAGACTTGTAAGCAACAAGATAATCTCATTGTTCCTCCTGCTACTTAAAATAAAGGTAATATTGATTTTGTAGTAGCAGTTCGAGTCCTAAGGCATCATATTGATTAAGCGTCTAGTGAAAATTTGTAGGGCAGCCTTCTGAGCTGCAGCCACAGGGTATCTCCCCACTGGGCCAGGCCTCTGTGCTGACCTTACTATTAGAAGTGTTTAGTCTAGGCTCTGGTCAGAGCATTTATTTTACCTGATGGATGGCTTAATCCAGCCCGTCACCTTAATCTGACCTTAAAGATGGGAATCCAACTCTTTTGTTCTTAGTGAATGTGGAGACTGATTTTGGCACTGTTTGGAGCTGTGTCAGTAGCAAGAGGAGGTTTCATGGCGACTCTTCAACTGTTTAAGCCTCCTCTTAATGCTGTAATCTAGCTGAAGACCTTTGTTTTTTTTTCCTTATAATGTTTCTTTGGAGCAAGGCTTATTTTATGGATTACTTTTTTTTTTTTTTTTTAAATAGGGGAAGGTACTTCTTTTAACACTGCCATTATTAAGCCCATGGGCCTCTTTAATTTTCATTTTCCATCAAGGAGAGTAATTTCTTGTGGTTTTTGTGACACGAAGCATTTAACATTCAAGTCAGGCTTCATAACATTTACAGACCTTGTTCTGAGGATATCTGGGATAATTCAATAGCAATTGAGGTAAATTGTTCATTCTTCTAAGTATAGAAAGAGCCCCTAGAAATGTTCTAAAAATAGTAGTTTTCTGTAAAAAAGAGTTTTGCCTGTCTGCTGTAATAAGATTCTTCTGTTTTTTTTCTCTTGTGTCTGGTAGTTCATGCTGGATTGTTCACAGGTTGGTGTGGGCATCACAGGAGTTACTACAGGCCAAGGAGCTTGACACAGTAAATGCTCAACTGATCTTTGGTGTTATTAACCGCTATGAGGTGATGTTAGCTACAGCTGCCTTTTATGTCATCCCCAATACCCAGCCCAGGCCCAGGCACACAGGCTGCTATTTAGGTAGATGCTCAGTGACTGATGGATGCCGCCAGCATTTGGGATTTCCTTCCACCCTTGTAACATCAGAGCTCATTTTATGTCTCTTCTAAAATGCTCTAGGTACTTGACATCCTTTCATCCTTCATATGGTTACTCTCAAAAGGAGCCCATGTGAGTTTGGCTGTTTGCACATCTGCCTGGATTCTTTGTTCACTGCCAGAGAGAATACAAGTTTCAAACCTTTTCACAGTTAAAAGCTGCTCAGCCTAATGTTCCCAGCACAGCACCTGACACTGCACCGCAGCACTAACTGTGCCTTCCTGTGTCTCTGTTCTGCCTTTGGGGGGGGCATGCTGGGTGCGAGCTGGCAGCTCTTTTGGAGGGAGGAGACAGGATGATTACTTCATAGCCTAGCCAGTTGATGCACTGATAAAGCAATGGATAGACTAAGTGTAAATAGAGAAGTAGCCGCTGCTAGGCTTGTGAGCAGTCATTTTATGGGTGTTTCGAGAGTTGTCTGAAATATGCACTTAATTTAGACTTGTGGCTGCTGCTGCTGCTTACGATCTCAGATGTCTTGTCCATGTCAAAACTTACCTTGTTTCTTTGTTTACTTTAAATCGGGAAAGGTTCATGAGCACGCTTGGATTCCTTCTCAAGTGTGCATTTGGTCTCATCACTCCTGGCTACCAGGAGTAAGTGACTGTTTATTTTGGTTTTTGTGTTTTTTGTTTTTTTTTTTCCTGATATTCAGCTAATTTTACCCACAATAAAGTTAATCCTTGCTTCTTTGGAAAAGTAAAGACTTACGTTTTAGCTGTTTTCAGAGACATTTGCATTTTCATGAAAGCAAGTGCATTGTTCACTGCTTTGGACCTACATCCCCACATATGCAGTGGATGGCCTTTTGAAGTCAGGATTGAGAGCAAATCACAACTGTCCTGAGTTACTGAACTTCTCTTTAATGTTAGCCGTGAACATGCATATGTCAAACATGAGGAGGTAGGATTACAGTGTATCAGCTCAACTTATCTTGCCTTCTTGGTATGTGTTGGAGGGAGGGAAAGTGGAGGGAGAGAGAGAGAGAGAGAGAGAGAGGAGAGAGAGCGAGAGAGAGAGAGAGAGAGAGAGAGAGAGAGAGAGAGAGAGAGAGAAACACATGCCGTTGGAATTGATGCTTTTACTTCAAATAAAGTGCACTCATTAAATGGCCAGAGAACTTGGATTTGAGTACTGGCTTTGCCACTTACTAATTATGAAACTTTGGGCAAGTCACCGAATGTCTCTGTTCCTTTACTTTCACTATGCATCAAGTGGGGACAACTGTGTTAACTGCCATCAAGGTTAATTTGAGGCTCCAGACTGTTCATTTGGATAAAACATTTAGAACATTTAGAATAGACTTTTGTGCATAGCTGTCTTTAGTTGTCATTTCTAGCAGTAATTGGCAATTGCATAAGTTTAATTGCTAATTGCTAATCCAGGCCACGTGTCTATAAAACACTTTAGGAACTCTGTCTACTCCTGTGGGTTTACGTTGCTAGTCTAGGAAGGTGACTGTTGTAACAAAATCCTATTCAAATCCTATATGGTGTCTTGAATGTGAATTTTGATTTGTTGCCTATGTAGCCAGGGGGTGGGGCACTTGGTTTCTGGCATGCCATTAATGGGGTAAATCAGCTAAGGAGCCCTGGCAGGGCATCAAGGCGGGGAAGGTCATCTCAGGTTATCCCCACCCAAGCCAGTGTAGGGAAAGAGAGCAGCCAGGGATGTGTTTAGGAGTGTTTTATGGGCCAGGCCTGGAAATGGTACTCACCACTTGTGTTCACATCCAGGAGCTACTTTCTCCAGCCTGTTTCTCAGGTCTATAAGAATGTAGACATGAGAGCAGCATTGTCTCCAGACTCCAAACTGAAACTGCACAATTGAGTAATTGTTCCTTTGGGTGTTTATAAAAGTCAGCCTTACAGCAGCTTCCAAAGATGACATAGATTTTATTCAAAAAAGTGATTATATTTGAAAATAATTTTTAGGTTGGGTTTTCTAATTTCCAAAAGTTACCAAGTATGCCTGGGAATTTCTGAGGAAATCATAAAGGGATTTTCAAGACCAAGTAAAATTTAAAAGGAAAATGATTTAAAAAAAAATATACTCATGTTCTTAAATTGTAAGGAAGCGTTAATGGGTATGGGTGCAATTTAATCTGTTTATTCTGCTGGTGAGTTGGTCCTTCAGAAGTGGCAGGATGTGGTTTGCTAACAAAAGGCCTCAAACAGCCCTGTTTGTGGGCCTTGGTCACATTTTGCATTTTGAGCTTTTAGATATTTTTCTCCCTTCCATTCTTCCCTTTTATTCCTTTATTTTCTGATAAAAATTTGGGGCAATGAAACCTAAGAAAGGGATCACACTGCATTCAGTGACACAGCTTGTGATCCGGCAAACTCAGTGCCAGAGAGGAAAGGGTACCGTGGTGTGTGTGTGTGTGTGTGTGTGTGTGTGTGTGTGTGTGTGTGTGAGATGTGTGTGTGTGATGTATGTGTGTATTTGTGTGTGTGTGTATTTGTGTGTGTGTGTGCATTTGTGTGTGTGCATTTGTGTGTGTGCATTGTGTGTGTGTGTGTGTGTGTGTGTGTGTGTGTGTGTGTGTGTGAGATCTTGCATGTGGAGGTCTGAGGTTGACGTCACTGACATGAGGGATGATTTTGGATTACTCTTCATTGAATCATGGTGTCTCAGTCACTCCAGGGCTTGCACATATACATAGCTGCTGGTCTTGCTAGCCAGCTTGTTCTAGGGGAACCTCTGTCTCCATGTTTTGAGGCTGGAATTCCATGTGGGCGTCCATCCCTTCTCAGCATTTATGTGGATTCTGGGAATTGAACTCTGTTCCTTAGGATGCACGTAACCATGGAGCCATTTCCCAGCCCTTACCCTGTGGTCACTTTCCTGCCTCTGCTTTGCCTTCTTTCTGCCTGTGAGATCATGGCTTTCTTTTTCTAAATTCGTCCAGTCTCTTTAAGTGAGGCTTTTCCGAATGGCTGTTGGGAGATAGAGTTTGAGAAACCCCTTTAGTGATGCATCAACCCAGCAGCATCATTTACAGTAACACCAAAGAGGGGGAACCTCAAGTATAATTAAATGATGACTAGATAAAAATGTGGCAGATTCATACAGTGGGATGCTATTTGGCAATCCCAAATAGTGAGACACTAGTATATACTACAGTTAGATGGGTGAACCTTGAAACCATATACTAATTAAAAGAAGCCGGTGACAAAGGCCCACATGTTACATGATTCCATGTATAGAACAGGCAAGCCCATGGAGATAGGAGATAGTTAACAGCTGCCAAGGGTAGTAGAGAGAAAGGTGGGGGTGAGTGGGGAGAGGGGGGGGTGGTTATTGAAAATGGTCTGAAGTTAATGGTGATGATTGAACAATTCTGTGACTATGTTATCTGACTCGTATACTTTGGAAGGGTAAATGTACGATGTGAGCATTGTAACTCAAAGGTGCCGTGACCTAGCTTTTCTCTCTGACTTGCCCCCTCACAACCTCTTTGACTTGTCTTTTTCCATGCCCATCTTGCTCACACTGGTGTGCACACTAGTCCTGCAATAGGGCAAACACGCCCTGTCTCAGTGTACCCTTCTGTACACATCTCACATGCGGTGTCTGCTTTCTCCTGGTCTCTGTTTTCAGGAGACCTGGGCCGACTTCCTGAGCATAGCACTCATACCTCACTGTTGGAATCTCTGCCCCCCTGCCCTGCTTTAGTTATCTCTGTATTTCCTCCCATTCTCTGCTACACACCTGTGTTGCTGCTTGTCTTTTGTCTGTCCCCCTTAGAAGCTGGGGTGCAGGTGGCAGTGGCTGTGCTCTGTCCCTTGTCTGATCTGAAGTGTGGACCAGTTCTCTTTTGTGAAACTGTAACAGGGAAAAGAAAGGCATTGTCCCGGTGCTGGTGCCGTTTCTGCATTGATAGTGTTTTTGAGGAATAGCCTACATCGATATTGTATATTTGATGAATATCTACCTAATGCCAAGTTAGGAACCAGCACCCTGGAAACTGAGAAAAGCAGTTCTCTGGGATTGCATAATCCTGGGTTGCTCTAACTCTACAGATAACTAAATGTTCCTCCGTTAGAGAACCTTTTCTGTTCTTTCAGATGAGCTGCTGTTTATGTTTGTATGATGGAATCTGAACCATCAGCTCTATTCATTTGTAACTAAGCTCTCCTCTGCAAATGTTTCTCTTTCCTTGGAACATTTAATTTTGAAGGGGTTTTCTGCTAGAAACTTCTTGGCAGGATAAAATATGTATCTCGAAAATGGATGATTACTTTGGGCCTTTAATTTGATTTTGGAGTTTGTTTTGAGACATCCATACTTAGGAAGGCAGAGGTAGAAACAGGAAAGAAAAGATATGTATGTGTGCTTTCAAAAACATACATTTAGTTTAAGGAGCCTTTAGTGTGATCATCCATTCACTCGTTCTTTATGGTGCCGAAGATTTAATTGGATTCTCATACTTCTAAGCCTGCTTTCTATCACTAAGCTACCCCCCTCCCCTGCCCCCAGTGTGATTTCTTTTGGCTTCTTTATCCCATTTCCTTATTCCATCCTGCCAGAGAGCCCAGTTGCCCTGAATGCGTCGCTTTAAACTATGGCGCCACTAGGTGGCACTGCAGCACTGCTCTCCATCAGCTGAGTCTCGGAACACACTTTGCTCCAGCTGACTGGATTTCTGGGTGTCAGGGAAATTGTTTTATTGGTAATGGGCATAGTGTAATATATTCTTCTCCACCCAATGCAGCTATTTAATGCCCTGGAACATGCCCCTCTGTGGCCATGGCCTGTTAACTATGCTTATTTGGTGTAATAATTAGCAGAATTTCTCACTAACAGGGGTACTTACCAACACCTCGCACCTCCGCTGCGTTTTTTGTACGTGATGGATTGTACATTCTCAGAAAAAGTTGGGAAGGTCAGAGGTTAACCTGCGTCTAACAGGGCTACTTTCTGCACATTTGTCCAGGATAGGTTTATATTAACTTGCTTCTGAGCCTCTTCAAACCGGAGTTGTGTGGAATACAAACATTTCCGAGCTTTTATGTAAGGGCTCAGTGAAGGTTTGTAAACATAACACTGTTAATTTTTTACCTTGTAGAATGATAGAAAAATAAATGAGTAGCTGCCTGCCTTGATGACACTTGCTACTCAGAACTGTGTGTGTTGGAAGTGTGCAAGTATACACAGGGAGCCTGGCACAAGCGCCACATCTTAGGTTAAAATGCAGAGAAGTTACAGATGGAATTTTAATATTTTCCATGGCTGTAAGTTAGGCTCCATTTAATTCTTTGTGGTTTTACAAGCCCTTCTCTGCTCCTACTGTTTCTGTGCCAACAATTTTATCATTTACAGAGCATGATCAGAATTAAGTGACAGAAGACCAAACAGGATAAAGCTAAGTTGAAAGTAAGAAATGCTTTGGTTGGGCCATTAGCTTATCCTCCGTGACCTTAGGCAGCCTGTTTACCATATCTTTGCTTTGATTCTCCCATTTCTTACGGTTGGCACAATGCCCTCTGCTCTCCCGAGTCTGGAGAAAATGAAATGAGAACGCCTCACAATACTTTCGCTTGTATTTATTTTCCTAGCCCTGAATAAAAGTGAGGTGTGCTTATAATCACGTAAGACAATCCAGGGGTCTCCTATATTGACTCCACGATGAACTGTAGGAATTTTAAAGGAAAGATTATTGCAGTCCGAAGTCTCTTGGACGTTGCCACTCATGCTGGGAATACATATATTATAATTTGCCCTGGCTGCCCTTGACCTTACTCGGTAGACCAGGCTGACCTGGAACTAAGATCTGCCTGCCTCTGCCTCCTGAGTGCTGGGATTAAAGGCATGCCCCACCCCTGCCTGACTTGGGTATACACATTTGCTCTGATGGCTTTCTTTTTTAGTTCTAGCCCCATACTTTTAAATATCTGCCACTTTGCAGCTTCCGCCTCTGCTCATGTCCCTGTGTGTGTCGATGGTGCACGTGTGGATTTAATCACAAAAATGGCAATGCAGGTGGTTTCTGTATAGGAGGGTCCTGAGGAGCAGAGAAATGAGCTGGGGCTGAGCCTCTAGAGCTGGGCTTCTGAAGCAGTGTTACGGGCAGGGAGCCCCACATCTGCCACGTGTGGGCAGGACGGGAACCAGGAAGCCATCATTAAAACGGTCCATTGTGAGAACAGACAGCTGTAGCTGCAGCCAGGAATGAGGAAGGTACCACCATTACAGCTGGTGTTTAAAAGGTGTGAGTGAGTGGCCATTTCCTGGACTTTTGCTGAAAAGTGTTTGCACAACCATGTTGTCTGCAGGAAAAGCCCAAACCTCAAACTCTTGTTTCCTTTCTGTCTTCCGAGTCTGTCATATCAGGCCATGGGCTAGAGCCTTGGCTGCAAATTGGCCCAAACTATATTTTCCAGCACAGCAAATAGCTTAGCAAGTACTGTCAATGTGGGTCAGTGGTGTTGACTTCCTTGTTTCATGCATGGCCCGACCAGCCTCTGTGGGCACTGTGTTCACTGCCAGTCTCTCTGGTTCCTGGAGCTCTAGATTCTCTAGTTTGGTTTCCATCCCCGATTCAGGCCCAGCCCATGCCTCCCTGGGCTTTCTCAGTAGTCTCCTTATCTGGCCTTCTGACCTCCAGCCTTGGCTCCTTTGAACTTAACCATATTATAAATTGATTAGTTTAAAACACAGGACAACAAAATTAAACACACACACACACACACACACACACACACACACACACACACACACACACACCAAAACTGTGCCTTCCCTGTGTTCTTGCCCTGCTCAAAAGCCCTTTGTGACTGCTTATTGCATTCAGGATGGAATCCAGACTACTCAGCCAGACTCTCTGGACCTTCCATAATCAGGGCACAGCCTATCATCTCGCCTTATCTTCCACTCTCCCCTGCTGAAAGCGAGTGTTAGCCAAAGGTCTAATCACTGACTCTTGATCAGCAGCTTTGATTACTGACTTGTTAGCGTCGCTGCCCTTATTACCTGGCAATCTCAGTTTTCTGCTTTCTTCTTCTCATCACTTTGGCACATAGTTTTCCCCTCCTTTGTTCAGACTTCTTACAGCACTATTTGCTAAGGCGTTTTTTTTTTTATTACCTGCATTGTTAGTTTTCTTTTCCCCTGTTTTTCATGTAGGCAGTATAAATATTTGTTATGGATTGATTGATTTGTTGATTCTGCATGGCTCTGACATCTACTTGCTGGGGAAAGGGGGTTGGTGGAGGGTCAGCGTGGGCCTGAGCCAGAAGCCTGTCTCTGGGACTTTGTCCTTTTGATTTCTAGTGAAAGGACAAATTAACTATTTGCTTTGAGCAAACTTATGCAGTGTTTTGTGGATTTAGTGTTTGAAAAGGACCCTGGGAGGGAAAGCCTGGGAGTTGAGCTCTTACCCCTGTTTGCTGGGCTGGATGAGCTCTACTCTACCACAGCCTTGCAGTTTGCTTAAGTACTGTTGTGAAATCACAATGGAATTGATGATAGCTTGCCAGAGAGGAGGAGGAAGGAAGGGTCTGTGTAAATCAGACATGCAAATTAGCCAGTCCCATGGGCTTTAACAAATTACACGATAAAGTCCCAAGAAATTAATTTTGTCTTCTTTTTTGGGTTTTGTTTCTGCAGGATGACAGGTGTGTGTGTGTGTGTGTGTGTGTGTGTGTGTATGTATGTATGTGTGATTTGTTTGTGAGTTTATGTCTGTATATGTACAAGTATGCATGTGTATGTGCATGCATGTGCTTTGTATATGCATATGTGTGTGTGTGTGTGAAAGCAGCTATTAGAATATTTGGTTTAGACTAGAAATTCTCAGCCCTTTTGCACTGAAGTTTACTGAGGTTCCCCAACCCTCTTGTTTATGTGGAAGTTTGTCTACTGACAGTTACTGTGTTTGGAACCAAGCAGAAGAATTACAAAATAACTTTATTCATTTAATAATAGCAGAGACTGTGACTTTCTTATGAGCAGTAACTTTTCCAATACAAAAATTATCAGCAAAGAGTGATTTTTTTACATACTGGCAAATCTCCTTATTGTCTGGCGCAGTGCAAGCTGTGTTCTCACATAATTGTTATGATGTGTTATTTTGATTGAAGCATTTGAACAAAATTCAATCTTCCTCAGGTATTAATGAGGTCAATACTTGAGTGTGGTTCTTGGTGTTAAAAGTTCACATTCTTCCTTGATATTATACTGGAACTTGACAAGGGCCAGTTTATTTTTATTTTATTTATTTACTTTTACAATGGCAGTTTTTAAAATTAACACATAGTAATTGTGTCTAAGGAATGCATTGTGCTGTTATGTCTGGTGCATACCTATGATGTGGGGTGGTTAAGTGACGCTAATTGGCATATCTGTCACTTGCTCCTCATTTAGAACTGGTCTTTTAACAATGTAGACACTGTACACTGGTATGTACTACAGTGCCCAGGACTCACTGTTCTGTCCACCCAGACTTAGTGACTGACTACCACATCTCCTTTCCACCCCCAAACCTGCAGCATCTTCCACCGTGTTTCTGTGGGTTGGACCCCAAGTGTCTCCATGGAGATCACGCATTCTTTTCAACCACAAAGTAAAACAAGCAAATACTAATAGTATGAGAATACTATCGTTGATCACATGGATCTTTTGCCAAACCACCAGACTAGAGACCGGTTGGGAAGATTTAAACAGTCAATGTTCAGAGAGGAAGAAGAATTTTAGTGCTTATTTCTTCAAGGCTAATTTCTTTTAGTTCCTGGATCTTAGCCTAAATGAGCCCATCAAGAGGAGAAAATTTCTTTCTTGTTTTTCCCTTTCTTAGCCTAAGGTTGGAATTCCTGGCTTTATTTATCATTTTTAATTTAATGTTAAAGATGTATTTGTTTGTATTTTATGTGTAGGTGTATGCCTGAGTACCACCTGAGTGCAGTGCTCACAGAGCAGAAGAGTTACCATGTAGGTACCGGGAACTGAACCCAGGTCCTTCAAAACAGCAGGGAGCTCTGACAGCTGAACTATCTCTCCACCCTGATTTTTTTTTTTTTCTTTTTTTAATCATAGAGAGAGTCTTTGCATTGTTTTTCCAAATCTGCCTTTGGTGATGATAAGCCTAAGTAGCCATGATGGTGGTTGTTATTGTTTGTTAGAAGATTGCAAACATCAACTGCTGATCCTTCGACTGTTCCCACCACAGGGACCAGCTTATAGGGACTTTTGTAAGAAAGGCCTTGTCAGTAGCAAGCCCTGTTTTGGGCAGTGAGCACTTTTTCTTTCTGTCATTGTCCCAGTGCAAACCTTTGACTGGGTGCATGGATTTGATTCTGCTCAGCGTTCTCTGGGATCCTTGAACCCTCTCAGAGCTCTACGAAGTGGCTTCCTTCGCTGCTAGAGTAGGCTCCAGACTTGAGGCAGCAATTAAGCGATCATGTAATAGAAGACTCCCAATTTGCCAGTTTCTTTTTTTAACTTCTTGGGTGGTTGGGGCACGTCACTGAAACAATTACTACATTTACTCAAGAGTTTGTCCTTTCTATTAAAAAAGATTCCAGCCAAGTGCCTTAAGGTAAGCGAGGGATTGTGTAACAGAGGCTCCTGCAAACTGCTCTTGATTGTTCAAGAAGACTGAGTTCTTTGTGCTCCAGCTTGGCACCCAGCATCGGTTTTAATTTAACAGTTCAGCTTCTTTAATGATCAATTCTCTATTGTGTTCTGAATTTGGTACACTACCAGTTTACTATCCAGGCCATCCGCTTCTTTGGAAAATAGAGGCAGGGGTGTCCGAAGAGACCCGATTATTTGGTGATAATTCCTAGTCTGGTCCCAAACCCTTATTTGTGCATGTTCACCAGGGAGAGTGCTTGTGAGACCCATACTGTGTGCTTTGCTGGTGTTTTTTACAGCCTTGCCTAATCCTCAGGGAGGGTTTGGATTCGGGGCGGGTTCCCTCCTTCTGTTGTTACTGAGACAGGGCTAAGCATGTACCGGGTACCCCTTATCGCACACCTGGAATCCAGAACCCCACTCTGGTCACCTGCCTTAGATTTCCACACACCTATCCAGTTGGATTCATGGTTTAAAGCTGAAAATCAAGTTGTGTTACTTCCGTGCTTAAGATCATCAGTGGCTCTGAGTTATGCGCCAGCTCAGGTCCTTCCTTGCTGGAGGACAGGCCCTACTCATATGGTTTCTTCTATCTATGAGAACCACCTGCAGTCTGTTGGACTCCAGATGTGCCGGCCTAACTGCCTTCTTCTGTCCCCAGTGTCCCCAGGCTGGGTCTTCCTCAGAGCTTCCCAGGTATCTGCTCAGGTTGCAGCTTCTTGTGGTTGAGTCTTACCTGAATGAAGCTCTTATTTTGTGCTCCGTTGACTATCGAGGAGTAACAACCTCACATTGCACCACTAGATTCTATTTCTGAAGATACTTGGTTTAGAACGTTCTAGACTCTTATCTCCCTTCCCTAACTACCCGTAATTTATAGATACTTAAGTATATGTGTATCTACGCAGGGGTATGTGCATATGAATGCAGGTGCCCATGGTGTCCAGAAGAGGGTCCTGGATCCCTTGGAGCTCTTGCTGCAGGCAGCTGTGAACTGCTTGACCTGAGAGCTGGACACCGGACTCAGTCTTCTGCCAGAGCAGCAAGTCTTCATCACTTTGTAACCCACTGATCTCAAGTCACTGTCCAGTCTTTGCCTCGCCAGTGCTGGGATTGCAGGTGTGTAGCACCACGCCCAGCACCGGGGTCCACTTTCATTGGGTCATGTGGAGGTTGAGGGTTCACTGTTGGGCTGTGTGATTTTCAGTCCTGGTGTGCCACATTCTGACCTGTGACTTTGGATGAGTTCCTTCATTATTTAAAGAGTTTTATTATTTTTTACTTTTGTCTTTTGAGACAGGTTTCTTGGTGTCATCCAAGCTGCCCTGAAACTTGCTCTGTAGACCAAGCTGCCCTCGAACTCAAAAATCTACCTGCCTCTGCCTCCCAGGTGCTGGCATTAAAGGTGTGCATATTATCTCTCAGCCATGTTTGAGAATTTTACTTTATAACTCTATAAATGGAAATAGTATCATATCCCTCTGTCATAGGATTAAATAATACTTGAGTAGTTAGCTATTATTGTTAACTGTTATCATGTAGTAATATTATCAAATTTTATTTTATAGTTTACTGTGTACTTATTTGGGTGTTTGTCTCTTCTGCCTGGAATGCAAGCTGTATGAGGGAACCATATTTATCCTGTTTACTTTGTATTCATAGAGATTAAGATGGTGCTTGATTCATAGCAGGCATTCTCTAAACCTCTGTTGCTTATTAGAATACAAATTATCTTTGGTTTGCAAATGGAGCAACTAGTGTTCGTGAGAGCAGTCCAAAGACTAGGAAGGACCCGAGACTGCAGAGGCCTGGCCCTTTCCATCTACCCAGTCTTTGTCTGGATATTTCTGTGCTTCAAATGCTCTCAGGTTTGACCCTTGATTCTCATGTTGCCTTTGTGTGTGCTTACATATATGCACCCATGTATGCTTATGCTCATGGAGTCTATGTGTGTCTTCAGGTGCCATTCACTTTAAACATTAATGTTTTGGAAGACCTGGAGCTCTTCACATGGGATGGACTGGTTAGCAGTGGGGCTAGGGAGCCACCTACCCTCATTTTTCAAACTCTGGCATTGCAAGACACCATACCTGTTGGCTTTGTTTGTCTTTAAATGTCATTCCTGGGGATTCAGCTTACTTTTGAGGTATGCACAATACTGACTAAGCCATCTCTCTGATCCAGTTGCCTTATGATGTAATCCCAGTGTGAGTCATGGGATGGAGTTGGCAGTGTTGTGGACTGTGTGTGCTAGACCAGGAGTTATGTCCAGAGACCCCTTAGCAGAGTGAGGTCCAGGTGACAGATCGAACAGTTTGAAAGTCAATCTGGCTCTTGCTGTGGTCACAGAAAGAGGCTGCTGGAGAAGGACATGTACTGTGACTTGGGATTGGGCTGCACCCTGAAGTCATGAACGTTGCTGTGGACTCTTGTGCTTTTTAAGAGGTAAAAGCTGAAAACGGGGGGGATCTGTAAGACAAATGGGGGGTGGGTTCCCAAATGTCATGAGTGATGTCCTCAGTTTGGCCCACTGGAGAATTTGATGAAACCAGCAGACCCTCTCCTTAGAAGTGCTGGTGTATTCCAAGTGCCACACTTACTTTCATGGGGTTCATGACACCCCAGGAACTTGGTGTCAGAATCTGCAGGGGGTTAGAATGTGTGTATTTACTTCCTTAGAACCTAGGTTAGTACTTGGCTTTCCACAGTCTCTTAGTAATGTTTCTTGATGAGGAAACTTAGCTAATTTCAGGATGTTTTTTCTTTTACTTTGAGCTCCATATGTAACTTTCCTTTGCCTTGGGATCTGTGGCTCTGCCGCCTTCCTAATGTCATCTGGTGGGGCAGGGACACTTGCTCTGGGCAATATGTACTGATTCAGAGGTTTGGCCTCAGGTATGCTGTAGAGCTGGACTCATTAGGTGTTTGGGTATGGTAACTAACATGTAAATACCAGGAGGCAGCCACTGAGGAATGGCAAGTCAGAAAGGGTTGGTCTGGCCCTATGTATTAAGTTTGGTCTTCAGTGTGGGTTGTTAGAGCTAGAAAGTCTTAGAAGATCTTTTAACCTCATTGCTCTAGAGTAGTGGTTCTCAACCTTCCTAATGTGGCTACCCTTTAACCCCCACCATAAAATTGTTTTTGTTGGTACTTCATAGCTATAATTTTTGCTACTGTTATGAATTGTAAATATCTGTGCTTTCCTTGTGAAAGGGTTGTTTGACCCCCTCCAAGGGGTCTTGACCCACAGATTGAGAACTACTACTGTAGAGTGGTTCAGTTGTCCAGGGCCCGAGTTGGTACTGTGGCAGAATTCCAGATGCATAGCTTGCACCTCCCCTTCCAAATCAGGTGAATATTTTTCAGATTCTTCATAAGTCAGTACCTTTCACTGATATCCACTAGGCTTCGAAGCCTTTGGGATGGAGGGTAGCCCATTTTCATGACAGGGTGACACTGGTTACTGTGTATAATTGGCTTGTTTATGAATTTTGATTTCAATCTTCTTCCATCCTCCCCAGATAGAAATCCCACAGGGGTGGGAATCTCTTTCCTACTCAGCTCATCCTCTACCTCGAGCATTATAGCTGTGTAGTAAGTTGGAGTTGAATGAATGAATGAGGGAGTGCTTTATTGACAATTTTTTTGGTATGGCTGTTTGTTTTGCAACAGAGCGTCGGTATAGAGAACATTTAGGTCTGGAACTCACTGTGTAGTTCATGCTAGCCTCAAATTTAAGGCAATTCTCTTGTCTTTTGAGTGATAGGATTACAGACATAAGCCATTATGCTCAGCTTCTTTGGCAGTTTGAATACAGTCAGGATGCTTGAGATTTTACCCATCTCTGTCGGTAAGTTAGGGAATGCCGGTTGAACCTACGGTATATGAGACAGCATAACAGACACAGAAATGAATGAGAGATGGGATTAACTTCAAGGAGTTAAAGTCTAAATACAAACAGTGGCACAGTCAAGGTTAGCAAGTCAGAAAAGCAAGAGCACACGGGCCTGCAGGGCTTATTCTTGAGATTTAATTGGAATACAGACTCTGTGACTTCCTATGGCAGCGGCTCTCAGGCTTCCTAACGCTGCAGCTCTTTCATACAGTTCTTCATGTGTGGTGACCTCCAAACGTAAATTATTTTCGTCGCTTGCCACGTCACAACTGTAATTTTTCTACTGTTACAATTTTGGAGATAGGTGTTTGGCAGAGGGGTTGAGAACCGCTGTCCTACAGGAAGGCCTTTAACCCACATGTCCTGTATGTTTTGGTGCTTTACTTCTGATGGCATTTGGTTCAGGTTTTCCATTCTATAGGTGATTGTTTTTGAAACCTGGCTGATGATCACTCTACCTTAGTAGTCTAGAAATGGTGTGCACATAGCCCTTCGGGATCTTCTCCTCTACTTCCTAGATCAGTAGGACTGGTGTTGCCTTGGAAGCTATACTGAAAAAAAGTAACTCATAAAACATGGTTTTAGAACGAGGCCCTCGTATTTTACATTAATAATATCTTTCTCAGAGATTCTGTGTGCATTTCACTGCATGATGAATCTAATGACATGCTTGCTGCTGGTGCATTCCAAAAAGGCCCTGAGATTTCTGGAGATGAAATTGCTAAAGTGGGGATATGCCGCCTTAGTTCAGCTAGATTCATCATATAAGTTGAGTATGGATTGGTGGCGTGCTGGCTTTCAGAGTAACTTTTTGGGGGGCGGGGAGTGCAACAGAAGAGGTGGATTATACTTTCTTAGGATTTCTCTGCCCTGTGCCAAAGGAAAGATAGCTAGGCCTGTGTCAGCAGACCTGCAACGAGGTGAGCTGTCAAGGTGTTGGCATTGATGGGCTCCTCTGGGTAGAACTCAGGGCATCCCACCAGCAAAATGAAGACTAGACTTAAGTGATTTCACATTTGGGCTTTACTTACTATAATTGCTGAAGTGCTAAATTGGGTGTGACAAACCTAACTGGTAATTGCCAAGTAGGTTTCATTACCAGTCATTGAATAGGTAAATGATGTTCCTTCTGTTAAGGCTGAACTCAAAACAATGGGAACTATATTTGGAGTTAGAATTTTACATATTGCTGGTATAGTCACATGTATTTAAACTGTTGACATGTGTCTGTTAACTCAGTTCCCTTGCCTCTGTCAAGATGGTCTAGAGTTTGATAGGGTACTATGGGGGAGAAGTTGGAAGGAGTTGTGATTTTGGAGAAATTATAAAAGAGGCTAGAACTGGAAAGAAAACCTTTTTCTTTGAGGTGGTAAATACTTGCTTGCATTTAGATAGCAGTCATCTCTAAATACTTGTGTTGGGGTTGAGCTTTCGACATTCTCATAGTTTAAGCATGACTTGTGTGAAACTAGTCCCAGTAGATTGCATTCATTAGGAATTTGATGGGTTTAATGGATGGGAAAGTCCTGCAGCATATAAAGCTTGTGGGTTTCACTTCTTTGTGGGGACCCTGGCCTCACAGCACCCGGCCTTAGTACTTGTGAAAGGGCATTTGCCTCCATAGTACACACAGAGACCCACTGACTTCAGCTACACTCTACCTATTGTAGAGACAAAGTTACTCTCCAATAAAAGATCGAAGAAAGTCTGCTTTTTCTGCTTTGTGAGCTTATATTCCACTGAGTGAGAAGACCACCAGCCCCTAAAGATAGCTTCCTTAGCAGGATACAGGACTTTTCCCACTAGGATGAGAGAGCTGTTTTTGTTAGGATGGTTTGGGAGTGAAGAGATGGGACAGTTGCAAAAAGCTGAGAGGCATGGGGTAAAAGTCTGCGTGACGTAGAGTAGGAGAGAAAGGGAGCCATGCTATGATGAGGCTAGGTAGTCCCAGAGTGGGTCTGATGTCTGTGGGGGTTCATTAGAAGGGAATGATACCAAGCAGGAAGTGGCATGGTTCAGACAGGGGGTGAGAAGAATACCAGGGGAAAAGTCACATTACTGTGGGTGGCTTCACAGCGGCTTGCATGGAGAGGGCAGCTCTGGGTATGAAGAGAGGTGCTGGGACTGGGAATGGACACATTATTTTTGATTAGGAGGTTACTGGCCCTCCTAATGAGAGAAAACTGCTCATTGAAGTATAGGTGATGCCGTTGGTGAGGAAGGCAACCTGCTGGACTGTTGGGAGTGGCTCTGTAACTGTTCTGTGATTGCTGTTGCAGACACCACTTCTGACAGCGTACATTCAAGACAGAATGACAGTGTACTCATTTTATCTTTTGGCAGATCAGAGCAGAATGGAAATGAAATAAAATAAATCATCCAGGCTCGTTAATGAAGTGGGCTTCAGAAGAAATGGTCTCCATCCTCCCATCTGTGATAACATGCTTTCTTACAAACACCAGCATCAGTTACACATCTCAGATGTCTGAATAATTCTAGGTGCCTTTTGACTGCTGTGAGTTCAGTGATCCATTTGGTTAGTCTCTGTAGCTCTGAGGTTTTAATGGGGAATAGTCAGAAACAGAGTCGAAGAACATGAGAACAAACTGCAGTGCCAGTGGCTGGTACGGTGGAGCCATTAGCCCAAGTCTGCTAGACTCCCCTGCTGCTGGAGGCCGCGCCAGCCAGGCAGCTGTGTGACTCGAGCGTTGTCCTTCAGAAACAGCATTCCTGTCAAAGGCTCAACCTCCACTTCCTAGGGCAGCAGCTCTTGCTTTCCAACATGTGCGTCTTAGGGGACCTAGCTATCTGCGCCACCACCTTACAGGACAAAGGGACAGTCTGGTGAAAATTGCTCTGCAGTGGCAGACGAGTAACACGTGACTGCCAGTTCCTCTTTTAGGGAAAGGCAACCAAATTTGCTAACACACTCTGATGTTGGTAGTCTTCAGATCAGTCCAGTATGGTCTGTAGGTGGGGCTTGGCTCCTACCACTTTATGGATAAGGGAGGAGTCTGGGGATTTTCCTGTTATTAGCCACTAACCGTAAATGTATAACTGGGCTCAAATTTAAGTGGCCAACACAAATGTAAAAATAAATAAAAGAATAGCTTTTAGAAGAATTGCCATCAATTGCTTGCTTCTTTTTAAGTGGACTCATATTTAGTTGCACAGATCAAATTTAAGACCTAATGTTAAACAGAGTGAGGACTGACATTGATAAGATGTCAGTGGGTGGGATTAATACTGTGTTGTTAAGTTAATCCCCCAAATGTTCAGGTTTTCACTCCGTTTTATCTCCCTGTAAGTCTAGTGTATATAACTAATCACCTAGACCTCTGTCATCTTAGACTACAGGGTGTGTTCCTAGCAAAATAGACATGTCAAATGAAATTATGTTTAAATCACACCACTGCATGAGAGAGAAGGTACACGAGTCTAGGCTCCATTAGAGTGATGGGGTTCAGAACAGGGACACCATGCTCACTCACCAAGTCCAGACAGGTGTTCCATTGACTCTGTAGCATGGGTTTATTCTAGGACTATGTGTCCCTGTGTCCTTACCCCCTCTCCTATCTTAACCATCATGGTAGGTAATTCAGAAATACCATGCTTTTTTTTTTTTTTTTTTTTTTTTTGAGTGGAATTTGTTTAGTAACTGGGTGAAGAATAATAAAGGAACCAAAATAGCTATATTTCCATCAAATGATATTCATTCAACATTTGTAGAATACATGGCCTATAGGAGAAAAGTACAGATTCCTAAGTTTAAGTAATTTAAAATGTGGTGGACAGTTGTTTTCCTTTCATTTTTGCTTTCTCTCCTTTTAATTTTCTTCTCTCATCTTTGGCTATGTGCTCCTGATATAAAATGGACTTTATTATGCCTAGTCTCTGTCTTCATTACCCTAAATTCTTGGAGGACAATTGGTGCTGGTGTTTCTTCCTTTTTATCTCTTCCTGTACTGTGGGTACCCAGTCTCGAGGGCTGTCCCCTGCACAGTGTAGGGGCCTGAGGCTTGCGTCCTTTGCTTGCATGTACTGTGCTGTGTCAGTTATGTGTGCAAACACACTGTCCTTTCTCCTTCATGCCCATTATGTAAGAAATGAGAACCAGGCCTTTGAATAAGTTAATCACATGCCACATTTCACTTTGGAAATTAAATATGTTAGTTTAAGACTATAGTATGTTTGTAAAGCTGAAACACACTACAAAGAGAGAGCTTTGTAATAGCTCAAGATTTGTCATAGTTGTATGCTTTAAAATGTCCATGCTTGCTGCCATAGTTACCTATCTGAATGTGTTCACTGAAATGCCTCCAAAGCAGAGATTTCATGTACCAAATTTCAGCCTAGATTGAATTTTATGCATGGGAGAGATACCCTGTGAATGGAGCCATTGGCATCCTTGTGTGTGTAATGTAACTAGCAGGCAGAGCAGTGATGATCTGCAACATGAGCTAAAATCTGCAGACTGTTCATAGAACACAGGCAAAACCCTCCCCACTCTTGAACTAGGTTGTTCTCCAAAAGCAACAAGTACTACTTGTCTTTTGGGAAAACTGTCATGGAGCCATAAAACCTGTGGTTTATATTTAAGATTCCTCTGCACCCTCAGCCTAGGAACACTTTACAGTTCTCTTGGAATTTGATAAAAGTTTCCTAACTTTGAAGTTAGAGAAGGTTCTCATTTCTGATTAGGCAGTGCATATTCCTTGCTTTTTTGTTTTTGGCTCATTTCACGATGCCAGAAAAATCATACATGGTTCCATATTTGGAGACTAGCACAAGGCCTCAGAGCCTCAAGATCCTGCCTAGTTTAGAAAGTACACCAGCAAACATTGGTTGCTATTGAATGTGTGACTCCGAGCTCTTCATTTCCTTAAACTTCCTTCCTTCCTTCCTCCCTTCCTTCCTTCCTTCCTCTCTCCCTCCTTCCCTCCTTTTTCCCTCCCTCCCTCCCTCCCTTTCTCTTTTCCTTCCATCCCACATACTGTTCTTAGTATTTTAATACTTAAGAATTGTGGCAAAATACACACAAAACTGGCCATTTTAATGAAGCAGCTCAGTGGCTCTTAAGCCACTGAAATATTGTGCACCCATCTCTTTTACCCCCTCCAGTTTCTCATCATCACACACTGGAACTTTATGTGCAGTACACCTTATGTACACTGACTAGCTTCATTTCTATTTTCCCTAAACTCATAGTCACTATAACTGTAACTTTCTATCTCTTTTTTAAAAAGATATTTATATGTGTAGGTGTTTTGCTCGTATGTGTGTCTGTGCACCATGTACATGCAATGTCCATGGTGGAAGAGAATGCTGGATCCCTTGTAACTAGAGATACAGACAGCTCTGAGCCACCATGTGGATGCTGGAATTGAACCCGGGTCCTCCAGAAGAGGAGCCAGTGCTCTTAACCACAGAACCATCTCTCCAGTCCCTATTCTCCACCTCTTTAAATTGAACTGTTCTGGGTTCCCAATGCCTTTGGAATCATACAGTATTTCTCCTTTTGTGACTGGGTTACTTTTATTTAACATGATCTTTTCAAGATTCATCTATGTTGTAGAATGTATACATTTATTCCTTTTACAGGCTGAATAATATTCCTTAGTGTGTGTAAAACTACATTTGCTCGTCATTCATGCACTGTGGACACCAGGTTGCCTCCTTTGTAGGCTCTTGTGAATAATGTTTCTATGAACACAGATGCTTTGAGTCCTTGATTTTACTTAAAGGAGGGTAGATAAAATAGTTTGTGACGTTAATGAATGTGAGTGGAATGGATGGGGAGGAGTAGGGCAATAGAATTCCCAGTTGTATCTTAGGCCGATGGTGCTGTTGATTAGAAACAGGAGACATGGGAACACACAATTCTAGAAAGGAAATACTGACTTTGATTTTAGTCTTGTTGACTCCCAGGTTCTGGTGAGGATTTTCAATCAGAGGCAGGTTTAAATGTAGGTTTGGTTCAAAGGTAAGACTAGGCAAAAGGCAGCCTGTGGGACTTCTCTGCTGCAATAGAGGAGTAACTAACACACTAGGGTTATTCTTCATGGTATGATTGGAAACAAAAACTTCAGAACATCAGATGCATGTCCAGAAATAAGATTAAATGAACACTAATGAAGTTACAGGGATCTAGTCGATGCTTCAGTTGAGAAGTAGTAAGAATAAAGAGAGCATATTGACTTTTTGGAATCCTCTTTTATGTTATAAACTTCTATGGTACTTTTTAAATAAGCCATTCCTTTAGATATTGTTTTCTAATTTTTCATCTCTTCCAGACATAACTGCTAGTTGATGTAACTGTGTCAGGAGCTAAATTTTTGTTGTTAAGGTAACTTCGCGTCTCCTATAATTCAGTTGCTGTTACTCAGGGGGAGATGTCCACTGTCTGATTATGCAGCACTTGCTTTGGAAGTAGCAGAGGGCCCACACAGGACTAGAGAGCAAAGGCTTATTAAATGGAGTGTCTCCGAGGTCGCTTCTGATGACTTTACAGCAGCGGCTTGTTCATCTGCTTTCCCATGGCAGGCTGTTTGGTCTTGGTTTAATGGCTGAAGCTTTGTATAATTACAAAAAAATCAGAAATCCTACTGGTCTCAAGTGTGATTATTTACAGTTGGGCTCCTAGCAGGGAAGTGCTAAGTTTGATTGTGCCTGACCAGACACCCTGTGAAGTCTCATGGAGCTCTATCATCTGACCTTTTGGGGGACTACCAGGGTGTGTGATTTCAAGGTGTTAAGTGTCCTGAGCACAGCGGAGAGAACTTGCCCTTTTCTTTTAAACGGGGTATTTTCCTCTTGGGAATGTCAAAGGGGTGTATTTTTAGGGCCTTAGAGCAAGGATTAAGTTGAATGGGCAGCAAGGGTTTCCTAAATTCTGCAATTGCTCATTAAGTTTAGGATGGGATTGCCCTGGTTGTTATACTCACTTACAGAATCCTGGCCTGTGCTTAGTGTGAGGGAGAGCCTCAGTGAGAACCATCTCTGTTTTCAGCGGGACATGGAGCTAGCTTCGAGAACTTAGTGTCTGTGTGCAGTGCAGTGGGTGGGCCAAATGCACTGGAGCTGTGCAGTCGCTGGCCCTTGGGAAAGATCTAACATACTGTTCTGTTGTATGCATTGCTTTGATAAAATATCATATTCTTTAGCTATGTAAACTTGCCCCTTGAAAAGTCTTTAGTCCTTTTTTGTTACTCCTTCCAGTTACTCTTAACCTCCAGTTACTCCTTCCAGCTACTCCTAACCTCCAGCTTCTCCTTCCATTTACTCCTAACCTCCAATTAGTCCTAACCTGCAGTTGCTCCTAACCTGCAGTTGCTCCTAACCTCCAGTTGCTCCTAACCTCCAGTTGCTCCTAACTTTCAGTTACTTTCCATTTTGCTTTACTTCAGTTGTTTTTTTCATTAATTTGACATTTTTCTTCAGGAGACCATTTCCCACTTGAAACTTGGACTATACATTCCCCAAAATGATGATTATAACTGAGGACTTTAAAAAGTTAAATTAATAGGACACATAGATTGTTTTTCAAGTTTTCTGAGGAGCTCCAGTATATTATTTTGAATCTGGTTTTTATTGAGTTTGACAAGTTTCCCTTGACAGAGAACTTTTTGAGGTGAGGAAATATTGCAGCTAGCTTGGTGGAATCCTAGGCCAAGTATTGCTGTCTTAGTTGAGGAGAACATGGAAAGTGTCATGTTATCTGGGATGGATGAAGGCAGCTCTGCTGGAGACCCAGTCCTTCCCTAGACAGCTGCTCAGCAAAAGGAGAAATAAAGGAAAGTCTAAAGGATCAAATTGCATAGACATGTGTTCAGTGTTCTTTCATAGTAACAGAGTAGATTCATAGCTGTAGATCAAGGAAAGGTATAAGTAGGGGTGAGGAGTGGGGGTGGGAAGCAGATAAAAGGGCCCCATCGTGCATTTCACAAAGAGTTACTACAAATGTTAATAGATACATGAAAGATTATTTAACTGACTCACAAATAATGTAAATTAGAACAGAACTTGTTTTCCATTATTCCTTTTGTCAAAACTCAAAACTGTACAAGTTTGGCAATAACTGTGTTTGAGTAAATGAAAAATGGGAGTTATCCACTGTTGAACATGTAAATTGGTAACAGGAGAGCAGTTTAACTATTTGAGAAACCTTAAAAGAACTATGAGTCACTTCAACCTGGATAATCTGCTAAGAATCTTTATCCTAAAAAATTCTGTGCCTTGATGTTAACGTATGACAGTATGTGCATGCCCTCTGTTCCAAATACCTAGGGATGGAAGATATAAGACATTGAAAGAATAAACAAAGACAAGTCATAGTGAGGTTTGTAAACAGGATGGCACTATGCCCTGCGAGGAGCTAACCAGAAAGCTAAATCAGCTGGATTAAAGCCTTGACCCTGCAGAGCCTCTGGATGGTGACACAGGAAGTTCAATGGGTACTGACTAGACCAACCTCCCGAAGCCAGGGCTTGGCAGTGAAGTTTCACTCTTTGTAAAGGGTGATTAAAAGAAGTCCCCGGATCCTAGGAGGACAATAGTTTATTCTGATCTGTGAGTCTTGAGAATCAGAAGGGAGTTCTGTCTTCCATGAGTGAAATCAGGGGTAAGGGTTGAGATTATGTTGCTGTGTAGGGCCATCATGGGAAGCTTGGTCCTGGATCCTGGGCATTCTGGGAAAGGCAAGATGGAGCTCTAATGGATCTACAGGTGACCACAGGTGGAATGAGCCACCAAGGAGAAACAAAGACAAAAGCCTTCAAAATACAGTTCCATTAACAGTTGAAAATAAATAATTAGAACAGCATGTAACAAAACCAACAAGAATAAAAGTTGTGCCTCATGATATTAATACATTTTGGGGACAAATCAAAGACTATAAGACACACATGATCTGTTGCTCCAAGGGATAAAGGTATTACATCATTGATTAAAAACAAAAATCTGGGAACTTTGCTCTAATCTGCTGCCCAGCCCTCAAGGCCTCCTGTATCATTGAAAGAAGAAAAGTGAGCTGATCAAAAAATAAGAAAGGAAGGAAGGGACATTCACCAGCAAACACCACCAGGTGGGTAAGTCCCAGCTCAGATACAGAAACACCAGGAAAAACCAAGAGAACACACCTTACCTACAAACTGCTAATCTCATAAGAACAGTCACTAGTGAAAACGAGCTGGAGGAACTGCCAGACAAAGAATTCACAAAAGTGCTTACAACTGTGTTCACTTAACTCAGATGTGAATCTACCCTCCTAGAAGAAGAAAGAGACGAATCAAATAACAAAGTCACTGTAATATAGACAGCTTAATAAAGAGTTAGAATCCCAGGAAACAGTGTGGCAGTGTTGAGAAGAGCAACTGAGTAAGCCAAACCTTCTTACAATAAAATAAAAATCTAAACTGTAAATATTTGGAAATTTCAGCTACATGAAAAAGAATGGGTTGTAAGTTTTAGAAATGGAAAACATTGTCATAGACATAGATTGTTGACTTTGAGACAGGGTCTTGCTGTAGGTCGCCCAGACTTTGAATTTGTGATATGCCTGCCCCAGCTCTGGTGCTGGGAAACAGCTGTAACCAACATATTTACCTGTCAGAATAAACTTCATAGATGGGATGAATGCTGTACTTGGCACATTTACAAGGGAAATGATGAGTTGAAGAAGTACTGAGAAATTCACTTAGAATTTAGCTTCAAGAAACAAAGGGTTAAGGAAAGAAAGGGCAGATTTGAAGGCTAGATGAGAGGTTTTAATTTATTTTGAAACTGTAGGATATAAGGTGTGTAGTGGAAAAATATCTGAATACAAGATACGGAGGAAACGAAAAAGGTACATCCTATATATAGATCTGTGCATGTGATTGTGGAGGGCAGAGATCAACATCTGTGTTCCTTGGTTGTCCCTTACCTTGTTTTTTGAGACAGTCTCTTACTGACCCCGGACCTGTTGATTTGGCTTCACAGGATGATCAGTGAGTCCCCGAGAGCCTCCTTCCTGTCTGTGCTTTCTTAGCATTATAGGTGGGAAATCCCAGTATTAGAGATGTTCATTGCCGAGGATGGCTTTCACAGGGGTCCAGTGTGTGTGTCTGAACTCAAGCCTTCTTGCTTGCAGGGCAGAAACTTTACTGACTGATTTATCTCACTAGCATAATGTGATTTTTTAAATTAAAATTTATTTATTCTTAAGTGTATGGGTGTTTTGTCTGTGTGCATGTCTGTGCATCATGTACATGCCTGGTACCTATAGAGTCCAAAAGAGCATTGGATCCCCTGCAACTGGAGTTACAGATGATTGTGAACCACCATGTGGGTGCTGAGAACTGAACCAGGGTTCTCTAGGAGGACACCCAGGGCTCTTAACCATTGAGCCATCTTTTAAGCCCCCTAATGTGATTATTTTTTAAATGAAAAAAAAAAGTAACAACAACAAAACAAGGAAAGGACATGACTGCTCCTAGGTATGGTGGAGAAGAACGTTTATTGTAGATACAAGGGAGAGGCATGTGCGGAGAGGGGGAAGGGAAAAGGAGGAGCCACCAACTTAGATAGTGGCATGGGCCAAGAGACTGACCAAGAGAATAGAGGAAAAGAGACGAGGTAGCCAAAATGCTTCGGGTATATAGGGAAGGCAGATCATCCCCTAAGCTGGAGACGTTTAGGGTAAGGGAAGGATATTCCAGCTATACCCTGTAACAGGTCAGGACTGAGGGACTCTGGGAGAACTTGGTGGCCTGGTCCACTTTGATTTGTTAAAACATTTATCTGCTTAGATTTACTTCCATTTTGCTATTTCCTCTTTGTTCTCTCTCTCTCTCTCTTTCTTTCTTTCTTTCTTCCTTCCTTCCTTCCTTCCTTCCTTCCTTTCTTTCTTTCCTTTCTTCCTCCTCCTCCTCCTTCTTCCTCTCTCTCTCTCCCTCTTCTTTCTCCTTCCTTCTTCCTTTATTTCTTCCTCCTCTTCCTCTTCCTACCCTTTTCCTCCAAGGACTTTTATGTTCTTTTTCACATTGTTCCCTACCTCTCTGCCCTTGTTTTAACATCTCTAATTTCCATCTTCATCCTAGTAGGGTCTTGGAGTAGCATCTCACACTTTGAGTATGAGATTCTTATTTTTATTTTAAATAGTCAGATATCTTTTATGAGTATTTAAATAGTAAACACCAAAGTCTTCTATTGCTCATGTTGTTACAATGTCTGATATTTTTCAGTTTTTCATGAAGATCTTGTTCTTGGTGATATTTAAAGTGTTTCTGATCTCATTAAGTGAGTCATTGAGGATTATTGAAATCAGTTTGGTCCTTGGAAGGGCTTGCTCTAGAGCCTTGTCAGGAAGAAGGGAGTGGCATGTGCTTGAGGGTGAATTGTCCTGCAGTGAGAGCCTTGTGAGTGTTCTTGGTGTTTTGTGAATCACGCTTTTCCTTTTGTGCCTGTTTTTAAGTCTACACCTGTTAGAGCTGGGAGGTCCCACAGGTTCAGAAACTACTTTAGTTTTAATAGTTGAAAAGTAGGTTTAATTTTGACTAAAAATTAAAAGTGTTTGACTAAAAAATAAAAGTGTTTTATATGATCCCCTTATATTAAAAATGAAAAAGGTCTTGCAAGGCATACTTTTTCTTGCTTTGGGAAGGTATAGACTGTGGTGAGACTGACTGTGTAGTTCTTGGAAGTGACAGTAGTCCCAGTATGTGACCTGTTGCTGGTCACATTCCTGCTTTGCATGGACCTTGTTTTCTTTCTGTGTTCCAGTTCTTTGCAAGTTTCCTTGTATGAAACTCCAAGTGACCATTACAACACAGCTAGTTAAGCTGTGACACACGTACATGTACACACATATATAAACTTTTGTGGAAAGTGTTTATGAATTTTTCCTGTATTCTGTCCAGGCAGATAAGTATCTGGAGTTCTTAAGTAGGATTGATTTATGTTCTAAAGTATAATTAGGTGGATTCATATAGATTCCATTGTTGGTGTTTATAACTATTAAATGCAACTTTTCCAGACACAAATAAATAAGAATGTATGGTTGCCAAGTGTATTGAGGGCTTGTTATGTGCCAAGTTCTGCTCTTACCTGTTTATATGTGTTGCTCTCTTTATGCCCTGCAGAGGGCTGAGCCCCAGATTATATCTTGATTAGGGAACTTGCCTGGGTACTCAGAGTTTGACTCCTGACCTCATACACTGTTGTCTAGAATACCCCTTCACTTCACCTGATTCCCACTTGCCTGCCATCTATCTACATAGTTCACAAACAGCGGTATTTAATAATGCATATGGTTGATTTTTTGCTTCATAGCTGCATTGCAGATAAGAAAACTGAGGTTGAAAGAGATTGACCCATCATGACTTACAAAACAGTTAAGTTTATTGGTGATTTCCCAGCTAAGTGGAAGTGTATGCCTACAGTTTCTGACTTGTAACCTCAACCCTTCTGTGATTATGAGTTGTAGCCTTTTTTAATGTCAGGTGCTGTGGGTCTCTTTTCTTGAAAAGCTGTGAAAGTGGGCCTTACCCATCCTAGGATGTCTAGGGGAGGACTCCTCTGTGACCCTCCTGCCAGGTGGGAGAGCCAGTCTCTGAATCCTTCCTGGCAATGTAGCATTTGTGAGTAGCTTGATATATTTGCCACAAGTGTGACAGCTAAGAAGCTTGTGAGCAGAGCAGTGTGCCACAGGGCCCAGCTGTGTGGACTCTTTGAGGCACTGCTGCTGGCCAGAGCTGACCCAGTGTGAGACCCTCTGGCTCCAGCCAGCATGTTCTCATGTGCTCTGGTGACTGGCTTGCATTTGGCACAGAAGTATAATGACTTTTTTTAATTGCTTCTTTAATTAAAAAAAGATGGTCGGGAGTCAGATATTAGGGAAAAACCTGATAGAGTCACAGAGCAACTGAGAACATGATCAGTGGCCTGTACGCTTCCTGATAGAAAGGATAGCCCATCTCCTATGGGTCCTCCTTATTCCTCTTGTGTGTCTGTCTATCTCCGAGTCAGCCAGAAAACTCAAAGGTCCAATCAGCTGAATGTGGCCCCTGCCCTCTGAACCAAGGCCTGACTGATTCCATTGACACAAATTCCATTGACACTGAGGAACCCAAGAGCTGGTTTTCCCTCTTCACCCCAGATGTGTGTTTGTCTGTGATCATCCCCAACAAATGCTTCATTGCACATGGACAGCCCTGAAGCATAAGTTGATTTTGTAGCAGAGTCCATGTTGAGAATCAATAGGTAATGTGTTTAAATAGGTGGTAGATAGTATGGTCAGTAGGTGATTTTTAGTGTTGAAAACAATGGGAGCAGAATGTTTTGAATTCTTGCAGAGGAAGGCCATTTCTGTTCTGCTTGATCCATAGTAGGAGCGTTCTTGAAGAATTTTATCCTTTGGTGCCTACAGCCTTTTAGGTGTCATTAGCCTTACATGTATCTGGTGTTCTGCTCCTTATCTGAACTGAGAAATGTTTGTTTTTACAGTAATTTACTTAAAGTATTAATTACAAACGGTTTCATCCTCTGTTGATACTTGTTGGCCTGTGAGGCAGATCTCTTGATCTTCAGCCTGTCTTAGCTGGAGTATGGAATTCCTCTTGGAAATATATATCTTATACATGGTTTAGCTTTAATGATAGAAGATCATGGAGAGACTTTTAAGGTGGTATTTTTAAGGTGGAACTCCTGAATTATTCAGTGTTTAATTTTTTTTGGTGGCATTTATAAATATTGTAGTGCTTTGTGTTTATAAAAAATTCTAAGAACAAGTAAAAGGATCACGGGAGACTGCAGGCTTTCCTGAGCTCCAAATGAAATTGAAATACAGGTTTTGGTTAAGATAGTGATAGTGTTCAAAAGTTTGAGAAAGTATATTCACTGTAGTAGTGGTTGCTGCTGAGAACAAATAAAATTTTGCCCAATTAGTAAATTAAATGATTTGTGTCGTGCTACTATCACAGGTCTTTCCTAATGGTCAGTGGTCACACCTTAATTAGGAGTCATTGAGTATTATGGGTAAGAAAATACCATCAAATGGAAGACTGATTAAATAGACCCATATGCAAATTGAACATACTGTTTTGTTTCTTGTGTGTGAACTAGTTAGATTTCCATCCCTTTGTATTTATTTTGGATTATAATATTATAATATAATTATTATTTTGGATTTTTAAGGCAGAGGGCCTTAAAATTTTGGGTTAAAACAAGATGTTTGCTCTGAACTGCTCTGGTTTTGGTGGGTTTGTGAGTGAAGGCTGCTTTCCTGGGGTGGAGGGGATAATACTCTGTGCTGCCATGCCTGGTTAGTCAGTGACTTCTGGAGTTGGAGGGAATAAGACAGAGTTTGTGTGTGCTAAACCATACTCTCTTGGGTAGGCCAACACTGGTCCAGAGCAATGACACACCTTCCTGTTCTTACAGTGTTTCATTGATGCCTAGCAATGGCCCTGGGGATGCACTTCAGAAGTTCCACTTTTATTTGAAAACTACTTCTTTCTGCTACTTTTTCTTCCATATAATCAGTATACACATCTCTCTCTCTCTCTCTCTCTCTCTCTCCCTCTCTCTCTCTCTCTCTCTCTCTCTCTCTGTCTCTCTCTGTGTGTGTGTATGTGTGTGTGTTTGTGTGCTGGCATGCATGCACAACCCCACATGTGCCAGTGTACATTATTATACTCATATATGCTGTGCATGTGCTATATGCAAACATGGGCTCTGTAGATGCCTGAATATAAGGTGAATAACTGTAAAATCTCATGTTACAATTGTCTGCCCTAATAGTCAGTACTATCTGAAGCAGAATCGACTTTCTGAAACAGCCTTAGACAGTGCTGGATGGATACTTACAAAAAGGTGCTTCATAAAATTGGATTAGAAAGTAAAAAGGCTTACAATAAATTTGTGGTGATGTTTTAGAGATGAGAGTTTACTTTTTTAAAGGCACTGCTTGGGGCTGGAGTGAAGATGGAGTTTCTGTTCTGCCTGCCCTTCAGTCACATAAACACACAGAGACTCATATTAACTATAAACTGTTTGGCCAATGGCTAAGGCATCTTATTGGCTAGCTCTCTCTTAATTATTAACTCATTTCTATTAAACTATGTATTGCTACCAGGCTTTGGCTTACCCATAATGCTTTGTCATGTTACTCCTTTGGCAGCTACATGGAGTCTCCCTCATGACTCTCTACCTTTCTCTTCCCAGCATTCTTCTCATCTGGTAGTCCTGCCTACACTTCCTGTCTGGCTACTGGCCAATCAGCGTTTTATTAAACCAATAAGAGAAACATATTCACAGCATACAGAAAGGACATCCCTATCATCTCCTCTTTTGTATCTAAATAAAAAGGTTTTAACTTTAACATTATATATATATATATACATATATATGTATATATATATATATAGTTATCAAGCAAGAACTATAGTTAACAATATTTAGTTCATTAACATTTGGCAAAATTTAAAGAAAATATTCTATCATCTATCCTGTCTTTGCGAGCCTAAAGTTTTCTGTGACTTATCTTTAAGAAAAACCATAACCATAACTGTCTTTAATTCTATCAAAGACCTCAGAAGGATAATGTATAAACTCTAAAATTGACAGACACATCTCACTGCCTAGACAGTCACCTAAAGCTTCTCTGTAATGTTGGGGTATCCATCTTAGGCCATAGGCCATAGTGTCTGGCAGACTTTTTAATGAAGTAGGAAATTTGAAAATGTCCCACCTGTATTGGCAGTTTGTCAATCATTTTTCTCTGCGTTCTGCAGAATGTCTGGCAGACTCTTCCATGAATCAGCAACCCTGAAGTACTGTCCCATCTTGTTTTGGCAAGTTCAACAGTCACTTAAATGTAAATGGAGTTCTTAGTTCTTAATTGCTCTAAGTAATAAAAACCTGCAGTCAGATAGAGATCAGAGAGAAGGAGGAGCAAGCCACAGCTATACCTTACCTTCTTAGTGTCTTACAAACAAGAGTGTGAGTTCCTGTTTCTCCCTGCTTATATCCTGTTTATGCCCAGCTACCTCACTTCCTGTCTGTGTAGTCGATCTCTATGGTTAGCTAGTGGCAAACTCCATTCTCTGACCTTCAGACAGGCTTTATTTGTACAAGCAAGAATCACCACACTGGAGAGAGGGCTCCACAGTTATAAGTGCTTGTTGTTTTTCCAGAGGACACAGGTTCAGTTCCCAGCACCCTCATGGCCCCTTATAGCCATCTACATCGCCAGTTCCTGGAGGTCAGACACCTTCTTCTGACCTTTACAGGCACCAGACAGGTGTGTGATGCACATACATACATGCAGGCCAAACACATACACAAAATAAAATAATCTAAAAGTGGACACATTCAAATAAGTGTTTACAGGAGGGGTAAGCGTCCCCCCCCACCCCCCGCTCTGAAAGGAGGTGGTTATGCTTTATTTGCTATCCCAGGGTTGGTACCACAGAGCTCTTAACTGTGTCGGGTTATACAGACAGGAAGATTTATTCTGGAAGACTGTATTGACTGGTTCATAGGTCGCCTAGGTCATGAGAAAGACCCTGGTGGTAAAGGTGCAGGAGGGGTGAATGGAATTGTCACATTCATTGTAGCAGCGAGCAGACTTAGTTTTGAAAGAATGCTTCATATATCTTACAATTTAAAAGTGATAGAAATTTGTTGGTATGTTTTATAACTGGCCCTTAATTTCTATCTTTAAAGGTTTACATATTCAAGTTCATTTGTGTGTGTGTTTTATTGAAAATACTATATTGTCCTATATTTGAAGTCACTTTATATTCAGTAATATGTAATTCTTATTTTTAACCAGAAACTGAGGCTCCTTGAGGAGCTTGAAGACACCTGGCTTCCTTACCTGACCCCCAAAGATGATGAGTTCTATCAGCAGGTAAGATATTGTAGTATTATTATCAATTTGATAGCCTCATATTTGATCAGTGGAATTGCTAGGTACAGAGAGAGGCTTGATCCCAGGCAGTGCTGAGCGTGTAAAGCACACCTCCACTCACAGTCTGCTTTCTCTGTGGACTCTGTCTGGTCACAGCATGCTGTTTTCACTTCCCCGTGCTGGCTTTTTGCTTATTTGTTTTGTTTTAACCCTGCATAGACTATAACCTTGTGCTCCCATCCTCTTACTGGGTGGCACCTTTGTGAAGATTTTGCCACATTATCATACCTCTGTATGAGGCTGCACCTTGTAAGTGTGCTGTACCGCCCTCCTGTCTCATTGAATAGCATCATTGGGAGTCTGCATCTTTCACTGTGGATTCTTCAGCACTCTTTCCTTCTATATGACTTAAATAAATAATAATTAACCAAACAAACAAACCTCATTCAAATAGGAATGGGAAAGAGGATTTATTGCTATCATTCAGAAGTCTAAAAGCATGTTGTTGTACCCAGCCTCTCAAAAACTGTCCCTGGCCATTCTTTTTCTGGGTTTATGGGTTTGACATTTGCATGTGTGAGTTCATGATTGAGTTCACGATGAGTTTCATCTAACCTGATATCCTGGGAGGACTTGGTCAGCTCAAGGGATATGTAGTCTCCAGTGCCTGAGATTGTAGAAGGGACTAATGGGTTCTTTCCCTCTGGTTCCACCAGATTCTCCAGGTGGTGATTGAGTTAGCCTGATTAGGGTCACTGTGTTTGCCAGACCTCCTTGAACTGGGGTTCATGTACCTCCTTGAACTGGGGTTCAGTGGGAGCAATTTGACTCAAGCCATATGGCCAAGTGTGTGAGGTTAAGATGAATGTTGTTGCTGAGAAAAACTTTCTGGTTCCAAATAAGAGAGAGGTGTGCTAGACAAGCAAATATGGTGAAATTTCACCTACTTTTTCCCTATTAGATCATATATATACATACATACATATATGAAGTATAGGAATACCACCCTTGGTAGTGCCTGCTACTCAGTGGTAACCTCTACAATTAAGGGGGGTGGTGGTAGAAGGCATTGGTCCATCTGGAATCCAGTTTTTAGGTCCCTCTCATTTCTAAGACCTTGTCTTCAGCTCTTCACTGTCCTTTACTTATCAGCACTCCTGGTCTATGGTTTTCTTCTCTGCCCTGTCTGTCCTTGGAATCATGCCAGCTCCTTGCTTCACATCCATAGTGAACTGTCATTGCCTCATCCCCCTTACTCCTTTGCCATTTACCCATGATGTATATTAGAGTAGTGTTGCAGCTTTCCATGTGGAGCCTTCTCCCCCATCTTTGGTCATCATGTTCCCTGCCTGCAGATACAACTGTTTGCTAGAGGCTGTTAATAGTCCTGAGCCATTCCATAGTTGGTCCTGACACCCTTGAGCCCCGAGGCTTTCCCTGCACCTTCTATTCTTTATCTCTATCTCCTCACCCATTTTTAATAGTGTTAGTTGCTTTTGTTTGTTTGTTTTGGTTTTGATGTGATTTTGGGAGTTTGAGTATAGGCAAGTGTTGTACCAATGAACCATAGCCCCAGCCAGCCCTGAGATGATTTTGTTTTCAAATATCCTTTCTCTAATCTTCCGTACTTTATTCAGTGCCTGGTATCCATCTTGTGCTTAGTTTGCTTGAGTGAATGAATGAATGATGTATATATTAGCATTTATTTTTGAGACAGAGTCTTACTATATATAGCTTAGGCTGTTTTTAAAAGAGTATTTTTTTTTTCATGTGTATGCATATGTGTCTATACTGAGTTCCAGGAGGTTGTGAGCTGCTGAGTGTAGGGATTGAGCGCCTCTGAATGAGATGTACGTGCTACTGACGGCTGAGCCATCTTCCCAGGTCATTTCCCTCAGGCTGGATTTGAATTCACTTCCTTCTGACTCAGCCTCCTTAGGGACAGTTACAGGCCTGCCTCATGATGCCTTGTTACTTTAAAAGTCAGTTATATAATGAATCTAGTGTGGTTTGCATTTTGATTTTTTTCCACATACACATGCCTCAGGAGATGGTATCTTGAAATAGAGGATTGATTACAGAAAGATCATAGTCAGTAGTGATAGGTTGCTCTCATTTTAGCATATCTAGTTAGGCAAATTGTCCACAGCAAACATATTTATTTTGTCAAAGCTGTCAGCTTTGAGGTACTTATTGATGCCCCCATTGACTTCTGGTAGTCAGTTGTCTCAGTGTAGCTTCCAGCCACTTCCACTTTTGTGTGGTATAAGAACAACATGAAGAACTAAATGGGAAAGGTTATAGCCCACTGTGCTCTGACCAGCCACACACCAGGGACAGGGGGGAAAAAAACCCAGATGCAAATAGATACCGCCTCCAGGCTCCTTAATGTCCTAAGACCGACCCTAAAAGTTAGTTATCATTATTATCTAATCTGTATCTGCTAATAAGCCCCAGTGCTTCTGTAAGACTCTGGTTTTACAGGCTGTTGTGTGGTAATACACTTACAGACGCATGATCGGGGTGGTTGAGCTGGCAGGAAAGAATGAGCCCAGGAGTTGAGAGCTGGACCTTCAGCAAACAGAATGTGATAAGAACAGAAGCAAAACAGCAACAAAGACAAGCAGAGCAAACTTACTCTCTTAAGAGAAAAACTAAAAGAACCTGTAATTATTAGCTCATGAATTAGTAGATCCACTGTGGTATTCCTGTGTAGTGCCCATGGTGCCCTCTGCCCTTGAGGCTGCTTTTCTTCTTCCCGACATCCTTCCCGATCTTCACATGCCTCTTCTTTCTCTTCCTGCACCGCACTCTCTTTCCTCATCTATAGAGACTTGTGTTGGGTTCTGTTCTATAGGATTCTCCTTTTTATGGTTGTGTAGTATTATATCTCATATGTGTAGCATATATATCTCAGATGTCATGCACCTACCATGTGGGCATGTTGGTTGTCTCTTTGCATACGGCAGACTTTGTACTGTTTGTGAATGCACTCATAGTCATTTGCCACACCAGCCTCATTCAGCCTCAGTCAGCAACTGTCTCCCTCAAGTTTGAGGTACGCAGGGCAGGTCTTATCACTACTGTTTCAAACATCAGGAGAGAGTAAGCTGTGTGGGTGTCAGAATTGAAGGCTAGGCTCAAAAGGATGGACTCCGAGGCTGGACTCTCTCCTTCTCTCTGTGCCATGTTCCAGTTCAAAACACCTGGGGAAATAAAGAGCCGGAAAACAGCAGTGTCAACAGCCAGAAGCTGAATAGCAAAGGGAACTTCAGTTAGTCTGCCTCAGGACACCAGGAAATGAGCAGTGACTCAGTCAGAAGACAACTCTGTTCCTCAGTTCCCAGAGCGCTCCCTGGGAAGTTTTGCAGATCCCCAGGCTCCCTTTCAGTGCCCTCTCCTCCTGTGCCAGCCAGCACCAGTGCTGTGCCGAGAGCATCACACACATTAGCTTACTTAAATGCCACCTTAGTCCTCCATGGTAGCTGTCGAAATGCTCCCTTTTGAGGCACAGGGAGGGTTAAAGCCTTTTTGAGATTTACAGGCAGAACCAGGGTTTCTAGTACCTGGCTGTAGTGTCAAGCTCTGGGTTACACTCTGCTACTTCTGTCTTACCCCCCCCCCTCTCTCAGTCTTTCTGAGATGTCATGCCTCTTTTCCAGTGGCCCCAAATTCGCCCCATTCTTGCTTCCCTATGACCACCCCATCCCCAGTCCTGACTTTGTATTAGAAGGTTCTACCTGAAAGTCTTCCCGGTAACCTCACTCTGACCCGTATTAGTTGACTGCACACTCTTTAGCCTCCCTACCACAGCCCTGTAATGTTTTAGGAATTAAAGTTGTGAAAGGTGACAGAGGGTCCCTGCTTTTCTTGAGCTTCCTTGGGGGATGGATAGTGTGGGAGGTATGAAAGAGAGCCACGTGATGAGAGGTTCAAGTGGGGGAGGTCCTAGGTCTAAGGAACAGCTAGGGCTGTGAGATGTGTTTGAAAAGGCAAGCACCCGAAGCTGACAAATGTGAGTGAGAGCTGAGAGCAGAGGCCAGATGTTGACAGTTGTGGAGAACTTGCCCAGGAATGGGAAGAGGTGACTAGAGGTTTAGTGAATGCCTGTCACAGGAAGTGACTTACATTTTATTAAGGATCCCTACTCTTCAGCACTGGCTCCTTCCTTCCTTCCTTCCTTCCTTCCTTCCTTCCTTCCTTCCTTCCTTCCTTCCTTCCTTCCTCCATCTCTTCCTTCCTTCCTTCCTTCCTTCCTTCCTTCCTTCCTTCCTTCCTTCCTTTCTTCCTTCTTTCCTTCTCTTTAGTGGCTCCCCTTATCCTGTTTTTCAGGCTAGGGATCTCACCATCTTTAACTGGTACCCACTGCTTCTGTCCCCTGGTCGGCCATTAGGTCATGGCAATTTTACTTCCCCAGGATGTCTCAGATTCCTGCCTTTGATGGCATAATTGAAGCCCATGTTTATATCCCAGCTGTAGCATTTCCGTATTGTCCTGATAGGGCCACCAGTGCCATCTGAACCATGCTTTTTAGAAGTGTGTTTGGTATGTACTTCTTTGTTTTGTTCATTTTGTTGAGTCTCTTGTTTCCAAGGTAAAGTTCAAACTTGGCATGTCCACTTACCATGTACAAAGCTACTGACAATTAGACCCAGACTACCTCTGTGTCCCCTATCTTACCTTTCGCCTCATATGGCTCTGGTGGGCAGCAGTGTTGGAGAGCACCTTGCTGTACTCCATCCCTGTCCCGCCTCTCCTCCTTCCTGATTTGTGCCTGCCAGCACCTTCCTCCCCAGTGCTGCCTGGCAGCCACCTATTTTCCCTGTCCTGGAAGCTCTACTTGTAAAGCATCATCTGACTGCTTCCTGCCTCTGCTGCTTCTCCTGAGGCCAAAACTGTCTTCATCCCTGTTGTGGTTGTCTCCAAGCTTCTCCGTTCTTCCTCTGCCTCAACATAACATCTGGGGAAATCTTAAAATTTTCATTCATTTATTTTGCCATTATTATGGTACCATGGTGCACATGTGGAAAACAGAGGACAATTTGTGGGAGTCATTTCTCTCCTTCCACCGTTGGGTCATCAGGATTGACAGCAAGTGCCTTTACCTACTCAGCCAACTCACCCATCCTGTCCCACCCCCCACCCTGCCATAGAGCTTTCTTTTGATTATCTCTATATGCTTTCTTGCGTGGGGAGTCCCATGGTAGCTTCTAGTGTATTCTGAGTAGAAGCCTAGAAGCCTGGCACTGGACATTGACATGCTAAGTACCATGTGCGCCAGCTTCTCATTACCCCCTCACCCTGGCTATTCATCCGACGTCCTCCTCTTACAGTGGCAATCTTCCTCTTCCTGGAATGAGTCAAGCTCATTTCTACCTCCAAACTTTTTTACTGTGATCCCTTCACCTGGTGCTCTTCCACTCAGGTCTTTGCAGGGCTGGCATCCTCATTTTTTCATCCCTCCGTCCTCCGGTCACTTTGCTAGAGAGATGTGAGATGGCCATACTTATCACAGCAGCACAGTCTGACGGCAGCCCAGTGTCTCTAAAGCATCCATTGCATCTTAATCTGTTTATTCATTTGTATCTGTCTCTCCTTCCCAGGTTATAATCTTGAAGAAAGTATGGAATGTTTTGTTCTCTTGCATTCCTGGAACTTAGTACTTTGTAGATGGTACGGGCTTGACTGGTCTTTAAACCCCCGAGTAAGGTTTAACAAGCTTCCCTCCCCCACTTGTCCTCTCCTCCTATAACAGTGGGCTTGTACTTCTGATCTGGTAAGGTCTTCATACTCCATTACTTTCCATTCTGTCTGTGCAGTTAAAATATGAGATATTATCAGTAGGACCTAGCTCACCTATATCAGCATATTTATGGACTTTACCAAGTGTCTGGTGCTTAACAAGTGCTGGTTGGATGCTGCATGAACACGAAGAGTACCCTGAGATGTTGAGGGAACAAATGCATGAACCAACACTTTGTGTCCCTAGCAGATCTCTGGTTTCACCAAGCAGGCTGGGACAGCTGTAGCTGATCCTACATAGGTCTTAAGAAGTGTGCTTCCTCTGGGTCCTGCTTGGCATCATACAGCTGGAGGCTGGGCCAAGTGAGTGTGTAGCCTTTTAGCATTGGGATTGTTGCCAAGTTGCAAGTATTTTCAATAAAAGTGATGTAGACAATATTATGAAGGACAGTGTGCAGGATGCTCCAGAGTGCACAGCATGAAGTGTTACAGCAAAGGATGAGACAGCAGGTTATAGATGGATTCTCTTTTGACTGGGCCACTGACATTGTCAGGTGGAGGCGTGTCCAGGCTCCTTACGGGTAGTAAATTCTGTTCTCTGAAATGAAGATAGAGTTATATTGGGCCTCATTTGTGTTCACCTCCTGTAAATGAGTGTCTCACTCAGCACCGTGCCTCTCTTCTTGGAATGATGAAGTCATTTCAGATCATCCCTTGGTAGGAGAGGAAAAAATAGAATTTGTATATAGTACACTAAAATTGGCAAAGACAAAGCCTCACCTCTGGAGAGCCAGTGTTGCAGATCTCCCCAGCCGTTGTATAGGGCATGTATGTTGCACATTATGGCCACCATACCTTTCCAAATACTAAACTAAACATCATCTTTTATGCCCTAGAAGTATTCACAGATTTCAAGAAATATAGTGTGCAACCAAATCAGCTATAGTATGATTTCATGACTGTGTACTCCCCAGAAAAACTTTAACAGGATTAGTAAAAAAAATTACACTAACATATTTGAAAGCCTGCCAACAGCTGTTCCAAATTACTGTTTGCTGTCTGATGTTCCTCATATACCTGTCTAAACGGAAAGTGAACCTGCTCGCCTGACAGGATGAACTCGGGTTATTTAATGTTCATCTCTTCTCCAAAGTTACTGGCTGTTCTTTCTGAGACAATTCATAACTAATGTCTGTAGCTGTTCTGTGCGTCAGGTACTAGATTAACCACTGTCTAGATAGCAGACGAGGACAGAGGACACATTGGGGAGGCGTTTTCTCCCATTCATCTTTGAGACTGGCAGAGTTAGCCTATTATCATTAACTGTTCTCATCATAGAAAAGTCATCCTTGATGTAACAGACACATCAAGTTTAAATAAGGCAGAAGTTTTGGTGAGGATGGTTGATGATTCTGTATCATTTGATGGTATCATTAAGAATAATTTTTATTATTTGTCTTTTCAAAAAAAGAAAGAAAGAAATTAAAAATAGTAAGCTGTTAGCTCTGCTCTGCAAGCTTTATTTTTCAATATTTTTTTTTTGATTCTATTACATTATTCCCCTTCTCTTTTCAACCTGCAATCCCTCCAGTCTACCACCTACCTTTTCTCTCTTTTAAATGCATGGCCACTTTTTGTTATTATGTGTGTATGTGTAATAGATATAACATGTATGTGTCATATATATATAATATAGAATAATATACATATATCTGAATTCATAGTGGCCTTTTATGAAAATATTAATTCTACTTTTATTATATAGGTTACAAATATTTTTCAATTAGAACTTTATTATTAATTGTATGCTTCATTTTGTACAAACATTACACACACACATAACACACACACACACACACACACACACACACACACAAATCCACTAATCATTTAAAAAATGTCTTTGATCTACTCTATCTGAAGCATGGATACCATACCACACAATAGGTCTTGTATAAGTAAATGATCTGTTGTTAGTTGTATAAACATAATAATAGTTGTAGAACTTTATTTTGCCATCCTTCCTTCCCTTGCTTACCCCTCTCCTTATTTTGAGACAAGATGTGGTTCCTTTATATTCTCTGCTTACAAGATTGTCTTCCTGGGCTGAGACACTAAGTTCTGGGTGGATCTCTGACAGTGCACAACAGTGTATCACATGCAATATGCCACATGCCTCTGCCCTTTCCTGTTACATCCATGACCATACAGAGCAGTATGCCACATGTACTTTCCTGTTACATCCATGATCATTTGGCAGTAGGCTTCTGAGAGCAGGACAGGCAGACTATTTATTTAGTGAATTCTTTTTCTCACATTCAGGCTTGATGAATTTGTTTTTCTTTTGTATACTTCCTGTAGAATCTTGTAGGATTGCCCCCTCTCAGCGCTTAAATGAGCCAGGATGGGATAGATTATGCTATAGTAGCAAACAGCTTGTTGCCCAAGAACCCGAGTTTGGATCCCTAGTACCCATGTAGAAAACCAGGGGCCATTGCACATCTATCTTGCTAATGCTGGGGAGGTGGAGACAAATCCATCTCTCTAGCTTACTGGCCAGCCAGTCTAGCCACTCAGTGAGAGACCTGTCAATGAGTGATTAAGGAAGAAACCTGACCTTGATCTCTGGCTTCTGCACACATATGCACACAGTGCACGTGTATCTGCATGCACACATGACACACACACACACACAGGAATGAGCATGTTACTTCCCCATGCATGAAGGCCTGAACAGCACAGTGGTCTGAGGATAGTGAGCGGGTTGCTATCCATAGGCTTTTTCTTGAGGACTCTGCCTAAAACTGAGGAAGCAAGTCGGATTAAACTTTATAGGCGCAAGTGTACATCCTGTGCCAGGAAAGCCAGTACAATCCAGAGCAGTATCAGTGCATGTTTCTATATTAGGGTGGGATTTGTCTGAATAGCCCCTTCCTGTAGCCCCTGCCTTTTGTAGACTATTCTGGGCACTAGTATTATAGTCATGAATCAAATTGTCATGGCTCATGTGTTCATAGAACTTAGTGTATTTGCTTCCAGAGAGATGAGTTTTCTTTAGGTGAGTGCTAGTTCACCAGTAATTGAAAGGGGTTCAGTCTGATAGTTAAGATCACCCCCACCGGAACCAGACAGACATTGCGGCCCAGAGGCTTACATCCTGGGCTGACATGTACCAGGGTGACTTGGGGCAAGCTTTCACAGTGCCTGGCTGCTTCAGCATTGTGTCTGTAAACCAGAGCTTGATAGTTGTGTGTAAAGGCATGAGAAATTAGCCAGTCTGGGTAAGTCAGAATGACACCTGGGCATGGAGAAAACACTTGACAGTAGACAATAATTAGTTCGTGAATAAAATCATACTTTCTGCAAAGTAAAAGGATGCAAGTGATATTGAAGGCAGGGCAATGTGGGTACAGGAGGCCTGGGAATTCAAAGGCCAAATTATTCTCATTTTTTTATTTGTGTTGAAGATTATTAGTAGTTAGAGCTTCAACCTGACAGTACTCATCAGTGAGTCGCCTGTCAGTTTTGTGTAGCTTTTTTTTTTAGACTAGCAAGATATGAACCCTACATGGAAAAGCCACTAGCTAGTTTAGTTTCTCCCTGGACTCTTAGAAGGAAAACAGACTTTTGGAAATAATAAGATGATAGCCATCCATACCCATTTCTCCTTTTGGTTTCGTTTTAGTGGCAGCTGAAATATCCTAAACTGGTTCTCCGGGAAGCAGGCAGTATATCTGAGGAGCTGCATAAAGAGGTCCCCGAGGCCTTTCTCACCCTGCATAAACATGGCTGCTTGTTTCGGGACCTGGTTAGGATCCAAGGCAAAGATGTGCTCACCCCAGTGTCTCGCATCCTCATTGGGGACCCAGGCTGTACCTACAAGTACCTGAACACCAGACTCTTCACAGTGCCCTGGCCAGTGAAGGGCTGCACCATCAACTACACAGAGGCTGAGATCGCGGCTGCGTGTCAGACCTTCCTCAAGCTTAATGACTACCTGCAGGGTGAGACCATCCAGGCCTTGGAAGAACTGGCTATCAAAGAGAAGGCTAATGAAGACGCTGTGCCATTGTGCATGGCAGAGTTCCCCAGGGTTGGCATGGGGTCGTCCTGTGATGATGAAGTGGACATTAAGAGCAGAGCAGCCTACAATGTGACTTTGCTAAACTTCATGGATCCTCAGAAAATGCCCTACCTGAAAGAGGAGCCCTATTTCGGCATGGGGAAAATGGCGGTGAGCTGGCATCATGATGAGAACCTGGTGGACAGATCAGCTGTGGCGGTGTACAGCTACAGCTGTGAAGGTACATACGTCTGCTTTGGGGGAAAGCATGCCTGGCGGCAGTGTGACCAGTGTCACTCAGGCTCTGAACATACACATGCATACACAGGTGTTTGTGTGTTGAGTGTCCTTTCTTTTTCCAGCCTGTCTCACCAGTGTGTCTGCAGAGCATCCCTCTTCCCCATTTAAATGCTCGCTGGCTCATTGTTCCACTGTGTGCAGAATATTTCTGCATGTAAGCACTACTGTCATTTTGTCTTCCCATCGCCCAGGAGAGCAGCAGTCGGATCCATACAGCCAATTGCTGTTCTTTAATGCTCAGAGTAGGCTGTTCAGTCACCACAATTAGCTTGCTGAGAAAGAGCCTGGAAAACAGCAATCTGTCAAATCCTCCCCGGTTTTCACAGTGTACATTCTTGCCTTGCCAAAATGCTTTATTATGCCTGACATCACTATCTCGATGGTAGGGATCTGTCAAGTATGGACCTGTTCTTGGCTTCCTATCATTTTTATGAGACCCTCCTTGGCAGAAGCAGTTAAGTGGCTTCTGTAGGTATACATTCCAGTTTCTTGCCTTTTTAAAGGTTCTGACGATGCCTTGCAGCAGAGAGCTGTAGTTTGCCAACCGGGTGACCTAGCCATCTTTTCCTGCTGTTGTGTTTCTATTTATCAAGGGTCCCCAGGAGTTTCTCGAAACAGGATTACAAACAGGTACTGAGTGTGTGGAGCACAGCAGGACCATTGGCTCTATTATTACCTGATTATTAGACAAAGGAATGCAAGAATTCCTTTGTAAAACTAGAGTACTAAGCCATTTGAGAGAATGAACTAGAACTTTTAAGGTCATTGTTTCTGATAGTTCCTTTATTGATTTCTGTTTTGTTACTTGTTTTTTTGTTTGCTTAAATGCCTATTTTGGGAAAGTGATTTAAGAGGAAAAAAAATCCATTTCATGATACTCTTAAATGTCTTCATTTTTCTAGTCTCAAAATTTTCTTCAGCATAGCTAATATCTTTTCTAAATTTACCTTGGACTTTCAGTCTAAAACAAGTAACAAAGTTGAGTGGTTGGAAATTTCACCAGTTTCCCTGGCATCTCGAATAATAGTGGCAACCTAAAAACCCCATTGAAGTAATCCATGGCTGTCCTAGAGGGAGGAGCCAAGGTCCTCTGATCTTGGATATGGCCTGCTGGATTTGAGAACTCTCTAGGGACAATGAAGTTGGTTAGCTGTTTCTGAGGAGGCAGCCCTCAGAACCTGCTGTAGTGCCTGTGATAACTCCAGCAGTCACAGAGCTGCCTCTGTGCTCTACCCTGCAGTTTAATTAGCCTATTGTACCTCCCTTTCATGGGTGATCAAGAAAGGAATCTAGAATTTTAACAAACGGCATCTACAAAGCATCTGTGATTGGGAGTAGTTAAGACTGGTGAAGAGTAAAAATGCAAATTGTATATACATAGAATTGATGGGCTAGTGGAACAGCTCAGGGGGTAAAGGCACCTGTTGCTGTGCCTGACTCTGGTCCCTGGAACCCACATGGTGAAAAGGAGAAAAATGACTCCTGCAAGCTGCCCTCTGGCCCCCATATACAGGCTGAGGTGCGTGCACGTGTGGCAACACACACACACACACACACACACACACACACACACACACACACACAGAGAGAGAGAGAGAGAGAGAGAGAGAGAGAGAGAGAGAGAGAGAGAGAGAGAGAGAGAGAGTAAATAAAATCATAACAAAAACCTTTTAAAGAAATATTTTTACATGCAATTACTAGCTGGAAGAGAGGCTCCCAGTATTCTAGTCTGGAAGAGCAGTGCAGTGTGATTCCTTTGTTCTCCTAATCTCCAAGATGGCCAGACTCTATCAAGTAATAGTGACAGCAATTCCCCAAGCTCCTGCTGTGGCCAGGCACTTTAAGTACTTCACATGCTTTAGCTAGTTCCATCTTGTTCACAGTACCCAGTGACTAAAGTGCTGTCATGCTCCATGGAAGGCTGTTTTGATCAATGGCCACACATATATTAGTTCTATAAACTTGTAATGGATCTGAAAATTTTTTATTATCTGGTGACTTGGTAATATCACAGTCAGTGAGTTACTAACTAATGCATGGGAACAAACCCGTGCTTTCTGCCTTGCAGGAATAGCATATCCAGTTCTGTCCATACCCTATGACCATAAATGATTGCATGGGTCACGTATTTACTAGGTTATTTATTTATTTATCTATCTATCTATCTTATTTATTTATTTATTTGGTGTGTCTTCTATTTATTAGAAAGAAAGTTACTTCTAAACTCTATGCTGTGATAAGTGGGCAGTTGCTTCATTAACCTCATCTTGCACCATCTCTTGAGTGCATCAAGAGGCTGTATGAAGTGGCTGGCCTGCACCATCTGTGCTTGGCAGATTTTACTTGGTGCTTTTCCTACAAGGATAGAAATCCCAAGGATATAATTCCCAGAATGCATCTCCATTGTTAAGGGATGCATTATGGTCCTTGTACTGCTTGTATTTAACAGATGAGGAAACTGGGCACTTGTTGACATCTAGTAGGAGCAGAGCTAGAAACCTCTGGCTGCATAGGGTGGATTCCTAATCTGTGTGACTTAAAGGCCATGCATTTCCTATCTGAGCAGTTAGCTGCTTCAGGAATGAGGGTTTTTAAAATATTCAACTGTCCAGCTTCTAGAGTGGTTAAGGGAATATTCTGCTAGTCTTCTTTCTGGTCCTGATGCCTTCTCTTCTCCTTTTGTCTGTGCTTGTCCTCTGTGTTTATACTTTCCAGCACACACTTGGGGACTGGGGTGGGTTGGATGAGTACGGTCTGTGAAGTGGAGCCATTCTCTAACCTTCTCCGTGTCTCTTCTCTCTGTGTGTGTAGTTTAGAGTCAGGTGGCACGTGAACCAAGGGCCTTGAAATGTCCCAGAGATTATATTTCTTCCAAGTGACAAATGTGTGTAGCTCTGGCCTCTTTCCCTCTCTGCTAGAACTGTGGTAAGATGGACTTTAAGGGGCCTCTGGGTTCATGTTCTGCTTAGGGTTCAGTAGGGCTAGAAGAGGTTACAGCATGTGGAAACATTGAAGCCAGACTGTTTTCCATGCCTTTTAAAGTGTTCAGTGCTAAAGATGTAGGTCTTTGCTAAAGAGTCTAGACAGCATGGGGCCCCAAGGACATGTCTCATCTCTCCTTGTCTTGACAGACTGGCTGAGGTTAGCTGTGATCTTGAGATTGTGATTGTGGAGTGATGCCACATTGTTTCTGGACGAGACTCTTCGAATCCCTTGGCAGGAAGCAGCTCCAGAGCTATGTAACTCAATGAGGGTGCCAGCCAGAGAGTGTGGCTTACCCATGGAGTGCTTCCCAAGGTGCATTGGGAGCTCAGATCAGAAGTGATTATTTTCTGCTGAACTTAAATGAGCTGTAGCTTAAGGTCTTTGTGTACTTGCTCTCACTACTTTTTCCTGGGGAATCTTCCATAGATTTATAATGAGCTGATCATTGCTCTTTGCTCTATTTTCATGATAGAAGCCGTTGAGAAGCAATTTGTATAGGATACGTGTAATTATATTCTAAATTTATTGGACTTCACATGCATTTCTAGCTAATAGATATCTCTAGAAGGGAGATTGAAATGGTACAATATTTTAATCAGGAATGGCTTCAGGGAACCATATGTAAATAGGAAGAGTATTTGATTATCATATATTCCAGGCTTGGTGGCAATTGCTTGTTACTCCTAGTTATAAAAAGATAATTTTAGCAGGGAAGGCACTAAAACTCATAGTTAATATTATCCAACGCCTTGTTCTATGATTGGAACACCTTTGAAGGTGCCACTCAGATTTAACTTTTGATTATCATTTTGTGCATGCAAAGCTTGTGTGTGTGTGTGTGTGTGTGTGTGTGTGTGCGTGCATGTATGCTTGTATGTGGTGCATCTACAGGAGTTCAGATGAGCTGCCTGTGCATGTGCATAGTAGAGCAGGACTAGATAGTTTCTTCTACCACTTTCCCTCTTGCTGCCACATGATATGAGGTCTGTCAGTAAGCTAGAATCTCATTGTCCCCATTGGGGATTACACAGTTACATGCTTACTAGGGGTTTGAACTCAGGTCCTAATGTTTGTAGAGCAAGTGTTTTTATCCACTGAGCCACCTGCTCATCCCTTTATTACCACTTTTGGTTCTTTTCTTTCTTTCTTTTTGGTCTGGAAGGCACAATTCCCTGTCATGTTGTCTTTATGAGAAAAATTGATGCATGAATTTTTCTCTAGTACCCAGTTTAATGGATTCTCTTCATTAGTTTCTGGATATCTCCTGAAGCACCAAGGAGGCCAAAGCATGTGTTCTCGTCCAATGTGTGATAGTCTAGAAAGTAACTTCCTTAGGACTTCAGGACTCCATTTCAGGGCTTTGATTTGAGGAAAGACTAGGAAATTATCATTGTTTACTCAGTAGTCAGTGTACATCTCCTGTTTGGCAAGCAATTGTCTAGTAGTTTAGCATGCAACAGTGAGCAAGACAGATATCCCTACCTCTGTTGAGGATGTGGAGGGCAAAAGGTAGGCCTTTGCCTGTTATCTTACAAAGTATTGGCCTTGACCCTTGAGTGAATTGGGTGTAAAAGGTAAGCGACACTGAGAACAAGACAGCTGGAAGAGGCTGCCATAGTAACCCTGATGATGGGACATATTACGACAGGCAGAGTTGGTGATATTTAGTAGGATAGCACCCAAATGTGAATAGCAGGGCGTCGGTACTCATGGTGGAGGAGACCAGCAGAGGAGTCCTGGTCAAGAGAAGGCCAAGGCAGCAAGGGTGGAGAGGTCTCTGTCCTAGAAGCTGTAGTCAGGTTAAATGCCAGGCTAGTCTCCATATTTTGTTATGTTCTAGTACCCTTGTGAAGCCATCACTACAGTCATGGTAGCTAGTGTACCATGACCCCAGGGGTAGTTTTGTGTCCTTGATGAGTCCTTGTTGCTGTCTTTGGGAATCTATGGCTCTGCTTTCTGTCACTAGTTGCCATTTTTCTAAAATTTACATAAGTGAAATTATATACTCTTTTAATTGGGGGGGTGCCTTCATTTACTTAGCATAATTATTTTGAGGTTTATCCATAATTTTGTGTATCAATAGTTCAGTCTCATCTTACTATCTTGTCTATTATAGTACAATTGTAAGCATACCATTCGGTCAGTGGCATTAAACTTGTTCATGTTTTTGTGGGTCACCACTGTCTATTTTCAAAGTGTTATCATCATTACATACTAACCCCTTGGTCTCTCTTCCCTCATCCCCTAGTAACCACAGTTCTACTTTCTATCTTTAGGGATTTTGATAGAGTGTCTCAGTTGTAAAAACAATATTCCCATATTCCCATAATGTTACAGCTGGCCTGTTCAACTGTGTCAGTCAGCCACAAAGAGGAATGTTGGCTGAGATGGTCCCGAGAGACCACAGACCTGCACATAGTCCTGATAGCTGCATCAGTTCCTCCTCCTCCTCAAGCCCCTCATGCACCTCTATAGAAAGTTCCAGCTAGATTTTAAGCCCTTGCAGACCCCTCAATTCTCTTGGGAAGAGAGAGGCTGCCCCATGTTGTGTGTGCTAATGAACACAGTCTCACCTGTTGAGGTCAGACTCTGGTCTCTTCCCTGCCTTATGTCTGCTTACTATGCACTCATTCCAAAATCTAACAGATTGAACTAGTCCAGATGCCTCTGTAAGTAAAATGACGTGCTTGTCCTTTTGTGTCTCACTTACTTTTTTGAGCATACCTAATGCCTGTTTATTTATGTTTCAGAATTCCATTATTTATTGTGACTGGGTACTATTCCACTTAATTGTGTGTGTGTGTGTGTGTGTGTTTTTGTGTGTGTGTGTGTGTGTGTGTGTGTGTGTGTATTCACCACATATATACATATAATAAATATCACTGTTCTGTTTAGTTTTGGTTCTTGTTTTTTTGTTTTGTTTTGTTTGAGACAGTTTCTTGTTATGTACCTTTAGCTGGCCTAGAACTTGCAATGTAGAACAGGCTAGCCACAGACTTACGGAAATCTTCCTGCTTCTCCCTAGAGTGCTAGGAATTAGGTATGTGCCACCATGTCCAGCCCCCTAGTTAGTTTTTATTGTTACCTTTATACAACCCATGGTTGCCTGGAAAGGAGGACCCTCAATTGAGGATCTGCCTAGATCAAATCATATTGGCCTGCGAGCATGACTGTGGGGAATTTCCTTGATTGCTAATTGATGTAGGAGGACCCATCCCATCCCTCGTCAGGTGGTCCTGTGTTGTATAAAGAAAGCTAGCTAAGTTTAAATCAGAGAGTCAGTCCACAACCTGCATTTCTCCATGATCTCTGTTTTAGTTCCGACTTGAGTCCCTGCTCTGATGTCCTCAGTGGTGGGCTGTCATGCTGTATGTCACATCAACAGAAAGCAAATGAAAGCACTCACATTTGATTACTCTCTCCCTTACTGGTAGTTATTTAGGTTGTTTCAGTCTTAGTTTTGTGACTAATGCTCTGAATGCTTGTGCTTTTACTCTGCTGTGTCTGTTGCATCCACAGAAGAGGAACTGTTGGATCAAATGAGAATTCTGTGTTGGTGTTTTAAGGAACTCCATTCTGTTTTGTACAACAGCTGCCGTGTGTTAAATTTCCACCATCACTTTGCTATTCAGACTTCCTGTTGTGTGACAGTAGCCGTTTCTAGTGTGTGTGAAATGTGCTGGTTTTATGTGCACTCCCCTGCTAAGCAGGTGACACTGAGCACGGTTTCTGTGCTGTTATCCATTCATGCATCTTTAGGGAAGCATCTGTACAGTCTGCTCATTTTCAGTTGGAGTTTTGTCAGATTGGATTAATTTTCACCTTGCTGTGAAGGTTTACTTTGGCTCACAGGATGTAGCTGTCATGGAAAGAAAGGTGTGGCAGTAAGAGCCAGGACAGGAAGTGAAGCCCACTCTGAATGACCTACTTCCTCCAGGGAGGCTCCACCTCCTAAGAGTTCCACAGCCTCCTAAAACAGCACCAAGGGCTGGGGGCCATTTTACATTTAAACCACATCAGAGATCTTTATGTATTTCAGGTATTAATATCTCATCAAGTATGTGGTTTTAAATTACTTACTCCAAAGTTGGATCCATTTTTTAATGCTGTCTTAATACAGTTAGGAAAGGCAAGGTGGACAAGTTGGAGTGGAAAGATGTCACTGTCTGTGGTACTAATTGGACATTTTAATCCTGTACTATTAATTGACAATTTATCCTAATTAGTTGTGACCTTAAAAGTTACCTAAATTCTTTTCAGCTGTTCCTTTTCCCCCCTCCCCCCATAAAATGCTACTAAGAACAGAATCCACCTTAGAACTTGGAGAACGTAGCATCTGATAGATATTTTCAGATTTTACTAAATTATTTCAGTCATATAACTTAACAAAAAAAAAAACCACCTCAGACATTTCTATAAGGTATTTGTTAAAAGGAAGCTATAGTTATCCACACCTTGTTGATGGGGGTTGTCCTCCTTTATATATGTTTCTCTTATTGGTTGATGAATAAACCACTGTTTGGCCAATAGAGGCAGGAAGATAGGCGGGGCTAGAAGATGAGGAGAATTCTGGGAAAGGGAGGTAGAGAGGCCTTGAAGAGACCGGCAAGACAGGATGTGCCAGGCGTTTTCTGGTATGATAAGGCCATGTTGAAATACATAGATTAGTAGTTATGAGTTAATAATTAAGACAGAGCTAGCCAATAAGAAGCCCTAGCCATCAGCCAACAATTTTATAACTAATATAGTATTCGTGTGTTTATTTGGAGCAAAGTGGCTGGGCCAGACAGGAAAGAAAAACTCCAGCAACACCTTGCCTCACTGTGTTCATTCCCTAGTGGTGGTCATTTCTACTCTTATCTTTCAGGCATGTTTTGGGGTACCTTAGTATATTCTTTTCATGTTACTGGTTGTTTTCCTGATTTGGAAGGTGAGGGTTTACTTTGTTCTCTCCTAACCTTCTGCTTACACATACACATTCCTGAATCCTCCTTGCTCCTCCTGTTTGGAGATAATCTATAATTTTGGTTACACTTGTACTCAAATTTCATAGGAATCATGTCCATGAAAATACTGTTCAGAATGTTTAATAATCTGTGCTCAGTTTACCTTTTTAACTTTTCAGCATCTCTGTGTCAATGTGAATTTTGCCTTTTCTGTAGCATAGTTTTCTATGTGCTTAAACCAAGTTAAATCTCATACTCACTCTACCATCCATCTAAGTCTCTCTTCAGCATGTGCAGGATCATTAGTTCCTTGTCGGTTTCTTATTAAAGTGATGCCATCCTGAATCATCTATCTTCTATGGTTGGGATTGGCCACTTTCTGTATCTGGTAGCGGCAATTCCCCTCTGACTTGACTTCTGCAGCATAATACAGAGGATTATTTTGTTTCTTCTGATTCTTCCAACCCCTCACTTTCACTCACCCCCTCTTGATTTCTAGCCTCGGTGGAATGTGTTCTCCAAATACAGTAGAGAAAAAGTTTTAGGAAGTAATTGCATTTGAAAATATTATATTTCTCACGTGTGTGTGTGTGTGTGTGTGTGTGTGTGTGTGTATGAGAGGGCAGGGGGGAGGAAAGAAGAGAGTTTGTGTGTAGGTCAGAGAACATCTTATCTTGCAGAAGACAGTTTTCTCCTTCCACCGTAAGGATCCTGAGGATTGGACTCAGGTTGTCAGTCTTCATGATGAGCAAACCTTCTCTGTGACCCAGGATGTAAATTTTTGACTTTGAAGGTCTTAAAATTATTTTATAGTCTACTTTGAATTGTGTATTTATGTTGGGTATTGAAATTCTGATGAGATAATTTTGCTTGAGTTTTTTTTAGGATACAACGCCAATATCTTTTGTTTTCTATTCATATTGGTAGTTCTGGCTTTTTTATTCATTTATTTCACCTTTTTTGATGGTACCACAGTGATTTGTTTTTCATCTGTCATATTTCTATTTTATACTAATTTCAACTCAGAAGCATATGTCCTTTACTTTTGAACATTTTCTTGAATTAATTTTGTTAATGATTTATTTCTTTCTCTCCGGTTGTCTCTTTTCTAGAACCCATGTGAAGGTTGTTGACATTTCTGCTCACTTAATTTCAATAGTTTTGTGTAGTTTTCATCTACTCTCTGAGACTTTTTTAACTTCCCACTTACCAAATTAGAAGAAAGGTCAACATAAATGTTATAATACTGCTTGAGGAGTTGCTCTTAGGTCAAAAGGTGTGGTCATCTAGCACCCTTGTGCTTGCCAGCAATGCTCTTTCTCTAGTAAACACTCCTAATCTGAAAAGTCTAGTTGAGTTCTCTGCATGTTTGCAAGTGAATCACCCCTGAAGGCATAGCCTGTGCCTTGACTTCCTTTGATAGTTGTTTGATCATGTGTTTCCTCAACTGCTTAATGTAAACTGCTTAAAGCCAGGGACTCTACAGCACCGATCCTGTGGTCAGTCCTTCCCTTCCTGGCTTTTCTTGAGTTCATGGTCTGTAAACAACTGCCCCTGCCTTTGCTGATGCCCTTTGACTGTTTTTGAACCTAGATAAGTCTTTGTGTATTGGATGGACAAATAATGCCTTTGGTTTGCCAAGCTGGTCTGGTTCTGGACTTCTGTGTTACAACAAAAGTTTCTTGGAAGTGTTGTCAGTCTCTGTGTGCCTTCTAAGGTTGTCTAGGGTTTGGAGACTGTATTGTCAGGGTGTTGCCTTCCTTTGTTTCCTGTTTTATTCAAGTAATGTAATTTTGAAGTTTTAGCCAAGGGCCCCCCAAGCATTTTTTCTGTACTTTTTCCCATCCTCCCCCCCCAAGTCCATGGAATGTAATCTAATGAGGTTTTCCTATGTATGTGAATATTTTTATCTTAAAATTTTTCTCCCCAAATGCTTAATCTGATAACTGACAGAACTAGGTGTCATGTTGAAGGGTTTCAGGTTTTTCTACAAAGAATTTCAGTATTTTGCCCAAAATTCCTGAAAACTTACAATTAATTTTACAATTTATCTCTGCCGAGGGACTTCATTTGCCCTGAATTATTTGTTTCAAGTAAAGGAGAACTTCTTATCTATTGTGAACTGGGATTGATTAGTTTTTTGGTTTTTTTTTTTTTTTTTTCCCTGTTCAGACTTTCCAGACTCCTTCATTTCTTCAGCCCATTCATTCTTTGCTCAGTGGCTGAGAAAGGAGTCACAGAAGGCTATTCCAAGTTGTGGCTTGGCGAACCTCCTTCTCTTAGGGTATAGTCCTTCTGTGATGTTGCCTGAAGACTCTGCAGTATTCACTGCACACCCATTTGCCATTCCTTTGGGATGCTGTCTGGAAAATGAACATCAAGTCTGCACACAGAGGCTTGACTGTGGAGATCATTTTGAAAAACAGCCAATTTTTTAGGATGTTGTCTGTGTCTTGTCACTGTTTTTGTGGAAGATTCCTGTGATGCTGCACATAACCCTCTGTGTCCTGGACTTTACCCACCTTTATAGCTCTAACTCTTAGCAGTCTACATTTTTCATGTGACACTTTCAGCTCAGAACTGAGTGTGTGCTTACCCAGATACACCATTTTCTTCCTTGGGTGTGTGTGGGGACAGGGGTGGGAGGCACAGGTGTGGGGTGGGGTTCTTCCCAGTTCTCACCTTTGGTTTTCTCTTCTGTCACACCCCAGTCCCTGCAGTATCATAGGTTGGGACTAGATGTCTTAGTCTCCCTCCACCATCTGCCATCTTTAACTCGTAGTCTCTCCTGCCTTATGACCTGTGGCACTGGGCCGACAGTACATCTCTATGGTAGAACATTTGCCTAGCATACACAAGGCCCTAGGTTCGGTTTCAAGGACTTCTCCTTTTTCCAAAACAGCCTTGACTTAACTAGAAGAGATGTCTAGGTTCAATGCAGTTGTCAAAGTAATTACACAGGTAGAAGCATTGAAATCTTAGCTGTTGACTGAAGGAACAGGAACTAAGAGCTAAGAAATGGGCCCCACTTTCAATTTGTGATAATGTTGACTGTAGACTTGCATCTAAAGGAAATTATTGGCATACAGTATTAATGTGTATGTTAATTATGGAAGTTTTGTGATGTGTTTTGATTAGCATTTTAATCTCTACCATCACACTGATGCTTCTGGCTTTGTTTCTTGTATTGTTGGATAGCTTTAAAATGTAAAGAAAGTGTTTGACTTCACTTATCATTAAATGGAATCATTTTTATCCAAAACTACTTAAGGTAAAAAAACAAAACAAAACAAAAACCCAAAACCAAATCAAACTGCTGAATTTTGGGGGACATTTTGGATATTTGAAACTTGTCCTTTAGATTTCTATCCTGAATTTTGTTAAATCTTTCTACCTTTTTAACTTTGTGGTTTACAGGAGCTTGCATGTGCCAAACAAACAGACACTTAGAATCCTTCCACACTTAAAATCCTTCCAACTTTACTAAGCCTTAAAGGCAAGTAGGAACCCATTCCCCTGGCCCGTTTCAAATAGCACGGGACAAGAGTAATCAGTGGCAGTTGCTGAAGATGATTACAAATCAGTTTCCCTGCAAAAGTGAGCAACACTACACATAAGCAATTAAAAAAAAAAAATTATCACACTTAAGCTTCTCTCTTCCCTGCATTTCCCAAGGTGGGGAGGAACCATCCATCAAACATCATCCTAATGAGCTCCCTTCAAAGGTGCTGGGCTGGGCTGTGTTATAGAGGGCAGTCAGGAATCACTGATTGCCCTTGCTGTCTGGTTGTGTTCAGGGACTTTCTGGTTCCAGATTGAGTCAAGTGCCAGGACAAAGTCACAAGGGAAGGTAGGCAATTGTTTGGCCAGCCTGTAGATGTTCAGCCACATCCTAGGATGTGTACCCTGGGTGGCGCATACAGCCCCTAAATGCCGCAGCATGCATGCTAGTGGCTGCTTACCATGTCTTGTTACCATTAAGGCCACCTGGACAAAGCATCTTGATAGCAAAGATGTAAGCATGTGCTTTCTCACAACATTATCTTCTCCCAAAGAGCTGGAGATCAACTGATCTAGCTTTAATTACTTCTTGTTGGATGTTGTTAGTCACGTTCTACTCTCAGGTGTGAGTCATATGATGTCATTGTGGTTTTGTTTTGACTCAGCTTGATCAGTATTTACCATTGACTTCTCTGCCAAATCACCAGCATCAGTAGTCCATAGATGAGATCAGCAAGTATTTTCTGTAAATGGTCAAATCCTAACTATTCTGGGGTGAGTGGATCTTGTGGTCTTAGTGTTCCCTGGCCATCTTACTATGAAATACTGTAACGACTGAGTAGGGTCTGGTTAAACTGTAGTTGGAAGCAGGTCATGAGGCTGATTTACAGTCAGGCGCACTCTGTGCTCTAGCTGTAAAGCATGGATCACAGACTTTGCAGTAGGATCCAGAAAGGTCTCACAAATGAGTGAAATGCAGTGGCTGCCTGGGGGCTCTGGACAGCGGAGAAGTCATGCCCTGTGTGAGAGGGCTGGCTGTGTTTTACCTGTAGTCATGTGTAATCGACTCAGGGATGCATGCTCTTATAATTTAAGGATAGTTTAAATCTGGATTATAATATAAAGGTTTTTTAGGGTTATTTTATTTTATGTGTGGGGATCTTTTGCCTGCTTGTATGTATGTGCTTGCCTAGTGTACCTGAATCAGAAGAGGGTATCAAATCCTCTAGAAAGGCAGTTACAGACAGTTGTGAGCTGCCGTGTGGGTGCTAGGAATCAAGCCCCTTTGGAAGAGCAGCTCTTAACCACTGAGCCATCTCTCTAGCCCCTAATAGTGCATTTGTCATTTGCTGACTGATTCAGATTTGTTAAAGCAATGCAGTGCAGGCAGAGCTGAGTGCCTTTCAGTTCTTTCAGGTTCACTAGCTCCCCTGTAGCACATTCCAGTGTTTTCAAGTGTAGCTATGCATTATGCATCAAAAGGAGTACCTGCAGGATGCATCCAATACAATAGCAGTGGCTTGTGCTGGTACTGTCCATAGCCATCTTGTTGCCCATGAACCATGTTCTGCAGATCCTCTAGAAAGCTGCAAGAGCCACAACTAGAAAGTTAGCTGTGCTCCTGATAGTAAAGCTTTTTTTCTTTTAAATCAGAATTCCTGTTTCAAAATGGCTTTTGGGTTAATCTAGGAAATGGTTCTACACTTGTTTTTACATAGTGGTATTCTTAAAGAAATGAATGAAAAGTTCCTCTTAACTAAAAGATACAAAAACATGTACTGTTTCTGGGCATGGTGTTACTTGTATTCACAGCAGAGAGACAGGCAGGAGTATTGCTGAGACTTTGAAGCAAGCGTGGGCTACAATAGAGACCCTGTCTGTGGGGCAGGGAACATGAATTTGAAGGAAGAACAAAGCTGAAAAGGGCTACAAGTCTGATCATGCAGTGATAGTCTGTCTTTAGAGTCAGATTTAGAGAACTGAAGAAAGTTAGATATGCCAGGTTCATTATTTCAGGCAGAGATACCACAAGTACCTTGCACAGTTCTAAGGATAAGCAAGTGCTCAATAATATTACCTAAATGAACTTGAAAAGTTCATGTGTAGGGCCATCCCCGGAAGGGCAAGACTTAATGAACGTGAGGGGTAGCATGCACCTTCGGCTTCTTTATGTGTCTCTTCTACTCTGGACCTATAAAATCTTGATTATTTTTCCAGAAATATCATAGGCACTGCATCTTTGTACAAATTCTAACCAATTCATTTTTTTCTTGAAAGTATATAAAGTGGTTCCATGTTACCATTGAGTCATAGCATTGGTGATGGTCATATAATATTATATCGTCTGGGCATTTTATAATTTCTTCAAGCCTTCTTGTGGATACTGAAGAATTCTTGGTTTTTCTGTTTTGAAGTTGGTACTGTAGCAAACAGTACTACAAGCTACAGTGCCTGCTCAGTAGTTAGTCACTGTCACCTCTGCAAGTAGGAACAGTAGTTTGCATTCATGCTTTGTGTATTCGGATTTAAATACGTATGTCAGATTGTCCTCCACAGATACTATGGGGGGGCCGGTTTGCCACATCCTTACCAACACTATATCATTTAAAGTGGAGACATAAGCCTGGTGGCTCACACTTTTCATTGCAGCCCTTGGGAGGCAGAGGCAGGCAGATCTCTGCATTCAAGGCCAGCCAGGTCTACAGAGTCAATTCCAGAACAGCTAGAACTATACAGAGAAATCTTGTCTCAAAACAAAATGAAAACAACAGTTTTCTGATTAGACAGATGGTACAATAGTCCTTCTAAGTGTAGTTTGAATCTGTTTATGTGACTAGGTTGAAAGTTTTTCCACTGTTGTCTGTATGAGCTTCTCTGTGTGTGTCTGGGATCACTTTCATCCCTGGCTTTATTTTCCTTTTTTATATTCAGCCTTGGTAACATTGGCCCATTGTTAATATGTAGGAAAGACAAGAATCCCTTGGCTTTTCTTGTTTGTTTATACTTCCTGATATACAGTACTTTCTCATCATCTGTAGTTTGACTTTCTGGAGTTCTGTCTATGAATAGTAAGTGAAAAGTTAGAAAGACACAGTGACTTTGAAGGTGCATGCCTCCTTCTGACAGAGTGAAAGCTGTCTTCCCAGGATGAGACACCCTCACTCCAGCATCTCCAAGCCTTACACACTAATGCCATCAGAGTTTTGGTAACTTGCACTTGTTGGATCTGCTGTGGTTATATTGCGGAGCTGATGTTCAGTTAAACTTTATTATTCTTGACAGTAGCCCCAAATCTCAAGCATTTAGCTGGTGGTCTGTAGACACCAAAGAGTAATCATGAACTGTTTACATTCAATATAAAGGTCAAAGTCCAGTAAATTATTTGGTATAGAGAGAGGTAGCCATAGAAACAAGGAATAGGGGCTGGAGAGATGGCTCAGCAATTAAGAACACACTGGCTGCTCTTCCCAGAGAATCTGGGTTCAATTCCCAGCACCCACATGGCAGCTCACAGCTGTCTGTAACTCCTGTTCCAGGGGATCCAATGCCCTCATACAGACATACCTGCAGGCAAAACACCTATGTACATAAAATAGATTTTTTAAAAAAGAAGCAAAGTACATTTGAATAACTTTTATTAGCCCATCTTATTTGTAGGTGCTCCATTTTGTTTTCATTAATCTGTTGTAGCTGATTTATAAAACAAACTTTATGTGTGTATGAAGAACATACTTTCTAGACTCAACACTTGTGCTGGGATCCTTGGAATGTTTCCCCTATGGAAAAGAAGGGTTAACAATGCCACTCACCTAAAATGTTAATTTTGTTTCTTTTTATGTTTATTCATCTTTTTCATTTTGATCACATCATTGTTTTCATTACTTCAAATTTATAGGTGAATTATGCATTAGGAGGTTGGAGTCCAACCATGGGTGTCCTTAGGAGCATTGTTCACCTCCTTTGAGGTAGGGTCTCTCATTGGCCTAGAGCTCCCCACTTAGGCATTCTGGCTAGCCATTGAGTCATAGGGACCATGAGTCTCCACTTACCCAGCACTGGGATGACAAGCATGCATTACCACCCTGGGCTTTTTTATGTGAGTCCTAGGGAACTGAACCAGTTCTGTGCTTGTAAAGCAGGAGCTTTGTCAGCTGAGCCAACTCCCCCAGGCTTAGGGCTGCTTCCCTTAGATACCATTGTGTTGGTTCCCATCAGAATAATGGTAGATGCTTGTGTTGCTAAGCCTCTGTATTGCTTACTTTTCTATTTGCATTAAGAGGGACCATGACCCAGGTAACTTAACAAAGCAAAGCATTTAATTTGGGGGCTCTTGGTTGTAGAGGGTTAGAGTCCAGGATTGTCACAGTAGGAAGCATGGCAGCAGGTTGGCAGGCATAAGTACTGGAGCAGTAGCTGAAAGCTACATATCTGGTGCACAGATGAAAGAGGGGGAGGGAGGGAGGGAGGGAAGAGGAAGGGAGGAGAGAGAGAGAGAGAGAGAGAGAGAGAGAGAGAGAGAGAGAGAGAGAGAGAGAGAGAGAGAGACACCCACCCAGTAATACACCACCAATAGTTTCACACTTTCTACTCCTCCACCAACTGGAGACCAAGCATCAAATATTTTTCTTTCTCACCACCACAACACCCTTCGCCAATTCTTAGATTTGGGCACAGCTCTACTGTTGACTTTGAGACCGAGGCAGGTCTGTACTATATTATATTGAGGAAGTAGCTTTTAGTCCCACTATATTTAGGTTCCATCGAAGAATAATCTACTTATTTGTTTAGTTTTTGCTTTGTGTCACTAAAGTGATCTCTCTCTTCCCAAATATGATGAATTTTAAATCTTTAGCTTTTGGATATTGGCTATTTTGTAGAGCTACCTTTATAGTCCCAAAATCAGGCTATAGAATGTTCCTTTAATATGATGTTGGACCGAGAGTCTATGTTGTTAAGTTAACAATTTAACATTGATTAGTAGATGTGAGATTGGTTTCTGTTCAAACATGTTTTCTTTTGTGTTTTGATGTGTTATTTTAATAGGATGAATCTGGGAATGTCTTTTTCTATGCTCTTAAGCAGTATGGAGTCCCACTAAAATGTAGGGAATTTTTTCAAAGTCTTTGAGCATGCTACTCTGAGAGATGAACTTTGGTAGTTTTCTCTCCATCTTGTATGTTTTTTAGCTTTCCCTTTTCTCTCTGGTGATTACTATCTTCTTGAAATGCACTTAATTGACCTAACTTATTTGCTTCAAACTGAGCAAAATAATTATTAATCTCTGGTTATTTCCTTATTATTATATTTAAGGGTTTTGTGTGTGTGTGTGTGGGAGATAGATCCATGCTTAAAATATTCTCATATGTCTTCTTAGAAGTATGACACAAGGTTGAACTTGACCTGACATTCATATTTTATTAAGAGGCCAGTAATTCCTAAGGTAATAGCTGAAATCTCAGGAATGTGGATGAAATGTGCCTTTGCTGAGCTCTTCCCATCTCCACAGGCTCTGAAGATGAAAGCGAGGATGAGTCCAGCTTCGAGGGCAGAGATCCCGACACTTGGCATGTTGGTTTCAAGATCTCATGGGATATCGAGACGCCGGGCTTGGCAATACCTCTTCACCAGGGAGACTGCTATTTCATGCTGGGTAATGTTCAGAGACTCTGGGCTGCTGTTTTACTTGTCTGAGCTTAGAGGTGTAGGGGCATGCATGTTTGTGGTCTGTCTTTTGAAGTAAACTTTTTGAATACTTTGTATTCATAATGATTTTTTGAGAACATGTAACTCATTAATGTATTCTTTTCTTATATGTATGCATATATATGCAAATATATATGTATATATATACACATATATAATATATATATATATATATATATATATAGTGTGTGTGTGTGTGTGTGTGAGTGGCTTTGCCTGCATGTATGTGTGTCACATGCCTATGTGGTGTGCATAGAGGCAAGAAGAGGTTGGACCCCCTAAAACTGGAATTGTAGACAGTTGTGAGCCACCATGTAATTAATATAGGTGCTGGGAACTGAGCTCAGGTCCTCTGCAAGAGCAAAAAAGCCAGTTTCCTCTCAGGCTTGGCCAAAGGATCTTTCTCTCTGCTTGTGTTTTAATTCTTTGCAAAGTATTATTTATGGGATTACAGTAAATGAAGCTGCGAAGTTTGAGGTGCTTTGATTCTTGCTGCTTTGTTTTAGAATTTTTGATGTTATTTATTCTCAACTTGTTTTCCACTGCAAAATGTGCAAAGATATGCTGTTTCTCTTTCTTTACTGGTGAATGGGCTAGGGAGATGGCTCGCCAACGCAAGCATGAGGACCTGGGCTTGATCCACAGAAATAATCCGTGTACTAGAGAGGAGACAGGAGCATCCCTGGGGCTTGCTGATCAGCCAGCTCAAGCCAATGAGAGACTACATCTCAAAAAACATATCGGAGAGGAGTACCAAGGTTGACTTCCAGCTTCCATGCACACACACACACACACACACACACACACACACACACACACACACACACACACGTCTACTGGCATACACAGGTGCACCTTCACAAAGAGCATGCACACGTGTACACACAAACACAAACATACAGCTCCTCACAGTTTATTCTCGCAGATGGCCATGCCATCTGAGTGTCCCCAGGTTTGTCTTATTTCCCATCTAGTGGTCTATTGGTTTTTAGCTAGGAAGAATCAGGGCTTGAGATCAGTTTTTGGATAGGATTATTTTCCTGTTCCCTTTCTTATTTGTGGAGGTTCTGTATTG